>CM052543.1:60649484-60703150 GCA_028533065.1 Trachops cirrhosus
CTAGCCTAATTGGGGCTCCCTTGTATGTTACTTCTTGTTTCTCCCTTGCTGCTTTTAAGATTCTCTCTTTGTCTTGAAATTTTGCCATTTTAATTATGATGTGTCTTGAGGTGGGCCTGTTTGGGTTCCTCTTGATTGGGACTCTCTGTGTTTCCTGGATTTGTGTGACTTTTTCTCTCATCAAATTAGGGAAGTTTTTCATCATTACTTTTTCAAATAGGTTTTCTAACCCTTGTTCTTCTTCTCCTTCTGGTATCCATATTATACAGATATTATTACGTTTCATATTGTCTTGCATTTCTCTTAATCCTTCTTCATTCTTTCTGAGCCTCTTTTCCTGTTCTTGCTCTTTCTGGCTGCTTTTTTCTACTTTGTCCTCCAGCTCGCTGATCCGATCTTCTGCTTCATCAATCCTGCTTTTCATTCCTTCTACTGTGTTCTGCAGCTCAGAAATTGTATTCTTCATTTCCTCTTGACACTTGTTGATAGTTTCTATTTCCTTTTTCATGTTGATATAGTTTGCAGTGAGTTCATTGTAGCTTCTCTGTAGTTTCTGGTAGCTCATTGTGAGTTCATTGAACTTCCTGATAATCATTGCTTTGAACTCAGTATCTGATGGTTGAGTTGCCTTTGTTTCATTCAGCATTCTTTCTGAGGATTCCTCCTTTCCCTTCATTTGGGGATTGTTTCTTTGTCTTCTATTGTTTGTGAGACTCTTCTTGTTCGTCTCAGCTTCTTAAATTGTCTGTTCTGGCTCCCTGGGTTTATGTTGGGAAGTTCTGTGGTAGAATACCTGTGAGATTCAGTGGTGCAGTCTCTTTTGGATATCCAGGTGTTCACAGTTTCCGCCTACTCTTTTTTGTGATCAGTTGGAGGGAGAAGGAAAAATGGTTTAAGACAGCAAGAGAGTATTCTATGATATTTACAGGAGCAGCCAGTAGAGAAGAGATAGGAGATCTTTTGTCTATATATAGTGTTAATTATGATCTTCCACCCCACTAGCCACTTTTTAGAAAGGATGGAAAGAAGATCATACTCTTGTTGGGAAGGAGAGGATTGTGAGTTGGCTCTAGAAATCAGTGAGGGTGTGGAAGGTCAGATTCTGACTTAGGGTGAGAGCAAAGTGTAGTAAATAGGTGTAGTTTGTGAGAGAATAGAGTTAACCTCTGCAGTAATAGAGTTCAGGAAACTGTGAAGTGGGCTAAGATCTGGGATGGGTGTTGTGAAGTATTTGCAATTGTATGGAATGACTATTATTTACAGTAATATTAGAGCAACAATCATATGACAGTATCTATGAGATCTAGATAACAAGAATAGGCAGTACTGATCCTTGAGTAGTGTACTAATGGAACCCAAATGAAGGACAGTAAATTAGCAATATACTATGAATGAGACAATAGGGGAAACCTATCAAATGATACAGTATAACCCGCCAAACAAAGAAGACTATACAGAAAGAAGAGGAATACCAAAATACAATTAAAATAAAAAGTGTAAGAATAATGAAATAATGATAATACAGTTATGCAATTACTTGCAGGTTCAAAAAAAAGGAACAAAGCAGAAGATGGAAGAAAGAAGAAGAGATAAATTTGGAAAGAAAGGGAGAAGGATCAACATTAGCATGACAGAAAGACAAGAATAAAGAATTGATAGATCTAAAAATAATAATAATTAAAAGATAAAAGGTTACTTAAAAATAGTTTTAAAAAATCTCCTATTGTTGGTTTCAGAGTGGCCAAACTGCTTTTTCTAGCTGGCTTCAGCAGGCTGAGGGGCAACTGAAGACAGTTTTTCTCTGTTCCCATTCACAACTCAGTCAGCCTCTGGCGTACTGTCCCTAGGGTGTGTTCTCCCCAGAGCCTGTCTGGTGCCTCTCTGAAGGGTCCTGGGAGTGGGGTCTAGGTGCTCCTAAGCTCGATCTCGGGAGTTCACCACCGTGGGTTCCAATGTCCCGCGGAGCGCCTGCACCTTTTCTGGGTTCATGGGTGCGCACTCTGTGTATCCCAAAGGGTACCCACTTACCCCAAATTCATGGCCTGGGCACCATAGTTCCTGGGGAGCACCCATGCCTTTTCCTTTTTCACAGCTGTGGTTTCCAAGTCTTCCACATTCTCTCCGGGTTGGGGGCACGGGCACACAGGCGGGTGCCCTTGTTCACACAGGCTGGGGTGCACACTCTCACCAGGGCTATGCGTGGGTGCTCACAGCCCCTGTGTAGGTGCCTGTTCATCCTCACTCTCCTCTCTGTGCCCTCCATTAACCCCCACCCCCGGTGCTGCTCAGTCCTTGTTTGGCCAGGGAGGGAGCAGTTGACCCAGCTCTCTCCTGGGAGCCCTGAGGCAGACCCCGGAACACCGGGCCTGGAGCTGCAACCCTCCTGTTCCCTGCGCTGATCCCTGGGCCCTTATTATCCTGAAGTAGTCTGCTTACTGTGGGGTTTTTCAATGTCCACTACAATTTTGATCTCCTATTTTCATATATGTTGTGATAATGTTGGCTGTTTGCTCTGTTCTTCTGTAGATCGACTAGGATATTCTCCTGTGTGTAGGGGGAAGTAGAATCTGCTCCCTCCTGCCATGCCGCCATCTTTAGATCTCTGAAAACATAATTGAAAAAATAATGAAAGAAAATTCCCCTAGTTTGGTGAAGGAATTAGACACACAAGTCCAGGAAGCACAGAGAGTCCCAAACAAGTTGGCCCCAAAGATGACCACACCAATATACATCATAAATTAAAATGCCAAAGGTTAAAGATAAAGAGAGGACCTTAAAAGCAGCAAGAGAAGAGAGTTACCTAAAAAGGAGTTCCCATAAGACTATCAGCCTATTTCTGAAAAGAAATTTCACAGTCAAGAAGGGACTAGCAAGAATTATTCAAAGTGATGAAAAGCAAGGGCATACAATGAAGGTTATTTTATCCAGCAAAGCTATCATTTAGAATGGAAGGACAGATGAAGTGCTTCTCAGACTACGTCGAGTTTAAAGGAGTTCATCATCCCCAAGCCCATATTATGTGAACTGTTAAAGGGACTTATTTAAGAAAAAGAAGAAGGTCAAAACTATAAATAGTAAAATGACAACAAACTCACAACTATCAACATCTGAGTCTAAAATAAAAAAAAAAATAAGCCAACAACTAGAACAGGAACAGAATCATAGATGTGGAGATGATATGGAGGGTTGTCAGTGGGAAGAGGAAATGGGGAGAATGGAGGTAAAGATATAGGAAATAAGAATCATAACTGGTAGGCACAAAATAGACAGGTAGAGGTTAAGCATAGTACAGGGAATGGAGAAGCCAAAGAACTTATATATACAACCCATGGACATTAACTAAGGGAGGTGAATGCAGGTGGGGGGTGGGGTGCAAGGTGGAGGGGAATAAAGGGGAGAAAAATGGGACAACTGTAATAGTATAATGAATAAAATATACTTTAAAAAGAATTACTTTTGGTTTAATAATTTAGAATTTTTAAAGTATACCTCTAATTATGCATGTTGAGTTACAAGTGCATTTTTCTTTGAGAATAGGGTTATGCTCATCCAAAAAATGGTAACTCAACTGTGCTATTATAATTCATTTATTTTCTGTTGAGTTCATTAAAATTTACCTTTTTTGCCAGAATAATAAAAATGTCTTATTTGACTGTATTGATATCAAATTAAATTGTCTTCCTATGCTAATGACTGTAGTATTTAAGATTTTTTTTTTATTCTCCAAGGATGTTTTCCTGGCAAGTGCTAAGCTGTGCTTCAGTAATTTCAAAGTTATTCAATATGATCATTTTTTGCTTTTATCTACTTTAGAAATGAATACAATTGGAAGGTTTTCATGAGACATACTCCTTTATATACTGTTTTATAATCAAACTTCAGAATTATTTTTCCTTTTTAGTCTTTGATTGTGATATGATAATACCATTACTGTTATTTATTTATTTCATTTTATCTCTGGAACAAATGAATTCTCTAGCATTTTGACACACATTAACTGAACAAATGTGTATTTGTCATATTCAATTTAATACTCAGGATTATGACTCAATATGACTCGTATTCAATATGACTCGTATTCAATATGACTCAGGATTAAACATCGCTTATTATTATACAATTTATAATAAAATTAGCAATGTTTGGGAGTCAGAGTCTTCACATTCAAGTATGGAGAATGCCAGGACATACTGTACTTGGCCCAGAATCCCAAAGCTATACAGACTGACATTCAAATCTCAAATCCATGCCTACTCACTGCAAAATCTTGAATGAAATGTAGTCACAGTTTATCTGTCAATGGACGTAATGGCACATAATATCAGACTAAGAATTAAAAATGATATCGTGTTTTTGTCTTTACTGTGCTTAAACAAATTGAGGCTAAGTTTAGTTACATTCTCATATTCAGACTAGGCTAGAAGATATTTATTTTCTTGATAAAAGTCAATACAGAGGGAAAAAATGTGTCTTGGCTATTAACAGTTGAAGTGCTACCTACTTAAGGAAGCAGCAGAGTAGTGTATGGTGGTGCTAAGGTTGGAAGTAATGACTTTGTAGGCAGCCATGATAAATTCACCTGAATGAGAAACATAATATGGCTCAATAATAGCCCTAAAACAAGAGCTCTGAGCAGGGTTAATGTGTTTGGTGTATGAAACTATTTCACGTGTATTTAGAATCTAAGCATTAGACAAAAGAGTAAATTGCAAAATTAATCAAAATAAAAAGAAAATTAAAGATGCTAAAAATAACAATGTAATTCACTATTTATTTCTAAACTTGCTTAATTGTATCGAAAAGTAATGCATCCAGAATAAAATTACTGAGAGAAAAATAGTAACAGGCATCATAGAAAAATATAAAAATAGGTTCAAAAATACAATTTTAAGTATTCTACAAGACAGTTTTGGTGAATAAATCATTCTACATTTTAAAAGAAATTTTTAAACTAGTTATTGGACTTATACCTATGCAGCAAGATAACTTGCTCACTATAATTGCTATAAATTTTTAAAAGAAGAGTTTTAGATAAACCAGAATATAAAATTGGTTTTATTTTCAAGAAGCAAATAAAGCTGTGTTTAGACTAATTAAGTGCATCTAAATGAGAAAAGTATTGGAGGATAGCTGCTGCCAAGTAAACAGGGTGAAGGGAGAGAGGCCAGGTCAGATCTGGTAACAATATTCAAGAGAGAAACAAATCTAAGCAAGAAGGGTACTGAGGCATTTAAATTCTAAGGGTAGAAGTGATAAAAGTTTAGATGCAGAACCACATTATATACCATAGTAAATATATAGTAATTGCCTCAGTTATAGTAGATGGAACTTAAATAAGTTATTTGAAATATCAAGAACTTGACAAACACTCTAGGACATCAAATAGGCTTCTATAGGCTTTAATGTTCAGTAACAAAAGGAAATACCCAAATGTTGAAAAGTAGGGTGAAAGAGAGCTGTTGCAAATTTTAGGACACCTGTGGTACATTAACCTGGGAAGTTGATAGTTTCATGTTTCATGATATTCTATTATTTTTTAATATTTTAGCTTGCAGGCTAAAAGTAAAATATTATAGATCATAGTTGCAACTTCTACTCTCATCCCCTACTCCCCCACCCCCACCAGCTATTGAAGGGAAGCATTCCTAATGTTCAGCTAGGCAGAACTCTTATTAGTTCTAGGACAGAGTTATTGTATGTAATAACTATGATGCCAAGACTGACAGCATCATGGCCACCGAGGTCTTTGTACTGGCACACAGGCAGAAGAGATGTCTCTTGAAGGAGACCATGAATACTTAAGGCACAGCCTCCTGTAAATGGTAAATATTCTACTTTCCAAAGAGACAAATAATGACAAAACTATCCAGAGTTTGTTTGTTAATATGTTTCTGTTTGGTCTATATTCTTAGTCTATTGGAAGTTTACCCTTGTCTTTTGAGCTCTTCCTGACTGCTAATGGACTAATCTATCATAAACCAGGTGAACCATACTTAACCACATAATGTTTGCCTGTCTTTTTAGCTATGGATTCTGTACACAACCAGCAGGGTGATATCTGTGGACATACTACGATTTAAGGTTCCATGTCATTTGGATAAAAAAACAAATAAAACAGTACTTTGTCACAGAGTGCTAATTTAGGTCCCTATACAATTCTCCCTTGGACTCCACGCTTTGTCAGTTCTTGTATTAAATTCAAGAACTGAATCTTAGCTCCCAGTATTCTTCCTTCCCACCACGACCTTAAAAATCAATTTATCTCCATGTTTTCTTCCTATCTAAGTCTTCATACAGGTTAGCAAAGGATAGTTGGTGTTTCCATGAACTCTTTCCAAGCACACACACATGCACATATACACACACACATATTTTTGTGCCTGCATTTATCACTCAGCTATAAATGTATTGATCTCAAAAATATCTTATTATTTTTTGCACAAAAGAGTGAATCTTTTATTGCTATATTTAGCAATTCATTTTGAGCTTTTAGAACAAGAGGATCAGGATTTTATATTATCCAGAGCCTCACATATTACTTAGTATATAGTTAACTAATATTTGATGATTTAGAAGAAAAACAAATAGTCTTTTTCATAGTTATGAAAATGTCTGTCTCTTGCAAAAGAATTTAAACTTCTTTAGATTGCAGGCAATCTTTTTTATCCTTTTTCATACTCTTAACATCTATAATAGCTTAGACTCAATAAAAGTCTATTGGATTAAATGGAATTTGCTGCCAGTCATTTCCTTAAATATCATTTACTGTACACCCACAGGATACTTAGCCTTCCACTGGAAGCTTATCTTATTTAAACCCTTTTCACCATACAAACACATTTTGTAGAAAGTGCTGATGATGTGACTTCTATTGAGAAAAATAAATACTGCATAATAGAGTCCTCATTGAATGCATGACTTTAAAAAGACATCTGGAAAATCTCCTAAATTAAACAATTTTTTGTTCAGCACAAGGAAAAGCTAAACAGATGATAAAATTACTAACATTGAAGTCTCTTTGAATATTTACATTTTAAAATAAAACTTTAATATTTCATAAACTATATTAATCCTATGACAGAGCTTCTAAAATAAATTAATTAAGACAGTTGACTCAGACAGCTTAGAAATGTGATTTATGAGAAAAGAAAACAAAGGCCAGTAAAATATCAAACAGCTTCTCTCTGCCTGATCTTTCATTGTATTTCCTCCTGTTCTGTGTTTTCTGTTGTGTGTAAGTGTAATTCAATGTCAATAAAATCACAAATAATTCAGGTCATGGCTTTTCAATTCCTATCATGCCTTCAGACACCTAATATCCTAATTAAATTTGGGGGGTACAAGATGATTTGAGTTATCAAATTGCTATTATTTTTAAAGGTTGATGTCTCAAGAATATGATTGTTGTTTTCATTTGAACTGGATTTAATAAAAAACACTCAACATAAATATTCTGTTTGTAGGTCATTTTTATTTAATGACTAATGAAATCCGCACTTTCATTTGTTTTTTAATATAACATAGAAATCTAAAAATGTACAGAAAGATAATAAAAATTTGAAGCTCTCTTTATATATGAAAAGTATACCTAAAATATATTAAAATTTAAGGACAGGTGACTGCTTATTTTTCCTAGTTAACATTTAACATTATGTAGAGTCATGTTGTGCTTATGATTACCTTCCCTTGGGAGATAACAAATACATGCATATGAAAAAGGTTTTATAAAGGAACATGGTAGTAAAAAATGAAATTAAAAACATTATACTTGCCAAAAATTTTACAGTGTCATGAAATATAACAATCATAAATATTCCTTCCATGCCCAAGAAAGAAAATGATTTAACAGAATGTCTATCCTCACTGTTAGTGTTTCTTATGAACAAATTATTTCAAAATATACTGCAGAAGTAAGTAATCAAGGGAATGTATTGCTGGCATAAGGATAAACATATAGATTAATAGAATATAGTTGAAAGCTCAGAAATAAACCAATAGATTTATGGTCAACTGATTTTTGACAAGGATGAGAAGCTGCCAATGAAGATAGAATAGTATTTTCAACCAGTGGTGCTGAAACAACTGTATATCCACATGCAAAAGGACAAACTTGGGTACCTACCCCACATAATATATAAAATAAAACTAGCAATGGGGAAAAACTGGGACAACTGTAATTGAACAACAATAAAACAAACAAACAACAAAAAAAGAACTGAAAATAGATTTAAAAATTTACATGCAAAGGGTACCATAATATTCTTAGGTGGAAACAAGGTGATCTGCAAGATTTTGATTAGGCAAAGCTTTTTTCAGATCTGACACCAGCAGTACAACTAATAAAAAGAAAAATATAAATTTCACTTCATTGGAATTAAATTTTTTTTGCACATCAAAAACACTATTAGTAAAGTGAAAAGGCAGCCCATGTAATGAGAGAAAATAATTTAAAACCTTATATCTGACAAAGATCTAGTATCTAAAATATATAATGAACCCTTGCAACTAATTAATAAGTAGAAATAACCCAATCTAAAAATGAAAAAAATGATTTGACTAGACATTTCTCTAAAGAAGATATACAAATAGCCAATGAGCACATGAAAATATGCTCATTATCGTAGTCATTAGGTAAATGCAAATCAAAATGAGATACCACTTTCCACCCTCTAAGATGGCTGTGAAACAATGGAAGGTAACAGATAATGAGAAGGATGTGGAGAGACTAGAAATCCTCATACACTGCTGGTGAAAATGTAAAATGCAGCCACTGTGGAAAAGAGTCTGGCTATTCCTCAAAAAGTTAGATGTGGAATTATCATACAACCGAGCCATCTCACTCCTAGGTATATACCCAAGACAACTGAAAACATGATCACACAAAAATATGTACACAGGTTGTCATAGCATATGTGAACACAAATGTTCACAATAAAAATAAGTCATATTATAGAAAGATTTCTCAGGATAACTAATATACCATACCATAAGAAACCATTTTATAAATGCATTGTTTTAAAACTGAGAATGTCATTACTGAGATTTGGTGACTCCAGTAAATTGTTTATAGTAGATAGAAATACGTAGAGAAAGAGAATAAGTGGAGGCATTGTTGTTGCAAAATAGCACATAGGTCTTAACAGTGGAAGCTGGCAGTGCAAGCAGGTGGGGTCTAACTGCAATCACAAATTATAAGTAAGAGCAGAGAACATCTGTCAAGATGGTGTGTTAGACTGCCCTACAAGTGGCTAAAACACAGTGGCAGGGCATTCCACAATCAGGCACAAGTGTTGTTGTGTAGAGAGGCTAAAAATTTGTGTTAAAGCTCATGGGGATTACCACTGACCACCTTTAGACACGTGGAGATGAATTCTAATGCCAGAATTATATGGGGCACTAAACTCACTATCAAAGCAAATAATCTTAAATGACAATCTTTAATCTATTGGGGCTATGGCACCTCAAAAACCTAGAGCTTAGAAATGTTGAAGGAGTGCAATTAACTTAATCATAGCATTAAGTCATGACAAGGAAAATAGCAAAGAAAGAAAAGCATATATTGTTTAATAATCTCATCAACATAGTTCATAATCTGAGAATGGTGCTCCATTTAAGTCTCAAAGAAAACCTGTAGTTGAAGGGATGTTTCAAATTTAAACTGCTGGAAAATCATCCATACCTGTAACTAAGTTGTAAACTTTGAGAACCTATTTTATATTTTTTTCTTTCTGGATTCTTCTGAAATATACGATCATGTTGACTGAGCAAGTGCAACTAATAGCTTTTAATACTTTTTAGAACCAGAACGGTCTGTGGCCCCAACTGAAAGGAGAACACTGATGAAAGACACAAATTCTATACAGGGTAAACAACCCATTTTTTAAATTAAACATAACACACACACACTAGAACATTGATGAACAAATATTGCTATTAAGGTTTTTGGTAGGATCAAGGGTGGGAGGAGGGGATGGCTGGGGTGTGTGGAGTGGTGGGGGAAATGGAGACAACTGTACTTGAACAATAAAAAAAGACAAAAAAAAATAAGAACTGAAAATGGAACTTTCTTTTGACCTGGCAGGCAATGCTACTGCTGGGCTTATACCCTCAGAACCCTGAAATACCAATTGAAAAAAACCTATGCACCCCAATGTTCATAGCAGCACAATTTACAATAGCCAAGTGTTGGAAGCAACCTAAGTGCCTATCAGTAAATGAGTGGATCATAAAACTGTGGTACACAATGAAATACTACACAGCAGAAAGAAAGAAGGAGCTCCTACTCTTCACAACAGCATGGATAGAACTGGAGAGCATTATGCTAAGTGAAATAAGCCAGGTGGTGAAAGACAAATACCATATAATCTCACCTATAAGTGGAATCTAATAACAAACAAACAAGCAAGCAAAATATAACCAGAGACATTGCAATCAAGAACTGACAGTAACAAGAGGAGAGGGGGGAAGGGGATAATGGGGGATAAAAGGGGAACTGTCATCAAAGAATATTTATAAAAGACACCCAGACAAAGCCAAAAGGAGTGGGGTTTGAGGGTGGGAGGTAGGAGTTGGTGGGGTAGGTGGGGAGCGATCTGGGGAAAATGGAGAAAACTGTACTTCAACAACGATAAAAAAAAACTGGCATGGCCCCAGCTGGCATAGCTCAGTGGATTGAGCACAGGCTGCAAACCAAAGTACCACAGGTTCGATTCCCAGTCAGGGCACATGCCTGGGCTGCGGGCCAGGTCCCCAGTGAGGACCACATGAGAGGCAACTACACATTGATGTTTCTCTCTCTCTCCTTCTCCCTCTCTTTCCCTCTGTAAAACTAAATAAATGAAATCTTTAAAAAAACTGGCATGGATGACAAAGGACTGCAATATAAGAAAAAAATTGGTCTTCATAGTAAAATAAACATTTTCCCTGATAAAGCATGAAAAAGAAAGAAAGGTGTAAAATCACATTCAGTATAATTGATAGAGAAAATTTCAAGAATACTTTGTAATCTAACACATTAAACATATATTTATTTGCCAAATATGGTCCTGGATATATAGGTAATAGAAACCCCAAAATAAATCCTCTTCCCTCATATTACTTACAGTCTAGAGAAAGGTAGATATGAGACAAAGGCACCAATGAATACATATGATAATGTCAAATGACATGGGTCCAGCAGAAGTAACACCTGCTTGAGTGTGGTTTGTAGGGTAATAAGATGGGTGTAATAATTTAAAGTTTTAATGTGAATATTTCACCTAAAATGTCATATGGTGTGCTTGAGTGTGACAGTGTCATGTTACAGAATTACATGCTTATGATTTTGTAATAAAAGGGGCATTATTTGTGCCCCACCCTGTGTAATATCAAATGGCAATAAGTGCTCTGGGGAAATGCCCTACTCAATTTTTAAATTTCTCTAATTTTTAAAAGTTCTTTAATAAATATATCGATTCTTTTTGTCATATGTATTTCATATGCTTTTTTCTTTAAACTTTTCCATTTCATCTAAAGAAAAAAGTAAATGTATTTTAAATAATTAAATTCTTCTGAGAAATATTACTCTCCATTTTGCAGAAAATCGAATGTCTCGTGTTCTCCAAACTCAAACATTAACTTCTTAAATTTTTCTCATACTTAAAATTCTGCATCTACTCCTAAATTGATGCTTTGATGAGAGGCTGATGATTCTACCACTGAATATTTTTTAAGTAGTGATTGTATAGCACCAGAACAATGCAGAACTACTACTGTTACTCATTTTAACATGATGTCAGTGACATGAAGAGAGCATGCTATAGCTTCTCTATTTGGTTGGCAATATCCTTGTCAATGGGAAATTTTTGTTGTTATATTACACATGAAATTTCAACTAAAGCTTACATTTTGTTTATTTTCTGTCAATTCTGGAATTACTAAAAGAAACCTTGTTTTCTTTGTCAGTTTTTGTCAAAGCTCAGTAAATAGCAATTTACATACATTGTGACTGACATAATTCAGATAGGCAACATGCTGCTTTCTGACTTCCAAAAATGTATGTGATTTTGTTACAACAATGTTTATGGAAAATTAGAGCTTTTAGATTTATTGTATTTCCTCCTTAGCTTTATAAACTTGACATCTCCAACTGACTGCAAAATGGTCATTGCACTTGTATTTAAAGAATTAGAGAAGAAGGGTTGTCAGGAATGTGTATGAAAGACACATGGACAAATCCACAGGGGGTAGGATTAAGGGTGGGAAGTGGAGATGGCTGGGTTGGGGGGAGTGATGGGAGAGAAATGGAGATAACTGTACCTGAGCAGCAATAAAAAAGTGAAAAAAATAATATTTGAGCATGAGAAGTATAGTCTCTATGAGAAAACCCTTACCCTCTTACTCTAGGAAGCTCAAATTAGATCAATAAAGGATAGCATTGTGTGAAGATAAAAATAATTCATAATACATCTAAGATGTGCATAAGAGATATGGTTTAAAATCCCCATTTTAAACTTGCTTGTATAAATGTGAATTTAAATTACATTTAGAACTTACTAAACAAGGTAGTATAACTAGGGGGAAAGAAGAGAAAGGGTCATCAAGGAATATGTGTAAAGGACACATGGACAAAGCCAAAGGGGAGTACGATCGAGGGTGGGAGGTGGGGTTGGGTGGGGCGGGGGAAGTGGGGGGGTAAATGGAGACAACTGTACTTGAGCAATAATAAAAAAATGACTCTAAAAATACTACTAAAAAAACCCTCAACTTACTAAAAAAGGTAAGGTTAGCAGGCACTTAAGAAATGTTGAAGAATCCCACTTTAAAAATATAATGCACGATAAGCGGCCACACCTGCCAAGAACAGTACAGCACTCTAACAAAATTTAAGGATACTTATTGATGATGGTATAAAAAATTTCCAAGGTATAGCAAGAATTTTACTCTTTTAACTGTAGATAAACCAGTTGAGATGATTTTAAAAAATGTTTGTTCCAGCCCAAAACCATGGCAGAAATTTTTCTAAGTAAGAGAACCTATTAGGACTTGAATTTTCCATGTGGGTGGAGCATGCCTGCTTACAAAAGAATGATATTTGTTCTCTGAAAATAGATCCTTTTTTTTTAATTTTATTTATTTATTTTTAGAGAGGGGAAGAGCGGGAGAAAGAGAGAGAGAAACATCAATGTGTGGTTGCCTCTCATGTGGTCCCCACTGGGGACCTGGCCTGCAACCCAGGCATGTGCCCTGACTGGGAATCGAAACTACGATGCTTTAGTTCGCAGCCCGCGCTCAATCCACTGAGCTATGCCAGCCAGGGCTTTGAAAATAGATCCTTCATACTACATCAGTAATGAATAAGTGTACGCCTTGTATATTAGATTTTGTGTATGCAGTGAATTATAATCAAGAATCAGTATACAACTTGGCCATATGTACTCTTTTAATAAAGAATCAAAATTAGAAGGTAAGGACTCAATTCCTTTGTAACAATGTGGTGTTCTACAAGCAAAAAAAAAATACAGGTTTGAAATCCACTGATAATTTTCAGGGCAGTTCAAGTTAGGAGAAATGTCTCTCAGCCACTCTATATTTAGTAAAACTGTGAATTATACTTGTTAGCCTTAGTTGTTTTTAGCTTTAAAGCTTCTGTGTATTTTTATTCTAAGAGAAAGAAAAGGTGGACAAACAAAAGAAGCTCTTGCAATTCATAGATGCCTTGACACAAAAGAAATATCATAGCTAGTAGTCATAGTTATGGTAGTAACACAGCAGCAGTGGCAGGAACAAGAATGATTATTTTTCTTTCTCTTTTTTTTCCCTTTTTGATATTGTAATAGATGATAGGTTATCAGTTCCAGATGCCTTCCTCTGCAGGTGAATGCTTTTACTTCATTTCATCTAGAAGTTGCCAGGGAGGCTGAGTAATGGAGTGTCTGGAACCAGATTGATAGAATGTCAAAATATAACCTTTCTCACCTAATAGTTTTTTTTTATCTTGGTCCTTTCAATTCAATTTTTCTAAGTTTTTTTAGCCATATAACAAAAAAGATAATGCATTCTGATTTATAGGGTTAAGATAAATGAATTAAAAATATGTTTGAAATACTTACACCATGTTTGACATATATTAAGCACAGAAATAAAGAATTAACTTTCATTACACTTTCTTTTATTGTTGAGAAAATATTAAACTTATAAAATGTACATAACATTCAGTATCACTAAGGAGTTATAAAACCAGGACTGACCCCAGGTTCATTGTGATTCTAGAGTGAGAGTTCTTGCTTAATTAGCCGGCCACTTCAGGCATCAGAATTGTGAATCATTTCGAATTCATTGATTTCAGCTATTATTTTTATAAACTGATTTAAATAACTTTGTTTAATTTTCAAAGGGGAAATAAAGAAATTAGGAAATGATTACTGAACTCACTAAGGAGTAAGACCAATGCATTATACATTAAGCAGCTTATACCCACGTGCACGTGCACACACACAGTAAATTACAAGAGTTGCACAGTATGATTCTGGTGTGAACTTAAATGATCAGGAACTAGGGCAATAACCTATTTCCAATCAATTAAAATGTACTACTTTTGCTGAGTGGATCTGATGCTTATTTTCTATATTTTCATTCACAATTTCTCCATGAAAACTCCTTTTTAAAATTAACTGCCTTAAAGGAGTTCTTTTAGTCTATAAAATATGTATTGAAAATGAAAAATATGCCTGAGATCACAGAGTGAGAAATTTAAAAATATTGTACCTTGAACATGAGAATTTTGACACTTAGCTCAGTATTTTTTAACTGAACTATCTTCTTCACAAACCAAATGACTGATGTAGAAATCAGGAGTGGAGCAGGTGTGGATACTGAGTACAATGCAATATTTTGGCACATTTGAAGTTGCCAATAAATATGTAAAAATACTGTCTTTCTATTAGAAATCTTTGAAAATTGTCCTTAGACAACTTCTGGTTAATACTTTATCATGTCTCATCCATGCACCCAGATTACACTAACATAGTTGGGCACTGGCTAGATCTCTGTGTGATCAAGCAGGGGTTTTGGTGTGCTATGCATACTGGCAGGCGATACAGTGATCATCTGAATGGATTTAGAATTGCTCTCATTTCAAAAATATTAAATTAATTCCCCTGTCTAATTTTAAAAATCAGAATGCAGATAAATTTAACAAAAACTGTTCTGTTTTCCACTTAGAGGCATTTATAGGCCAATCATTAATGTTTACATTTTAATTTTTGATTTTCCTATTTTATTGTTTTTATATAATTGTTTGCCTTTATAAAATAAATATTTTCTACACAAAGAGTAGGCATCTGTGAAAGACTATAAACTCAATGTTGAAGAGGTACAGAGGTACAGAGTGAAGATTGATCATTATCTTATAATGATCAATACTTAAGTCCTTGTAACTTTTTTCATAAAACATTAATTCCTTTTATCAGCATGTGCATTCTTTTTCTCAAACTTATTTTTAAAAGAACTAATTACATAGAAATTAACAATTGGAAAAGAGAGAAGGAGGAAGGTACACAGTTCCAAAAATTACTTTGGGTAACTTTACCAGTATGGAGATCACTGACAATCCCTCAAGTTATTTTTAAATAAGATTTTTAAAAAATCTATTACACACCTTTCTCTAAAAACCCCATTTGATCATATAGAATATGCTTATATCTCTTTATTCATTCACTCAATAGATATTAAAATACTTCGATTGGTATTATTTTATTTAATTTTAAAAATAAAATGTTAGTATTTTTGGATAAATATAAGCAAACACCAATGAATAATATAAATATTCCTTCAAGAAACTCAGAGTTTTGGGGGAGAGACAGCATCAGACAGGTACGGCAGTGTGGGTAGCACTAAGGCCAGCTCAGAGTGCTTGACAGCCACGTTGCAGGGCACTTTGATTTTGGCAAGTGGTGGATTCAGTGTCAAGAAAAAGTTATATCACAAGTATGGCATTATTTTCCACTCTACTTAAGATAGATTTGATAACAAATATTCATTTTCATGCACTTGGAATAGTATTATCAAAATTTTCCTTTCATATTTAAGAAGCTAGAACCAAAATCAGATGGTTTCCTGTAAGCAAGAATTGGGCTAATTTATTGCTCAAACTCGTCTAACATTTGAACAGTTCAAATATTTTTGGACATAGGATTTTCTGCTTCTCTGTCAACTCTACTCTGTACCAGAAAAATTTGCAAACTATTAGTCATTTTAAAAATATTACCTCATGTGTCAGACACTATTCTAAAAACTCTACATGTGTTGCCTCAATTTTATCTTCACAACACTCAGTGTTTATATAACTGTTATTTCAATTTTAGATAAAGAAACTGAGGGATTGGTGTGGTAAACAAGCTGGTAATCTAATTGTTAATAACTAGCATAGCCAGCATTGAAACCCAGTTAGGCTGTCTTCCAAGCCTTGGACTTAAACTACTGTGTAGTATTTCCCGAACCTTGGCAGTATACCATCTTTATTCACGCTAACATGATACTAACCAGCTTTTATCCTTCATTCTGAAAATGCATTTGGCATGAAGTAATAGATTATAAAAGATTAACACTGTCCACTTTAATTTTTTATCCTGGCTTAATGAGGTTTAGAAGACAAAGTACTCAGTAAGCCGTCAACAGTAGAGAAATCAATAAATGTAGTTATAATATTCATAATAATGGAAGACCACAACCATCTTTTTTATTTGAATCTAATATTTATGTCTCACTAATGAGTCTAAATCATTGTTTATATATAACAAAGTTATAAAATAATAATTTTATATAGCAATACAATGGTATCTATCTAAAATATTTTCTTGCTTAAGTTTATCCAGTTGAAAAAATACAATTTGTCTTATAAACTGATATTGAGAGATTTCAAGTTGAATATACAAATCTTAACAATGAATTCATCTGTGAATATAAGTGACATAACTAGCCAATGGACAGTGTAAAATTTTTATCATAATTCTATTTTTGTTTATGATTGTGTGATCCCAAATGTGCTAATGCTGCACTGAATTATTCCCACTTTATCAGAAATTCATGTCTAATGCTTCATAATAAATTAGTAAGGAGTGGTCACTTTGCTGTACTGAAGGGACAGAGTGCAGATTCAAAAAAGCTGTGGCACCAAGAATCTGTGAGCTAGAGTAATAAAGAGCAGGTAAAGTTCCAGATAAGTGATCCAGAAATCTAAAAAGACTTTTGTGTCTGTTGATACACACAGTACACTATTCAGATTATTTATTATGGAATTGTATACCTGAAACCTATATAATTTTATTAACCAGTGCCACCTCAGTAAATTCAATAAAAAATAAATAATTTATTAAAAAATACCAAGGCATACACACAAAGGGTAAAACTCCAGAAAGCTGGGAAAGAATGATTAAGAAACGTATGTTGAACAATTTTAACAAAGGTTTTGTAGTCATTCCACTTCTTATCGGTCAATGAGGAAAATCTTCACTAACACTAAGGATATTCAGTAGAGATATTGCAAGGGTTGTGCCTTAGTAAAGTAACTAATCTACTCCTATAACAAAAGTTACTCTGCTCTCAACAAAACTTAAAAAGTAACTGAGGAAAGGATTGAGGTGATCTGCAAATACATTAACTTCCTGCAGAACAAAGTTCAACACTCATTAAAGTATAAAAATAAAAAATATAGCACTCAAAATATGAAATGCATGATGTGATATTTCTGATAAAAACAATTTAAAGATCTGTCAAAAATCAGGAAAATGTGTCCCACACCAGGAGAAAAATCAATAACCAAAAAAAGACCCAGAGGTGATAATATGAGATTAGCAGTCAAAGTCTTTAAAGTATCTATTAGAAATATGCTCACAAAGTTAGGAAAAACATTACTAGAATAAGGAAAAAATATAAGACAAAAACCAAAACTAAGCAAAACTTCCAGAGATGAACAAAAATTGTCTATACTATGAAATTCACTGACTGAGATTAATTGAAAATTAGATACTGTAGAAAAATTAGTGATCTTGAATATATAATAGAAAATATGAAATAAAACAGATTGAAACAATGAGCTATTTCAGTGCCTGTGAAACAATATCAAGTAGTCTAACTCTTATGAAGTTAAGTCTCAGAATGAGGAGTGAGAAAGCAGAGGCAGAAGAAAAATTGAAGATGTAATGAATCAAGTTTTCCAAATGTGATAAACTACAAAGAGTAATAGCCAGGATATAGTTGTATCGAGACATTTTAACACAGCACCCTTGGCACTGATTGGTCATCCAGACAGTCTTTAAGGCTACGTAGCATCTGCTTGTTTCTCATGGGACATTCGCTCTGGGAGAAGTCAGTCACTGTGTACAAAGTTCAACTACTCCAACACTGCAAAAGCCATGTGCAATGCCACCTCAGATTAGCTCCCAGCAAACAGCAAGCATCAATTCCCAGCTATGTAAGTGAGCCATATTAGATGCTAGCCAAAATGAAACTTCAAGTGACTGCAATTGCAGCTAATATTTGGATATTATCCCAAAAATGAACCCAATGAAGAATTTCCAGATGGAGTGTTCCCCAAATCTGTAACCCCCAGAATAAATTTATCATTTAGAACTGCTAAATTTTGAGGCATTATCTTAGCTGGAAATTGATTATTGGAACAGTAATCAGGTTTAAAATTAAAAACTGTCCCACAAGCACATTTTCATTATCTTTACAACAGATGGCTTCAATGATAAATTCCACTTAGATTTTTAAAAAGAAAAAACAATACACTTCAAGAAATTAAAGAAATAAATTTCTATATTATTTCATAATGATATAAAAAACTGATACTAACATGACATGAAATTTAAAAAAGATTAGGTCAGTCTCACTTTTGACCATGTTTGTGAAAATCCTAATGAATATATTAACTAACTATATATCCAGCAATAGATAGATGATAATAAAGATGGCTAGATGATAACAGATAGATAGAAAATAGGCCATTAGCAAACCATTTTTTTCTACTAGGAATGCAGCATTAATTTGACATTTGAAAATCTAATGGTGTCATTCAACACATTAACATAATAGGAGAAAAAATTGATTTTTAAAATAGATTGAGACAGAACATATAATAATAAAATTCAACATCCATTTGTGACAAACCATCTTAGCAAACTAACTTTCCTATACATCTCTTTGGAGTATAATTAGGTATAGTCACTGGGGAAAACTATTTTAATTTTCTCAGCTTTGTACATGTGCCTATCCAATGGCCCCAACTTTTTACTCCAAGGTGTGTGGCAATATGCATGCATAGGAGCAATAAAATACATGTATAAAATTTTCTCAGCTTTACCATTTGAAAGAATCCAAAATTGGAATTAATCCAAATGATCATCAACATTTGAATGGATAAATAAGTTGTGTTTTATTCAAACAGTGAAGTACTATATCACGGTTAAAATAAACACATACTAGTAAGAACATGGATTAATATCACATGCAAAATATTGAATGAATAAAAGCATGACACAAAAGAATACACACCATATGGTACCATATTTTAAAGTTCCCAAAGTGACAAACTAATATGTAATGTTAAAATATAACATAATGTTTACATTTGAAGAGGAGGAGGTAGAGATGACCTAGAAGTGGAATGTGTAATGCTTTAGGTGGGCTGGCAATTAACAATTTCTTTACCTTCACTTATTATTTCTCATGTGTAGCCACTTACAGTATAGTGGTAGTAGGCAAAATAAAGCCACCCTCAGAAAGATGTTTGTGTCCAAATTCTTCAATCCTAGGATATGTTTGTAACATAGCAAAGGGAAATTACAGTTACAAATGGAATTACGGTTGTCAATAAGCTGACCCTGAGATGGAAACATTGTCTGGATCATGTAGGTAGAGTGGACATGGAAACGTAATCACACAGTGGCAACAGGGAGGCAGAAGAATGGGAAGCAGAGAGACAGCTGCATAATAAGGTCTTGGTCCCACACTGGTGACTTTGAAGATGGAAATGGAATCACAAACCAAGGAAGGTGGGTTGTTTCTAGAAGCACTATGTCTTAGAAACTCCAGGAAAAAAAAAAAAAAACAGAATACTGACAGTAAAATCCACTTCTGAATACTGACCTCCATAACTGTAAAAATGATAAATGTGTCTTGTTTTAAACCACTAACATGGTTGTAATAGCAATAAGGAAATTCATATATGTCATCAAGCTCTACATTATTTGTGCACCTCTTATAGTTATTTGAACATTTTCAATAAAGTATTTCTCATATGTATGTGTGTATTTGTATAAAAGCTATATTTCTGAAAATCATTTCAAATAGCACTAAATTTACCAGAAACCATGTTCAAAAGTAAAAGAGAATAATATTGAATACTATGGATAATAAAGACTTTCAATGATCAATAAGAAGACCTGGTGACTTTCCAAATCCCATGTAGCAGACTCTAATAACACCTCCCCAAAGCTGTCCATACCTTATTCTGCAGAAACTGTAGATATTAAACCTTATATGGTACAAGGGACTTTGCAGACATGACTAACTGATAGATCCTGAGATGGAAAGATTATTCTGGATTATCCAGATGGGGTCAGTGTAATAACAGAGTTCTTTACCTATAAGAATTTCAGGAAGGGTAGAGTGAAGAAAAGAATATATGACAATAGAAACAGATGTCAGCAATGACCAGTATGGTTCAGTTGACTGGGTGTTGTTCTGCAAAGCGAAAGGTTGCTGTTCAGATTCCTTGTCGGGACACAAGCCTGGTTTACGGGTTGGTCCTGGATGGGGCACGTACAAGAGGCAACCAATTGATGTTTCCCTCTTTCACTGATGTTTTGCTCTATCTCTTTCTCTCTCTCTTTCCATCTCTCTAAAAATAAATACATTTTTTAAAAAGGAAGAAATAGATGTCAGAGTTAGGAGAGACCATGATCCAAACACTGCAGACAGCCTCTGAAGCTGGAAAACAAGTGGAAACAGGTTCTCCACAACACCACTAAAAGGAAGATTACTGCAACACATTTTAAACCTAAGAACTCCAGAACTGCAAAATAATAAATGTCTGTTGTTTCAAGCTCCTAAAGGCATGATAATTTGTTATAACAACAATAGAAAATGAATACACCCACTCCTTGTATTAGATAACAATGCTTAGAGCCAAATTGTTTCATGGAAGTGTCTACTAATTGAGTTTAAATCTACAGATTATGGGTTCTAATCAAATGGTTTAACATAACTTAAATTTTTAGAGGGTTGGCAACAAGATTTTATATCTCTACCCTCCTGACCTCAGATACTACCAAGTTTCCATTCAGGTCTTCAGCAAATTCAAAGAAATGACTTTTTAAAATACAACTGTTGTTTACTATTATAGGAGACCATTCTGCATGGCATGGGCACAGGACCCACTCGGAGGTGCACAGGACCCCTGGTCACAGATAGGTTATTCTGTGGGGAATCAGGCCTGCATTGTACCTAGGCTGCTTTGAGACTTGCTTTTGCTAAAACTCCCTTGCCCTGAATTGAGACAGCAAGTGCTTACCGTAACTTCCTAAAATCCATGCTAAAAATCTCCAGTATGGAGTGTAACCAGTTCAACGACTTTTCCATTTGCATTTGCAAATATCCCTCTTCTGTGATGTGATTAGCAGCATTGTCTCCTTTGTTTTCTGTAAAATGTAACCACCTAAAGGGAACCTGTGCATAGTAAATGAGGACCATCATGTAATGGGCCCGCAAAAGAAATAAAGGCCAGTCAAGGCAAGGGCTGAGGCTTTTTTCCCTCTTGAGAGAAAAGCCATGTCATCCCTTTTCCTCCACAGGACTTGGTAGTCTGTGTGAATTTCTTGTGCCTTATCCACAATGTGGCAGACCCCACGAGCCAGGGTCTGCATCATACTATGACAATTCTATGCCTTGAATATAAAATTGGTAGGTATAAATAAAGGTGCCTGGCCTTTAATAATTTTAAAACTATAGAAATTTTCTTATAAAATTTAGCAGTGAACTTCATGAAGCACAATGTATAAGACCTTGAATGAAGTGTTTTCAGGAAGTTTCTAATGAGACAAGTTTTGCTCTATCTCAGGTGTGAGAGAGGAGTCTCACTGAGACTAAGTGGAATAATAAATTTGGAAAAAAATTAAAAATTGAATTTAAGTAAAGACTTTTACGTAAAGGTTTAAATTAGGTAAAGATTTAGTTCAGGAGAGTAAAACATATCTTTGGCCTTCAATTTTTTTGTGTGTGCTTGAATGCCCTTGGACTTTTCCTTGCAAGAGAATTAACCTTTTAGTATTATTTTTTTCTGAGATTTTCATAATATAAAAGGATTTATATTCAAATTTTGACATTTCTATGAATTATTGGCATTATGCTATTAGGACTCTTAAGCATTTATTAGTGAACTACTTACTGATGACTATTCTGCACAATATTTTAGACAAAAATATGAAATGAGAAACAGAATAAAGAATTAATTTTCAGACCTAGATACAAATTGTCCTTGGAATTTATTTAACTATTGTATTAATGTAAGTCATTTCATAGTTTTTCTGTGTCCAAAATTCATTATACCTACCTGTGGTCCCCAGAGGATACTCAAAGGAACATTGAATACACTTGAGGAAAGTTAGGAACATATCTGTCCCAATAGACTGCTCATCTTTTGCTAAAGGGATAGGCAATGAGCTCTAATCAAAACCATCAAAGGAAAGGAATCCAGGTATATAGTAATGTGAAATATTTCTTTTCTTCTACTAATTTACCTTTGTGTAGAGATGGAATCCCAATTCTTTAATCTTCTGACCTCTTTCTAGCTCCTTTCTCATTCCTCAGAGAAAGGGATTTATTGAATTGATGCATTTAGGAATAAGTGCTGAATTTGTCCTTCCTCTTGGATTGAGCTTCCTTCAGAGACTAGGTATCCAATACCGCTGCTTCCAGGAGGCAGCCTCTTAAACTGCTCTGCCTGGTGGGTGGGTATTAGCAAGCCCATCTGACTAACTGAGGTAAGTCCATCTTCTATTTGGGCCTTTATCACTAATTAAAGAGACACTTCAGTCACTCTTTGAATCTTTTCTCGCTTTTTCCAGAAAGAAGATGGGGAAAATCATACTATTTTTAAATCTTTCACTTTTCAGATTCCCTATACTCATACTTTATGTATTCATAAAGCAAAGGAGACACAGAACCTCTCATGGACTGCTAATGCAATATTAGGGGATACAGTCATTCTGGAAAACAACACAAAATCACCTAGTATACTTATATTTTATTACCTAGGGATTCAAATGATGAAAATAGTCTAGAGAAACATTTATAGGTCCACAAAGGGACACAAATAAGATTTTTATCACAGCATTGTTTGTATTAGTGAATTTCTGGGGGTTATATAGTGTCTATTTCAAATGAAATGTACTCACATTCATTGGTGCAATGCTTTTTTAAAAGCCATAAGTAAAAATATTAGAGAGTATAGAGCTATTTGAGTAGGTCTCAAAAACAATATTTAATAAGAATAGTAAGAAATATAACATTTGTACTATTGTATTTATTTATATTAAAATAACATGTAAAATTAAAATATGTCCCTTTTAAGAATGTAACTACACAGGGGTGTGTTTTAAACAATTGAAGTAGATATATAGTAGTCCACCTTTATCCGAGATGTCACTTTTTGTATTTTCCGTTTCCAGTGATCAGCCCCAGTATGAAAACATTAAATGGAAAATTTCAGAAGTAAACAATTCATAAGTTTTAAATTATGCACCATTCTGAGTAGATTGATGAAATCAGCAGGGCAACAGTAGCCTGGGTCTACGCCACAATTCCTACGTCATTCACCTCACCTCATCTCATCACTCAGGTATTGTACTATCTCACACCATCACAAGAAGAAAGGTGAGCAAAGTACAATCAGATATTTTGAAAAAAGAGACCACATTCACATAACTTTTATTATAGTGTATTGTTATATTATTCTGTTTTATTATTAGTTATTGCTGTTAATCTGTCTAATTTATAAATTAAACTTCATCATAAACTTCATAGATATGTATGTATGAACAGGAAAAAACATAGTATATACAGGGCTTGGTACAATCTGCAGTTTATAGGCATCTATTGGAGGTCTTTGAACATATTCCCCACAGATAAGAGGGGACTACTATATGTGGAGAGTAGGTCCATATGAGATGAGAGATTGCAAGAGTATTAGTTTACAGGATAGATCCCTGGACTTCACACTAGAGATCCATATTTAATTGCATTACAACTGGAAGGGTCTAGTCAAGGAACAGGTATAGATGACCCATGGACATGGACAACGGGGTGGGGATTGACTGTGGGAGCAGATTAGGGGGCACAGGGCAGAAAAGAACAACAGGGAAAAATAAGAACAACTGTAATAGAACAGCAATAAAAAAAGAAAGCATAACAATGAAAAAAGACTGGAATTTAGAAATAAGCATTTCTGTCAAATATATTAAATAGTTTAATGAACTTTCTAAGACTGGGAATGATGATAAACAGATTGTTCAATTAGGAAGCTGAGTTCTTCAAATTACTTGAGATTTCATACTATTGCTTAAAATGCCTTTCAATATCTCTTTTCAAGTGAAATTTTACCCATTCTTCAAAAGAAATCTCAAAGCTGTCTTATCCATGAAGCCAGCATCAATTTTCCCAATTTAAGAGGTGAATTCCTACCTCCTACCTTTCAACTCTAACTGAAATTTTAGAAAATTCTCTTCTGACACATTTCACATTTTCAATTAATTTCATTTGGCTCAAGGCTTTCTAATTTTTTTAATAGGAAGCTTATTTAAAAAAGGAAAGTGACTTCAATATCCACCTTCTATGATACTTTAAACATACTAGTTGTTCAACAATTGTTTATTGAGCAGATTAATGAGTTCACTAAGACCTATATGTGGAACCTAAACATATTGCTTTGGTATTTTAGTCCTCTAAAAAATTAGAGGACTAAATGTCTGGCTACTGACAGTGGGTAGGAAATAATTTGTATTATTTAGTATTTTGTTTGTTTAGTTTGCTATTAAATATGTTATCCTAAAAATGCCAAATTTAAGTATGCATATTTTGAAATAAAGTCACTAATTTTCAACTAAATATTAATCTAAATAATTTCTATGTGAAGCATTTATATTTTTTTCTTTAAAACATATGCTCCTTGTACTGTTTGTTTTTTTTTTTTCAGAAAGAAAATACATTTATTCACAAAGGCAGTAGTAAAGATGTTAACATAAATGGAGCTATGAGAAATAATGGAAATTGTTTCAAAATTGAAAGAGGACATAATTTAAAAATAGGGAAGAGCAACATTTAGAAAACTTTGGTTATAATTTGAAGTAATGTTCAAATATTTAAATAATGGAATGACACAAGTACAAGTCAATCAGAACAGAGTCAATCCACAGCACTGAGTCCAGATCTTGGAGCCTTTTATTGTGCTTGGGTTTAATGTAGCGTGAATTTGTGTATTTGGTCAAATCCAGATTTGACTCAAATAGGACCCAACAGAGGAAACAGAGATCAGACCAGTGACTATTTACAAATTGGTATAAACAAATGTCCTTATCAGAATAATTTGTATCCCTTACCAGTGCACATGGCTAAAGAGCAAAACCTGTTATGATTAATAATGTATTTACATGATGGCGTTAAAAATATTACAAATACCATATGATTTCACTTGTACATGGAATCTAATGAACAAACTGAACTAACCAGCAGAATACAGACAGACTCAGACATGGAGAGTAGGATGATAGCTAAGGGGTGGAGGGAGGGTCGGGGGAAGGATTTAGCAAAAAAGGAAAAAATATGAAATTCTTAAATGTTTTACAATCACATTGTTGCAAGTTTAGTGAAATTTTGGGGTAAACCTCTTTGGTTTGCATTCTTCCAATCTGTTCAATCCCAGTTGCTATTTCATAACATTTTATGGTTCTTGACTACTTTGAATTATCTATCCTATTGTTAGAGTCTTTATTCAGTATCTGACTAGGAATTCTAGGAAAGTGGCAGTAAGTCCAAGAATTTTTCTGTTACTGGACATCCATTTCTTTAGTTCAAAATATGTGGGAAAGTCAGCTTAAAATATACTGGGGACATAGATACTCACCTTCTATCACCCAAATTCCCCAGGTGAATTTGCTCCTCTATCACCCCACATCTTATCCACATCACTGCTCTGGGAATATAGACTTCAGCCACCACTCTGGGTAATGGAGTCTGGGCAAGGAATGGCAGCCAATCAATAATAGCTCTTTGTCTACATTCATATTACTGTGGGAATACTGGCCAGACAGTAAACTGAGCCTTTGCATTTAAATGATATTCTTATTTAAAAACCTGACCTGACATCATGGTATAAAATAAAGAACATAGTTAGAAAAGAGACTGGTGTCCTGTTTAACATTATGAATTTGAGAATGACATTTAAAGTTTGTATACTTTAACTTCCTCATTTATAAAATAATGAATTCAAATAATGAAATCCCCAAGGCTTTTTTTAAATACCATAATATTATTATTTATATGATTGTTGTTATAATACTAAAAATAACTATTTGTCTTTTATCTTAGTTGCACAACACTGCTCAGTGTATTTGAGTGGAATCAAATAATTAAATTTATATTTATAGTAAATATAAATATACATTTATTTATATTTAAATTGCTCTAGTTAGATCATCTTAAAATCTGCATTATTGCCATTTTTTAATGATTTGCAGTGATATTATTATTTTCTTTAAATTGGCTTCAGTAAAACCACTGTAGGTCACTTTTCCACCTTTCAAACACTCAGGAAAAGAAAATTCAACAGTAATAAAAATTACATCCAAGATATCATATTTTCATCTAATCTAGAATGAAACATCTGTGTTAATTTTCTCCAGACATTAAACCCACAAAATTCTAGCTTGTCATATTGCTGACCAGAAAAAAATAGTATTTCCCCACCTCACTAATTGCTAAATATGGCCAATGAAATAGAACCCCAAATCATCCAGGCAACTTCTAAATGGTAACTTTGATGTTGGGGAAGCATCACGCTTTCCTCTCTTATCATCTCTGCTGGATGAGGTGAAGACATGTATTGAAGTTTCCTTAAGTCACATGGATAAGAGTTACAACCTAGGACAGTTGAGATATAAGACAAAAGAAGATTAGATCTATAATAAATTTACAGAATCTCCATGTTATTCATATGCTTAATATGTGAGAGAGATAAAACTTGGCATTTTGATGCCAATTGTCTTTTAAATAGTTTTTATTTACTGGACACTGCACTGAATTCATGTGTATGGATATCCAGAATAAGTTACAGATTGTGTGTGTCAAGTGTTAAGATGGAAATAATCATGACGATATGATCCATAGTAAACAATGGAGAGATGACATTTAGAATCAGGGGAGACAGCAGCCTCAGTGGAGATGGTTTTCTGTAGTACTTAGGAAATGTCAACTTTCCTTGGAGCAAATCTGAGAAGGAAGGTCTATAATATATTTTGGGGTTTTTTTTAGTACTTAAAATTCTTCTATTTTATGTTATTAAATATTTCTAAGAAAACATTTAAATCATTTCATTTTGATATTTAACACACATTATTTACAGATAAAATAGAATACTTACTATAGGATCTTGATGTACCACAATAAAAAAAAAATAAAACAGTGACATTTCTAATGCATTTTGATATTTAAGAACTGGGTAGAGTTACAGAACCAAATATGGACTGAATTAATACTACCATGATTTATCCTCCTAAGTCTTTTCAAAATCTTTTCCTTTCTTCATATATTTACTTTAGACTTTTGTTTCTTGGGTCAGAAGGATCTGGGCTAGAGTTCATGCTTTGTCTGGAGAGTGGCTGGGCCCCTTCTCCAGGTCTGCACTAATACCCAAGAAGCCTTCTGTCTTCAACCATTCCTTCAATTTTTCTCATGAACACCCCAGTAGAACCAGTGGTAGAGCCTGAAAAATGGTGAGAAATCTTGTGGTATCAGAGCTTAACACAAGGTTCTGATACGCAGAACCTCTAGTGTATCAGAGATTCTATACTGTCCTGTCTGCCCCACATTCATCCTTTAGCAGCTCACTGATGATTTTAGCTGAGTCCCTACCCACTGGCACGGTGGCTTTGCCTTTCTCCCATGCTGGCTATTGTGAGGCAGTATTCACAACTTGCTCTCCTTGGAGAGGTCTGACTTCCTGTGTATTCTAGCTACTGGCTTCTCCCACAATTTCAGCTCTCTAAAGGGTTTAATAAAGATTTAATTTTACAGATCATCTAACTTCATATTATCATTAGGTTGACAGTGTTAGATTTTCAGCCTTCTATATCCAAGGCAGCAGATGGGAGTTTCTTTAAGTCATTGTTTAAGATATTATTGATTGCATGCTTCAGCTATTATGAATTAACTTGGACATATTAATAATTTGGGGGGAATTCTTTCATATTAAAATTTTTACAAGCTCTTTCTTATATTTTTAAGGAAAAGGAAAATCTGTCTCAATCATTAATTTCATTATACCATTAAAAACTAACCTGTCCCTGCAGCCATTTACTAATCTTAACCATTTATTTTACATATATTTATTGGGCAACAATGAACTTAGAATTGTGTACCATCATGTAAGCCCAGAACGTGCACGCATGCTCATCCAGTCACAGACTTCGCCTTCACGTGCATCCATTCCATACGAATGGAGTCGTTTTATTATTCCAGTTTCTACTAATAGTTGATCATTTCACTACGATGAAGCCTTATTTTAAAAACCAAGACCACTTGGCTGGAGCTCTGCTTTCATGCCTAGCGTGTATCAGTTATTTTTCCCTCAGAGCAAAGCACAGTTCTCACATCATATCTCTGAGATTATAATCATTTAGTATTCTTCCTCAGATCATAGATGATTCATCTCTCTTAATTTAAGCATTACTTCATAATACAGACCACTTTGGACATGCTCCACCCAATATATAAGATTGCTCTGATATCAATTTTGGCTAAGAGGTTGTCTTCAATACTGCATATCATTCAATATTGAATTTGTTTTGCCACCTATCGTAGGAGCCCACCAAATCCCACCATTTGGTTTAATCTCACTTTTAGGGTCATTTCAAAACACTTTTGGAGCATAACTATGAGACGCTTGCATTGCGCACAGGTTTTATGGTGATGCTAGTAAGCTCACAGCAGGGCTCTCTGAACCCTTCCACTTCCGTGCGTCTTCAGCCCTTGTGTAGCTAAAACAAGTTATTTTATAAAAATATCTAACTAAGATCTTTTATGTCTATGTTTATGATTTCTAATGTTACCTTAGTCATGGAGGGGTGGAGAATGTGTTTTTTCCTCCCAAATTTAAGATTCTGGTTGAGCTTTATATTCTATTTTTCCTACATTCAAAGAACACTTACTTCAATAATAAAATCTTCTAAATTTATTGGTTTCTCTTTGTTTTTTTCAAGGAGATGTGTTAAAACTTGTAATTCAAAACATATAATTAAATAATAGTACACTAACTTATAGAGACAAACTACTAATATTACATAGTACCACCATTTATTCTCTCATCTTAAATTATATTTCTTAAATTAATGGTTTGATGTGTGATAAATTTTCATACTCAAACCACCTAATTTCCCTTAAGTACTTAAAAATTTCTTTTTCCTACTATTTGTTTCCTTTAAAACATACTAATTAATCTTTTTTCTCAACTTATTTCTTCATTCATCAAGAATGTGTTAGGAGCAAATATAAAATATGGTAACTAAAATTAACTGTACAGAGAAGTCTACTTGACTGTATACAGTAGTGTAATCTCAATTGTATCTAAAAGTGATTATGAAAATAAGAATGCTTTATCTTAAACTTCCCAAATTTAAACTATATATTTGAATATGAGGGATATGAATCTAGTTTTCAGTGCTAAAAACACATGAACAAAATGATTACTGATGGTAAGCCACCACATTACAGAATATTTGTCACATATCTCCCATGTATAGTTTTTCAGAAGAGTTAAGAATTATGTGAACTTTTAAATCTTTGCATAATGCTTTGACACCCTTGTCCATTTCTCTCTCTTAATAATGGTGTTAAACATCACTGTCCCAACAGTTATATTTCCCATTAAACCAGTAGTATATTATTTGCTATTTATTTGATGTCTGTAACCTAAGTTTTACCACCTAAGTGCAATGCTTACATGTAGATTCCTACAATAAATATTTTTGTTAGAAAAAAAAAGAACGTATTAAGTGGCTAATATACACCAAGCCCTGGGAAATGTTCAGGTGCACAGTGTGAGGAAAATATACATTGCCCTTGCCCTTATGATACTTACAAACTGTTAATGAAAGAAACAAGGGGACGTTATTAGAGGGCATGTTTTTTCCCCATCTTCCTATTTCCATAGGGATGAAGTCCATTCTTCACGCCTTATGTGATTAGTGTGTTTAGGAGAAGAGCTTAGCATGTTTGATTCAATTCTGTCCTTCTTTTTTTTTTAAGGGACTACGTTATCTACAACAAGTTAAGAATTGCTGTTTCTGCATGTTGTCAATCTGGCAAGGGTTGACCCTTGTGGAAGAGGCCCATAATAAAGTAGTGTGGCCTATATTTCTATAAGCAATTTTGTCTAATTCAGTAGCAAGATGTTATCATGCCCTCTTGTTCACGGACTAAGTCATCTTCTTCAAGTACTTTTATCAGCAATAATGTTAACACTTTTATATCCATCTCTCAATTATCTCTCAATTGATTTTATATTGAGGGTAAGAAAATTTTCTTTAGTTATTCAAATACTCCATGCACAATACTTTTGTTTTGTCAACTATAAAATTTACAAAATGCTCAAGAAATAGAACTTGAAAAAAATTGAAAGGCCAGTTTGGGTGACCTTAGTCACTAGATTTTCATAAGGAGGTTGTGTTACTTACAGGAAGCTGCACAAGGCTTTAGAAAGGAAACAGTTGCAGGTCTAATTTGCAATATACAGAGAGCTGACAAGGATTAGATATATCCTCAATAAAGGCTCACCATGAGCTAAGCAGAACTTCAGTAACAATATTTCTTTTTCTCTTACTGTTTTTTTTTAGTCAGTACTACACACCAGACCAGAACTTGTTTAAAATTTAAAAGGCAACTGTCTTCTCTGTGTGATCCATAGGCCCAGTAAATATCTAGTTTTAAATTGTTAAAGATAAGTATATGGTATGCAGTAGAAGCATAGCTTCTTCAGATTCTGCTTTCCTTTCTAATGTTTTGAATTGAAATCCCCACTCTGTTCAACCAGCAGCAGTGATTTTATTTTCAAAAAGTGACAACCAAACTTACAAAGTACAATAAACTTCACTGGTGTCAAGTTTACTTACCATCAGTATAAAAAAAAAAAGCAGGAAACACAGTATGCAATGATGGTAGCATAGTGATAGCATAGTGAAGGTCATAATAATAGTTTCTGAATATCCCCAAGTCGCTCCATTCTTAGAATACCTGCATTACAGAAAGCAGGAATGACTTGGCAAGGACCAATGGCAATTCCAGGGTTCTTTGGCTTTTACACTTTGCTAGTCATTTGCTGCTTCAGGGATATCTCCCAGTCTGCAGTACAGCTGTACCTCATCGATTACATTTTAATCATTAGAAACAGGTTATCAGTAAACAGTTTTGACAAGTGTATACCCTTGTTTCAATACACAGTATTTATCTTGGACACAGTATATTTCTATGAAGCCCTTGAATTAGTCTTGCAAGGATTTAATATAGTATTTATTAATAGATAATAATTGAACATAACCTAAGACTTCAGAAATTTGAAATTATGGTATATTGGCATTTATATTTATTAGTAATTGAATGAAATATTTTGGAAGTTTGTTATAAAAAATATGCCATCAAAGATCAACAAATGAAAACTAAGAAGAACAAAAATGCAATGAGTTATCTTAAACCCAAAGGAGATCCAATAAAATGCTTATGACAGGATCACTATATCTATAGAAAACAAAGTTTTTTTTCAGTTAAAAAATGAAGAACTGGAGTGGTTTGAAATGTACTTTAGTCTTAAGTCTTATTATCAAAGGAGAAACATTGGCAAATTGAAATAAAAGAAGGCTATCTAGTTAAGTTGAATAAAGAAAGATTTCCCCAGGGGAATGATTGAGATCTTACAAGAGAGAGTAAATACATGCGAAGGTCAAATGATTTTGAAAGTGAGAGTAAAGTAGATATAAAAGTACAAAAAATGTACCAAGTCTAATTGTTCTTAAAATAGGCCTTAGGAAATGGGGAGGCACTTTAGCGATTATTAGATCACAGTGATGATTAACAGAAATCTGACAGGGCTGACAAAGATCACAGAAAGAGGTCTGAAGGACCCTCTGAGAAAGCCAATATTCTGAAAACTTTGAGATGTGACCTTTTAAAACTCTGGACAGAGTCCATTCTAAGAGCAATTGAGGAGCTACTCAATAGATTAAAACAGCTATTCTAAGATGTTAATGACACTGTGCAGGTTTGAGATATAAATACTTGAAGACTAATATAAAATATTCCAAAAAGTTTCAGTGTATACTTAAAGATAACATAATTATTTTAGTGAGGGCACTATGTTCTTTGAAAGCATATGTCTCAAAGTTTATGTAATCAAGGCTCTAATTAAAGACAGCACAAGACAGAGAATTTACAGGGAAAAAAATAAGACAATCATAGAACAAGATTAGATTAAATGCTACTTTAGTGGAAAACATAATCCAGAAAGAATCATCCAACTCAGAATGGAGATGTGCGATATTCATTATAAAGCTCTGGAGACATGGAGAATCCCTTCATTTGCTGGTTCTTCTTGTGGGAAAACCAACAACACAAAATTGAGACATTATGTTAAGGAGTCAAATGTTTGGATCAGGAAAGCAGAAGGTACTCATTTCTAGCAAATGAGGAAACTGAATTTTGCTTAAAGAAGGCAGTTAAGCTGTTACAAGCACAACAAAGCCCTGTTTAAAAAAAGAAAAGAAAATACAAGTGAATGAACACTAGAGTCTTACTTTGTTCCGCTACTGATGTAAAAGGATGACAGAAATTTTACTCTAGGCCTAGAAATTCAAAAGCTGAGGAAAGATGAAATCTTCTTCTAGTAGAACAATCTTTAGTAGAATTAAGGAGGTATGTCCTTTAGAGACAATAACTGTAGCTTCAGTTTCCTTTAAACAAAGATGGGCCCAGTTGTACCGAAGATGTATGGTAGAGGCAGGTTTCATTGGTTTAAGCAATTCATAGAAAAAAACAAAATTCCAAAACAGCTGCTAGGGTACAGAATTTTAAAATGCTCAATCAAAAAGAATGTGTACAAGACTAGATAAGAGTCAATTTTCAAAACACCACTAAAGTACCAAAACATAGGGTTCAAAGGAAAATAAAAATTAGATTTTACTCAGAAAGAATGAGAATAAGGGCACATCAAATAAAACCTGGTGATGGGTACCACCATTGCCTATTTTTTGCTAGATGAGAAAATCCTATATTTAAGGGACTTACTCTGAGAAAAGGTGCAATAGTTCTAGATGTTCTCTCCCCCCATTGGAAGAAACCGTGACAACTTTGGGGGTAAGGGGCATTTCTATCATTAATATTTAAGTCCAAAGGTAGTAAAACTGGACAGCTGGCATTGACCTGTTAAGACTTAAACAAGTATGATTTCTCCCTACAATCTCTTTCTCTTAGAAATCTTTGCGTTAATGTTATATATTTTTGATAATATTAAGTACTGACTTCAAGGTACTATACTTTTATTAGGGGTAAATTTTAGGGACTAGAGATCAGCCTTTAATTTGTTAAATACAGAACTAGTGTTATGGGCATCTGCTAAATATCATGAATTATTTTGAATCTTTAAAAAGTAAAGTACATCAGACTTTGTATGCATAGTGTTAGCAAAAAAAAATAGACTGTAGTTTTAAAAGTGGAGGAGGGTTTATTTAAGCAAAGGAAAGGGTTACAGTCATGGGGAGCACAGATTCAAGACCAAACTTAAACTGTCCTCTGGGGAGAACAAGAAAGGCAAGGTTTAAGGGCTAGTGCTTCCTGGGCTGTTCTTAATCCAATCCTCTTTGTGCAAATGAAAGAGTCTGGTTAATTTAGTAGAGATTGTTCAAGCCCATTCAATACTCAGATGAAGGATGCTAGTCAGCAAATCAAGTTGGCTTCTTTCATATAAAAATAAAATTAAAACAATAAAATAAAGCTGCCCGATGGTCTTGGTGAGGAAGAGATAAAATTCAGGTACAGCTCAAAGTTTTAAAAATTCACAGAGAAAGTGCTGGGTGAGATCTGGGTAAGGCAAACTTCTTCTTGGCTTCCCTGCTTCCTTTTTTGTTCCTTTGACATAAATGACTCCACCTTCGCAATCCTGGTTCACAGTAGAATCAGTGTTCTGGTAGATAGCCACAGGGGTTAGGCACTCTTATTCTTTCGAAGCAGGGAGATCCCCTATTGCTGAGAATCCACAGCAAAAAAATTGAAAGGACAAGGAAAAATTTTTATTTAAATGCAACAGAAGAATTTTATTTGGAACTTTAATTTATTTGGATTTTTAAGTTTTAATGTCTCCCTAGGAAATTAATAATGCATAAACTTATCAATTTAAGAGAATATATATATATATTTACTGGTGTATCTCATTGTTGCTGTTTAATCTCATTTTGAAACCTCTGCTAAGTCATTTTGTGCATAGTAACAGAATATCATTTGGGTTGAAATATAGAATAAGAAATGGATGTTCAGACTGTGGTACAGAGTGGTAATTAAGTTTATTTGATTAACATTTAATATTCTGATCCAATTCATGAGTTATCTGGAAGATAAAATCAACAGAACTTGGAGTTGGATTGGAGATGAGCTATGAGAAAGATGAGGTAATAATGATACACTGCATCTCTGAGTTCTCTGATATGCAGAAATGAATGGATGTGAATGACCTGAAAGAGAATGTGATTTTGGACAAAGTCTTGAATTGCATTCTCTTTATGCAAAATTTAACAGAGATCTCCAAGTTAAATTGTTCAGAAAAAAGTTGTATATGACTTTGGGAGCTCAGGTATGAGTCCTTTGATGGAAATATTTAGAAGTTTTGGGAATATAAATAAGCATAAAAATTTTGTAAAAAATGTATGATTAAGGGGCAGTTCTGGCCAAGGTGGTGGCATAGGTAGACATACTCTGCTCCCTTGCACAACAAAAAGAAGGATCACAACTAATTTCAAAACTAAAAACAACCAGAATTTCCAGAATGTCCAACTGTATGGAAGTCTGACAACCAAGGATTTAAAGAAGAAATATTCATTCCGATGGGTAGGAGGGGTGAAGACAAGGAACCTGGGTGAAGAGGATATCATGTGGCAGTGGCAAGACAGTGTGGGTGAGGCATTGGTGGTGGTAGCTGTAGAAATGAGTGGTCCCACATCCACATGTAGCAGATTAAAATGGGGAGGGACACCTGGGGAAGAGGCCGATCCCAGCTCCAGACCAGACTGCACAGCTCAGGGTTCTCGTGCTGGGAATATAAAGAGTCAAAACTTCTGGCTATAAAAACCAGTGAGGATTGGGGCAGTGGAAGAAACTGCTGATCTCTCAGAAGAGTCCATTTAAAGGACTCCCCCAGTCCTAGAATATATGAAACCCACCCACTCTGAGATTCAGCACCATGGTAGCAGCCAAAAGGGTGTCACATGCATCCAGGAAGTGGGGAAAGTGATTGGAAATGGGGCGAAGGTGAAGCAAGTAGCACTGTTCCCTTTCTGACCTACCCACCACATACAGTGCCATAAAAGCAGCAAAGTGGGTTGAACTGCACTGGTGAATACCTAAAGCTCTGCCTTTTACAAAGTAACAGGTGCACCAAGACAAAGAGTCAAAGCAGCTCCACCTAATACACAGAAGTAAACAGAGGGAGGCTGCCAAATTGAGGAGACAAAGAAACATGGCCCAAATGAAAGAATAGATCAAAACTCCAGAAAAAGAACTAAGTAAAACAGAGATAGCCAACCTATCAGATGGGGAGTTCAAAACACTGTTGATAAGGATGCTCAGAAAACTCATTGAGTATGGCAAATGCATAAGGGAAGAAATAAAGGCTCCACTAAGTGAAGTAAAGAAAACCCCACAGAGAACCAAAAGTGAAGGGAAGGAAGCTGGCATTCAAATCAATGATTTGGAACTTAAGAAAGAAATAAACAGTCAACCAATACAGAATGAAGAAATAAGAAGTCAAAAATATGTGGAGAGAATAAGAAGATTCTGGCATCTCCAAATGTACCAACATCCAAATCTTGGGGATGCCAGAAGGAGAAGAAGAAGAACAAGGAATTGAAAACTTATTTGAAAACATAATGAAAGAAAAGTTTCTTAATTTGATGAAGGAATTAGACTCACAAGTCCAGGAAGCAGAGAGTCCCAAACAAGTTGGCCCCAAGGAGGACCACACCAAGATGCATCATAATTAAAATGCAGAACCTTAAAAGCAGCAAGAGAACAGAAGAGAGTTACCTACAAAAGAATTCCCACAAGATTATCAGCAGATTTCCCAAAAGAAACTGCAGGCAAGAAGGGAGCAGTAAGAAGTATTCAAAGTGATGAAAAGCAACAACTAAAAACCAAGATTACGCTATCTGGCAAAACTACCATTTAGAATGGAAGGGCAGATAAAGTGCTTCCCAGACTAGGTAAAGCACTTGGGGAGCACTTGGGGAGTTCATCATCCCCAAGCCCTTATTATGTGAAATGTTAAAAGGACTTATTTAAGAAAAAGAAGGTCAAAACTATGAACAGTAAAATGACAACAAACTCATGACTATCAAAAATTGACCCTAAAAAACAAAAACAAAAACAAAAACAAACTAAGCAAACAACTAGACCTGGAACAGAATCATAGAAATAGAGATCACATGGAGGATTATCAGTGAGGAGAGGAAAGGGGGACAATGGGGAAAAATTACGGGCATTAAGAAGCACAATTGGTAGGTACAAAGTATATAGGGGGGTGTTAAAAATAATGTAGGAAATGGAGAAGCCAAACTTATATACATGACTGATGAACATGAACTAAGGGTGGGGTTTGCTGGAGGGAAAGGGGGTACTGGATAGAGGGGGGCAAAGGGGGAAAATTGGGACAACTGTAATAGTGTAATCAATAAAATATACTTAAAGTATGTTAAAAAGTTTTTTAAAAAGCAACAACTTAGGACTAAGAAAAATAAGCATTTAAAAATGAGTTAGTAAAGCTGCCAGAGATGAAGAGAGAGAAAGAGAGAGAGAGAGAGAGATAAGGAGAGAGAAATAGAAGAGAAGAGTTTAAAAAAAAGATAATGGGTTAAGAGAAATAGGTTAAGGTGCTACATACTCTAAGAGATCAAGTACAATGGAACTATTAAATTCTCTTTTGATATAAAGATATGGGCTTCATAGGTCACCTTTGTAAGAGTCATGTAAATATAGTTATAGCAAATTTAGACTGAATTAATGAGTTTGGGGGAGTTGAGGTAATTAAGATTGATGATTCTTTTTGAAAAGTTTGGTTGTCAAGGAGAGTAAGAATTTAGAAATTTAAATCAGTTTGTTAAATGTAAATAAGGGAAGTAAAAAGAAAAGAAATAAATGAGTCCTCTTAACCCCATAAACAATTGAAAAACACATGCAAATAGTGATGACAATGCTACAAATGAGAAGAAAACATTCATAATACAAGAAAATGGGTATGAAATAATGTAAATATTTATGAGAGAAGGAGTAAGAAATAATGTAAAGTTTGCAAGAACAGAAAAAATATATCAATTTTAGCAAGTGTTAACAGATTAATAATTTGATTTCTTAATAACATTCTGTTTGTTTATTTTTGTTTTATTGTTTATGCTATTATAGTTGTCCATTTTTTCCTTTCTCTTTCCTCCAGACAGCCTTCCCCCACGTCCATAATCAGTCCCCTCACTATTGTCCCTGTCCATGGGTACTTCATATATGTTCTTTGACTAATTCCTTCATCTTCTTTCAGTTAGTCCTCAGTCTTTTGCTAAGATCAAGTGTAGTATCTGTTCTTATCAGTTTAATTAGATTTCCACTTTAAATGTAGCTCTCTTTAGAACAAAAAATACTAAAATACTGACTCAATTGTTACTTTAGGTTTTGGTCACTGATCAGTGAGGGAAATAGTGAAGGTTAGAGACAGCATACAGAACCATTTGAATTATACTCTGTAAATTGTCTTCCATGACAGTAGCCAAAGATGGTTTTTATTGTTCTTCCCTGTTTTGGGCTGCATTTTCCCCACAATACCATCTGATTTAACATTTCCCATAATTGATTTATATTGCAGCTGTAAGCCTAAACTTATTGCATCATAAACAGACTAAAGTACATCTTTTCAGTATGCTATTAATGCAATAAATATGGAAGATATTACTAAATAAATATTACTAACTTTTGTGGCAGTTGTTAGAAACTATAATTTGTTAAGCTGATAGTAAACTTAATTCATTTATTGTTTTACCTATATGTTCATGTTAAATGTTTAATATAATTTCTCAATTTACTTATTTGCAAAGTAGACAATTTGAAAGGACAAAATTGAAAGAATTATGTAACCTGTTTTCTGACCACACTTACATTTTAACTAGGTCATTTGTATACACCCCTGTACTGTCAAAATCATTTTCAAACAAAGCTATTAGTCACACAATATTTTTGTACAATGAATGGCTGGATATTTTACCTTTTTTAAAAAAGTGACCATCAAATTTAAGAGACTTGCTTAGAACTTCCTGTTAATGAATAGGGAAGTCAAAATTGAGAATCTAATCTTGGGGATCCACAAAGTAGATATGGTAAGCTAAATGGATGATGTGTTTACCTTTTTTATTTATAATTTTTAAATTATTATTTATTATTTTATTGCTGGAGGTGTAGGTATACTGACTTTTAAAAATAAAGATAAAAAATCATCAATGATATCCTTTAGGGGAAGATTTGAGTGTACATTTAAGCAGTCACCATGCTAGTTACTCTTTGCACTCTAGGGACACAGCTCTTTGAAAAAAGTACAAGATATTAAAGATCAACACCTCAAACAGCAACATTAAAATCCTCAATAGAATTCCATTTTACTTAGAAAAAATCTAACCCCTTAATATTACCTATAAAACTCTTTATTTCAGATGCCTGCATACCTGTATTAATTAGAATTAGCTTTGGTACTTAAAACAGAAAATCACAAAGTACTATAGCAATAATTTTAATAAATTAGAAAGTATTTATCTCACTTAAAAATATCAGGGTAGGTAGCACAAGGTTGACATGACAGGTGTATACATTTATTGGCAACTCCTGTTTTTTCTAACTCACGTCTCTGCCATCTCTTGTATGAGACCTTCAGCATAAGGGTCCAAGAAGGCTGTTAGAGTTCTTCTCTTTTCTTTCTTCTTTTTTTTTTTTTTTACAGCAGAGTGGAATAATTAGTCAAGAATAATCTTGGAATTCTGTCACTAGATGAGAATAAGACTGAGGGCAACTAGCACTCTATGTTCTAGCACTTATATTAACCACCTATATCATCTACTGATACTTTTTCCTAACCATTCTGTCCTTATCTGATTCTTTGAACACATTCAGATACATTTTGCCTTGGCTTTTCCAGTACTGCATAAAAATATGTTCCATAGTTAGGACTCATTCTTGTTTATCATTTTTAATATCAGCAAAAGTATTATTCTTAATGTTTTATATGATTTTTATATATTTTATATTATTTTGATATTCAACTATTTAATGTAACATCTCACCTCATCACCCAGTCATTCACTTTTTGATCATCTTGTTCTCATTTTTTATAGGATTTATTTATATTTGTAATACACACACATATATCTACATATATATTTATCTATAGGTGTGGACAGAAATAGAGATAGGTATAAAGATGTTATATAAAGATAGACTACTGGAGCTTAAGTCAGTTTTGAAGATGATCTGAGTCATTATTCTCTCTTTCTCCATCTGTCCCTCTTTTTTTTCCTGAAGGAGTTTAAGTAAAGAGAATTAATATCTATGTGTGATCATAAACATACACACACACACACACAATTGCTTGGTCATGGCATAGAGTATCAGATTTCTCCAACAATACATCAGACCTTGATTTTCTCCAGACAAGGTAAAAACAAAAAAGTGATATTTGAATATGCAGTGAATGGTATGACAAAAAGGAATCCAGAGCTTAAGGAATCCAGAGCTTAAGGAATCCATATCTTTTGTAACAAACAATAAGCATGCCTGCACTTTGGGGTGCCCAGCCTTTTGGCATCCCTGGACCATATGCCTTCTACATAGAAGAAGAGTTGTCTTGGGCCACACATTAAATACACAAACACTAATGAAAACTGGTGAGCAAAAAAAAGATTTTAAATAAATTTACAATTTTGTGTTGAGCTGCATTTATAGCCATTCTGGGCCACATGTGGCCATGGGCCACTGGTTGGATGACCCTGTGTAGAGGGAGACCTTTTCCTCATTATGCCATACAGTTATCATGCCTGCACTTTCCTGTAAGGGTGTGCAAACTTTTGGCACCTCTGGGCCATATTGGAAGAAGAAGAGTTGTCTTGGGCCACATGTTAAATATATTGCAACATATAATCACAAAAAAATCTCATAATGTTTTAAGCAAATTTACAGTTTTGTGGAGGGCTGCATTTACAGTCATCCTAGGCTACATGCATCCTGCTGACCACAGGTTGGACACCCCTGCTAGGGGTAGACAATCTATCTTTCTTCCCTGGATGTTTAATATACTGATATCCTTGAAAAATAATTTGTATCAAAGGGCAATCAATGCCTCCTTCATAAGGGGTGCAAAAATAGGAGAACCAGAAGAGGATTATCTAACAATAATATATGAAGGTGATTAGTGAAACATTAATATAAATATACATATTATGTATTAAATCAAATAACTGAATTTGGAAAATATCTAAATTGAGGAGCTTATTTTTTAAAAAAGTAAAAGAAGTTATAGCCAATGAGGACTAGGGGTCAGATACTTCTTTTTATGGAAAACAATGCAGGAGACAGTTTACAGGATTAGCAGACAATCATTTCTTTGTTTACCTAACTGACACTGCTGGGAATTTTAGTCCCTCCCTTCTCATCTTTCATTTACAGCCACATGTCAATCAAAAAAGCTGTCATGTTTTTATATAACTCCTCACTTCTGGGCTATAGATGATTGTTATAAGCATGGTAGTCTAGACTGAGTTCGAATAATCACTTCTCCCAAAGAATTCCTCTGGTCACAAAAGGATACCCAATATGCCCCAAAACAGAGAACTATTTACCATAGAGAAGTGTGTCCTGAAGGAATAATGGGAACTAGCTGTGAGCATTTGGATGTGTCAGTTAGAAATTTACCAGTTCTATAGGAAAAACTGCTTAGTAGGTAATGTAGTGTCTGACTCCATGTTCCAAGTTTGACTGCTGACAGTTTGTAGGGCTCATTCCTGGCTCTTCTCCACTTGCGCCATTTCGGGGTAAGCTGCATTTGGTATTTGATAGAAAAGCCCATTGCTTCATTTCAAAAAGTCATCAACGAGTCCTAGCCTCAGAAATTCTAGCCCCATGAGAACCCAAACACCAACAACCACTGCACTCTAATTATATTTAAAAACATGGCCCTTCTTTCACTCAAGCCAAAAGTTGCCTGCTTTGCTCCTCCTCACCCCACAAGAACATCTCAGGGTTATCTTTTTTTAACTCTCTTGGTGTGTGTGATGTCACCAGTCTGAACATCTGAACCAATTTTGAGTGAGTAGGTGATCCTGTCTTCCTCCTAGCAACAGCAAGATGAAAGCCACATTACTGGGGGTTAAGGATAAAGTTGGTAGTGAAGAAACAAAGACAATAAAGAGAATTCTGGGAACAAAACTTGAAGTGGACGATAGAAGTAGCTATGTTACAGGGATCTGTTTTAAGATAGGGGAAATTATAAAGAAAAACTTTCATCAAAAACAGTAATTGCAAAAGTTACTTTTGAATATGACATTTCATAGATCATTTCTATCTAAAATCCTATGAAAAAACGCAAAAAAAATATCCATAGAAGATGTTGTTGTTGGTGGTAGGTTTTTCAGTAGAAGTGTCTGGTGTAGGATTTATTCTTTTGCATGAGAAATAATCACTTGTAGCAAGTTTCACATTCTAAAACTTTCCAGATAGTTATCTTTTGTCATTGTTTTGGGTTGTGTTTTGATTGCTTGCATGCTTGTTTTTGTTTTATTTATTTATTCTTTTAGCTTTTAAGAAGTGTTCAAAAATGATCCATTTCTATGGTTTCTGTAGACATCTTCCACTAATATTTGCTTTCTTACATGCAATATTTTACTGGCATTTTTCACTCACTCAGCCACTGCGTGCCTGCAGAGCATTTTCATAAACTGAATGCTTTCTGAAATCAGTGGGAATTAAACATCTCCAGTGCAGCTGCAGGCATGTGAAAGTGTATAATTTTAGTGATCATAATTTTCACAATCCTTTTTATTCATATTTTTCATAAGACAATTGTTAATTGACTGTCATTGTGAAATTGTCATCTTAAATGACACCTAGATAAAGAATTACATTAAGACAAAATGATGAATGGGCTCATTGTGATTGTTGGTAATGAAATCTTATATTAGGTTATATTTGAAATCAGTCTTGTATAATGCCTGAAAAAAGAAAAGAAAATCTTTGGTTTATTATTTTGAAATAATGAGAGTGACATCGTATTTTGGACTTTTGAGACTAAAGAAAAACATCAAGACAGTTTTAGATAAGCATTCCTAAAACATTAAGATAGTAGCTTATTTATGAATCCTATGACCTTATAGCTATAAGATAATTGAAAATCATGAATATTATGTTTTGTCTTGATCAGGTTGGTTTCAGGTTATGTTTCTGTACATTTTAGGATGTTTCAATAGACTACCAGGGAACTGAAAAAAGGCAACTGATTAAACTTAGTAAGTGTGGTTTTTCAAACCTACAAACCAATGACAGGGGAAATATTATTAAGTAGTATTTTAAAGCTAATGTGTGCAAATTATTCTCCAGATGCCATCAAGTTATTTCTAGGATATAAGACTTTACAATGATATTTGTCTTTCACTGCCTGGCTTATTTCGCTTAGCATAATGCTTTCCAGCTCCATATGATCTTGCCTTTAACAGGAACCTAAAGAACAAAACAAAGAAACAAGTAAAATATAACAAAAGATACTGAAATAGAGGACAGGTTGACAGTGACCAGAGGGGAGAGGGGAGGGAATTTCAGGGGAGAAGGGAAGGGTTTACAGGAACAAATATAGAGAACACATGGACAAAACTAGGGGGGTTGGAAAGGGGAGGGTGGAGGGGAGGGATGGGTGGGTGGGCTGGAATGGGAATAAAGGATAGAAACTGTATTGAATAATGACTAAAATAAAAAAATAATTTAGAAAAAGACTTTACAATGAATTTTGTGGTGAAAATCATAAAAAAATTTAATCAATGTGACCACGACAAAGTTAATTTTTAGTCACTTTTATCAGTGGATAAGGGTCTTAGAAATAATACCTGCAAATTCAAAATGATACATAGCATACATAAAGAAAAATAATGCAGGCATTAAGGTGAGAACAATGAGTTTCTGAAACTTTGTTTTAAAGGGTATTCAGATATCAATTAGGGTTTGAAGAAGATGATTATTCTCATATATTATATAATTGCATAATATGAGTATGTTCAGTCTGAGAGAGAGAGAACTGACAAATATATACAGAGAAAGATAGAGATAGAAAACTGGATATTAATGATTTTCTGTGAGCAATATGAGATGATTTGAAAATAGAAACAGTGCAAGAAAATTCAGTGTGTATAGCTACCTTCAATAACCCATGATCTAGCTAGGAAATAAAACAAAATTTAGTGCTTTTGTTGCATCTGGGGTTTATTTAATTTCTTCCTGAGAAGATTTCATAACTTCTGATGAGATGAAGAGCCACATGCTCCATGTCAATGTGTGCAGCCGCCAGTCTTCTCTAAGGAGTCCACAGTATATTCCCTGAGGGTTTCCGGATCTCAAACACACTCCTTTTGGAACTGTGCTCTGTTTATTATTCCTGGTAATACCAGTCATTAATAACTTAGATATTAAGCACCTGCTATCTACTAGAAGATTCAGTGGGCATTCAGTTGCCTAGCTCAAACTTTTGGGAACCAGCAGGCTGACCCTTCCCTGAAAAACCAGTGGTTTTCTTCTATATATGATTAGCAGCAGGAAATTGGGAAAATCATCTATAAATAAGTCAATAAATGTTTCCTGTTCTTAACTGGGACTAAGCTACTGATGAAACTGTAAAACTCATCAGAAAGTTGGGGCATTTAAAAATTCTATGCCCAGTCTCAATTCCCTGAGAAAAAAATATCTAACATGAACTTTAATAATAAATAACCAAGAGCAAACAGATTATCTTTTAAACCAAGTGAAAATGACCCTCAGCCTTTACCTGTCTTTACTACCTGCACAGATACAGGCACAGAGGAACAAGAATCCAGGTTCGCACAGGGCCAGTCACTCAGATCATTCAATTGATGTCAATAAAACACACTCTCTGAGGAAAGCCCCATCATTGGAATGTCACAGCTGCCGACAGCTGTCTAAGTAATTCAAAGGTTACAGGTAAAAATGTAGTTTGCTCAAAAATTCACTATTAGAATAGGGCAAATAAACTAAAACCTCAGTAGGAAATCTGAGCAAAGCATAAAAGAAAATGTCAAGTGTCTTTTTATCTATTTCTAAACAAAAGAACTTTCAAGGAAAGAAGTCGCTGAGCTAGTTTTATTCTTGAGTTCTAGCTGAGCATCTAAGCCTATCATCAGTTTCAAAAATGGAAACAGAAAAATTAGCTAAAATTTATTTTTCTAATAAGTGAAATAGACAAGGGAATAGTCCAGGGAAGTCTGATTTGAGTTCTACATAGTTCCTAAACAATAGTGTATCTATTCCCAGGATGAAGCCAATTTACAAAATTATTTTTAAAAGCCAAGTCTCCAATTTCTAATTAACAGACCTGAAACAGGGTGTCTAAAAGAATAGTGTATTTCATTTTGGCAAGAAGTTGTTATGGAATGTGAAAATATTGCACAATTTCCTGGGACAGGTAAATTAAAGCAAACATTTAAATATATGACTATTGTATTTTCTTAGCCTCCATTTAATACAATTTCAAGTTTATGAACTTAGGAAATGTACTTCATTGCTTGTAGATTGCATAAAATAAACGTATGCATATTCTGTTTTTGTTTAGTAAGTAATGATACTTACAATAGGAGACTCCATATTAGCAGTGCAAGCATGGGGACTGGACAGAGAAATCAAGGTTTTAATAAGACACTGAGTAACTCTGAAGAGGGTTGTCCCTATACCACATCTGAAGAAATATTGTTTTATAGGCTTGAAATTTTTAGACTAAAGCTGTTTTTATTTTCACTTTATAAATGAGGAAGCATTTATTTTTCTCTTGCAATATTTCCAGTACAGACTCATCACATAATGGTCAGAATTTCAGTTTGGATTTGTCATCAATTTTTCATTTACTCACCCAGTAAACACATTTGGAGAATCTATTATATTCCAGGAACAGTGACAGGCACTGAAAATTCTGTGATGAACAAGAGAAGTTACTCTTACATTTGCTAAGAGTAAAAGGTAATTTAAAGCAGTAAGGTAATAAAGGTTAAAATACAATAAAAAATAGCTAATATCAATCCAGAGCTCTGTTAAGAATCAACAGTATTTCTTTACAGCAGAAAGAATCAGATTATTAAAAGCATAACTACTTAAAGTAACATGAAAGTATGTAGTGCCTCTAAATAAATCTAAAATATATGTAAGACATCTATGGAAAAAACAATACAACGGTATTGAAAAATATTCAAGAAAACCCAAATAAATGGAGATATATACCACATTCATAAATTAGAAAACTCAAGATGTCAGTTTACACCAAATGGAAATACAGATATATTGCATGCACTGTGAAAATCTCTATGGAGTTTCAAGACTATGTTTACCCAATTTTTTTCAAGTGAAATTTTTTATTCAATCAGATACCTGCCATATGTTATTTCCCACCTAGTTAATATCAGGAACATTTTCCAATTACATGCAAACTCAAAATATATTTTTGTCTTGGTCAATCTTCAAATAATATTTGTTCCCAAAGCATTGTAGATATGAGAGGTGGACCCAGAAAAACAGGAATTATCTTTTGGAGTGTGGGCCCCTTGTAGTATAGGCTTCCTCACTAGGTGAGTGTTCTAGGTAGGAACCCATCTGTATCAGTGTACCAGCTGGTGCTGTTGTGAGAGGCTGTGTTAGGCTTCAGTGATTTTTTTTTTTATTTGAAGACTCTCAGTGCATTTGTGCATTACATGAAGGGTGACTTACAAATGCATATGCCTAATGTGTTCTGAGTGTTCTGAGTGTTTGACCAAAAACTGCCTGACTCTCATGCCCCACCTTTCCTATTCACCTGATCTCATAACAAGTGACTTTTTTCTTTTGTTTGTTTCTCAGGATGGAAAAAGTCTTCAAAGGGAAATGTTTTGCCAATGTGGAGGAGGTGAAACAAAAAATGGCAGAAGCGATGAAAAGCCTAAAAATTGACAAGTTCAAAAACTGTTTTGAACAGTGGGGAAAAGCATCTCAATAGGTGTATTGCATCAAATGGAGAGTACTTTGAAAGTGACTGAAATTTAAATATGTAACAATAAATATACATATTTTATAAATAAGTTCCATTTGGGGATGTTTCCCCCCTCATATCTTTCCATCACCATTTGTGACTTTCAATATTAATATTATTTAATCCTATTCTCAGAAAATATATCAATGCTATCCATAATAGGTGTTGAATAACTTGATGCTGAGTAATTAACTTAATGAACATGATAGACATCTGATAAACAGAAATTAAACATATGACTATAACATGATTTGATGGTTGTTAAATTGTTCTTAGTTTTTCACTTCATACTCAATTAAGAGAACAACTTTTAGAGAACTCAGTGGAAATTTAAACACATTAGGCTAAAGTTATTCAGTGTAGTATGAATATAAACTTATTAGCAATTGGACTACTCATTGATTCATTCATTTATTCACCAATCAAATATTTCTTCAGAGCTTTTAATGTTCTTGACACTGCTCTAGGAATTGTGGATACAGAAATTAATCAACATACAACTCTCTTCTCATGAAATTTATATTCTATTTATGAAAGACAAGGAAAAAACAATTACAGAAAATATTATATGGTGATAATTGCAATGAGAAAAATGCTAAAGTGTAGAAGGCACAAAGAGTGGTGGAAGAGTGTCTTTTAAATAATGAGTTCATAGAAGGTAATAGATAACATTTAAGCAAAAGTTTTCATCTGAGTGAGTAGGCTATAATAAGATTAAAAAAATTTAAGGGTTATGTAAATTGTGAGACACTGCAGGCAAAGGAGCCAAGGATAAAAATGTTCATACTGGAGGAATGGCATATCAAAAACAATAATTTATAAGAACCAAGACAAATTAAGCCCTGCTGAAATAGACACACAAGATATTTTAAAGATATATGTTAGCAGATTGCAAATACTAAGGACCATCATACTGTATATATTTTATTCTTTATTAACCCAATAAATAAAATACTGCTTTTCAGAGTTTACATAATCTCTTCTTCCTATCATGAGTACTTTATAATCCTGAATATGTTGTTCAAGTATTAAAGTTTAAATTTTATAGTTTTGAACATATATATTCTAATAATCCAGGCCTATAATGTCATGTATTATAAGAATTAAGGTGATAAACTTACAAAATATTCCTTCTTTGAATACTGACACAATGAATGAGCAAAAGACTGTCATTTACTTACTTTCACATGTCTCAGGACAAATGACCCACCCTATTGGTTTGACTTTTAATTTAACAATGTCTTTATTTGTGAAATAAGACACATATAGAAAATTGCACTAAATTATTTATCACATTCTTTTTAATTTAAATATTTTATTGTTTATGCTGTTACAGTTGTCTGAATTTTCCCCTTTGCCCACCTCTACCCGGCCTGCCCCCATTCACAGTCAATAACCACAATGGGGCCTATGTCCATGGGTCATGCATATATGTTCTTTGACTAATCCTTTCACCTTCTATTAATCAGTCCCCACCATTCTTCTCCTCTCTTGCAGCTGTCAGTCTATTCCATGTTTCTATTCCCCTGGTTTTATTTTGTTCATTAGTTTATTTTGTTCATAAGATGCCACTTATAAGTGAGCTCATATGGTATTTGTCTTTTCCCAAAGAGCTTATTTCACTCAGCATAATAGACTCCAGTTCCATCCATGCTCTCGTGAAAGGTAAGAATTCCTTCTTTTTACTGCTGTGTAGTATTTCAGTGTATAAAAATGTACAACAATTTTTTTTTACCCACTTTTCTACTGTGGGCACTTAGGCTATTTCCAAATCTTGGATATTATAAATAATGCTGCTATGTGCATAGGGGTGCATATATTCTTTTGAATTGGTGTTTTGGGATTTTTAAGGTATATTCCCAGCAGAGGAATTGCTGGATCAAAAGGCAATTCCATTTTTAATCTTTTGAGGAGATTACATGCTGTTTTTCATGGTGACTGCACCAGCCTGCAATCCCACCAACAGTGCACTAGGGTTTTCTTTTCTCCACATCGTCACCAGAAGTTGTTGTTTATTGATTTATTAATGATAACCATTCTGACAGGTTTGAGGTGGTATCTGATTGTGGTTCTAATTTGCATCTCTCTAACACTTAGTGATGGTGAGCATTTTTCATATATGTATAGACCCTCTGGATGTCCTCTTCGGAGAAGTGAATACTCAGATCCCTTGCACATCTTCTTAATTGGATTGTTTGTCTTCCTGATGTTGAGTCGTTTAATTTCTTTATATATTTTGGAGATCAAACCTTTGTCCAGTGTATCATTGGCAAATATGTTCTCCCATCAGTAGGTTCTCTTTACATTTTGATGATGGTTTCTTTAGCTGTGCATAAACTTTTTAATTTGATGTAGTTCCATTTGTTTTTTCTTTGTTACTCTAGCCCTAACAAATGTATCAGCAAAAATATTGCTATGCAAGATACCCGAAATATTATTCCTTATGTCTCCTGTAGGATTTTTATGGTATCATGAGTTGTATTTAAGTCTTTCATCAATTTCTAGTTTATTCCAGTGTATGGTGTAAGTTGGTGGTCAAGTTTTGGGTTTTTTGCATGTTCCCACCCAATTCTCCCAACACCGTTTATTGAAGAGACTCTTTACTTCATTGTATACACTTGCTGCCTTATATTTATTGGCCATAAAGACATGGGTTAATTTCTGGGCTCTCTACTCTGTCCCATTGATCTATTTGTCTATTCTTATGTCAGTTCTAAAATGTTTAGATACAGAGGCATTTTAGTATACTTTGATATCAGGTATTGTGATACCTCCAACTTTGTTCTTCTCTCTCAAGGTTCCTGAGGTTTTTCATGTTTTTTTTTGTTTCCATATACATTTTTGGAATATTTGTTGTAGATCTGTAGTATGCTATTGGTGTTTTAATAAAAATCATGTTGAATCTATAGGTCACTTTGGGTAGTATGGGAACTACCAACCCACAAACACAGTATGTTTCTCCCTATTTGTATCTTCCTCATTTTCTTTCTTTGGTGTCCTGTATTTGTCCAAGTACAAGCCTTTTACCCCTTTGGTTAAATTTATTCCCAGGTACCTTTTGTTACAATAGTAAATGACATTGTTTTCTTAGTTTCTCTTTCTGATAGTTCATCTGAGTATTGACTTTTTATCCCACTATTTTGCCAAATTCATTTATTAGTCCTAGTAACTTTTTGGTGGAGCCTATAGGGTTTTCTATGTACAATATCATGTTGTCTGTGAACAATGACAGTTTTCCTTTCTCTTTTCCAATTTGAATACTTTTTATTTTTTATTCTTCTCTGATCAATATGGGTGTGACTTCCAGTACTATGTTGAATAAAAAAGGTGGAAGCAGACATTCCTGTCTTAGTCCTGATCTTATGTGAAACTTTTAGTATTTGCCCATTGAGTATGATGTTGGCTGTAGGTATTTCTTATATGTCCTTTATTATATCGTGGTATGATCCCTCTATTCTCACTTTGCTGAGAGTTTTTATCATAAATGGGTGCTGGCCTTGCATCCCTGGGATAAATCCCACTTGGTCATGGTGTCTGATCTTTTTAATGTAGCGCTGGATTTAGTTTGCTAATATTATGTTTAGGATTTTACTATCTATGTTTATCAAGGATATTGGCATGTATTTTTTTCTTTGTTGTGTCTTTACCTGCTTTTGGCATTCGGATAATACTGGCCTTGTAAATGAGCTCTCCCATGAGGGGGAAGCACCAATCTAGTATGGGATGCCTGCATCCTAAAGCCAGTCTCTGACACCCCCTGAGTCTGTGCATGTTGCTGTCTCCTCAGCAAGTGTTAAGATGCAGGAGGGGGAACAAGAAGAAAAAAAAAAGGTGCAGGGTGTGAAGAATAGGATTCCAGAGTGTGGGGGAAGTGGTATCCCACAGGTGGGGTAATTGCTTTTCCCGTGGAAGGTGCTTGCTCTTCTCAAGAAAGATGCCTGCTACAGTATTGAGGTATATCCAGGCACAGAAATCCCTGTGGCTGCTCCCCCACATCTCTCCCCAATACCTCTCATTACACACTCAGCCCCTCCCCATCTCCAGTCCACTCTATCCCCTCTTTGCTGGAGCCCAAACTGAGTTTCTTTGAACTAGTGGTATGTGCTTCGACCCCTTTAAGAAAAAAAAAAAAACAGTGGCTTTGTCTCCAGTGGGATCCATCTCTTCCTGGCAGACAAAAACCCTGTGGCCTTTCCTCACTGAATGCTATGTGGGTGGCTGATCCTGGCCCTGGCACTCTGGTGCTTGAGCGTTCTGGGCTACAGGCTTCACTCCCCTGGCCAGGGGTAGAGGGGACTCCCTTTGAGGGGACTCTGCAACCTCGGCCCACTACCCATGTGAATCGGGCCACCTTCTTTTGTGTTCCCGCCCGTCCCTTCAGTCTTGAGTTGGTTTCTGCCTGTCCTTGGCCAAAAGTCTCTTCTTTAGGCAGTCTTTAATTGTTTATTCCAGATGGCTGTTCCCCTCTTTATGTTTACTTCCAGTTTGGTTCGGGGAGGAGATGTGAGAAAGATCCTCCTACTTCACCACCATCATGTGATCCCCAACAAATATGATATTCTGTCAGGGACCCAGTGACCCACTGACCCAGGTTACAGGACACTCCAAGAAGACCACTTCGTGTTTCCTCCCAATCACAGTCTCCCTATTCCCCAGAATTAACCATCTTGCTTTCTCTATGGTAATAGCTCCTTTGAATTATTTTATACTTTTAGTAGCTAAACATGTCTCCTAGACACTATGGCACTGTCTTTTTTTAAATTATAAATAGAATTATAGGGTATATTAATTTGCATATGTCTTCTATTATCTTAAACATTGTAAGATTAACCGATATCATTGCTTGTAGCTGTACTTCATTTATTTCTATAGCTAGCATTCCTTGTATAAATATGCCCCAATTCATTAATTTATTCTACAATTTATATTTATATTATTGTGCTTTTGTTTGTTATTATTGTGGTAAATATGTACACCTTTTTATAAAAATACACCTAAGAATGGATGCTATCAACTTTTAAAAATTATGTGCAGTATGTAGTGGTATACATTAGGAATTAAATTGGTATTTTTCTAATTATTATTGAAGTTGAACACTTTTTACAGCACAGTCGGAAAAACTTTTTGTGTGAAATTATTACTCAATTCATTTAAATACTTTTTGGGGGTTATTTGTCTCTTATTTTTAATAATTACATTTTAGTGTAATGCTTTGACTGCTAATTGCTTTTTAACACAAATTTTCTCAAAAAAGTTCAAAAATGTTCTTTTGTGACCCCCTGAATTTCCATTGAAATTTCACAATGTCATTAAGTTCCCCAAATCAATCCTGTTAAACTATGATTTTAGATGAGATCAAATATAATCATTCTAGAAAGAATTACATCTTTATGAAATTTAATATTCCAATAAATAAATTAAACCACAAATTTATATTTTTATTTTATCTTTTCAACTATTAATGTTTGTCATGATACTGTCTAATGAGTCTTTTTATTGATTTTTAGAGAGATAGAGGAAGGAGAGAGAGAGAAACATTGATTTGTTGTTCCACTTATTTATGCATTGATTGTTGATTCTTGTACATCCTTTGACAGGAGATCAAACCTACAAACCTGGTGTACCAAGACAATGCTCTGACCAACTGAGCTAACTGGCCAGAGCCTCTACTGAGTCTTAATATTAATAAAGATAATAGAAATAGCTATAAAAATATTCAGCATAAATTGACTTCCAAAGCCACAGTTTAATTTACTGACATATAGATATCCAATAACTCAGTCTTATCTTAAAAATAATGGTGAAGGTGAATAAAATGTACAAATTTCACATATTTGTGAGAATGTAACATACAGAAGAATAGTTGTGATTGATAATATCATAATTTTGTGTAGTGACAGATGGTTGCTATACTTATGGTGGTGATCATATCATAAGGTACATAAATATCAAATCACTATATTGTATACCTGAGGCACATGTAGAATTGTATGTCTATATCTTAATAAAATAAATATGTAAATAATACTTTGGTTCATTATTTGCATGAATCAAACATTTGACATATATTATATTTAAATGTTTTATATCTATGACTTAAAAACTATGTGGACTTTACAAATGATCTTGCATATATATTAATAACTAAATTGGTAATGTAGCTTCATTATTTCCAAAAGAAAAGAGGAATTTTTCAATTAAAAATTCCCTTTCTTTTGCAAAAATTTACCTTTAGAAAGAATTTCATAATATTTTATATGTACTTTGGTAAAAAACTTAACATTTTAAAAAGTGGTACAATTCCAGTGCAAAAGTTATCTGAAGTTGAAAAGTGATGGTGCAGGATTTGCAATAGCTTTTTTTAAAAACTTCTTTGATTTAACAAAATGCACATTTATTCTAGAATCATTTTTTGAATTTATTTTTATTTTTTTTATTTTAGATTATTCAGTACAGTTTCTATCTTTTATTCCCATTCCAGCCCACCCACCCATCCCTCCCCACCTCTCTTCCATTTCCAAGCCCCGTAGTTTTGTCCATGTGTCCTCTATATTTGTTCCTGTAAACCCTTCCCTTCTCCCCTGAAATTCCTTCCCCTCTCCCCTCTGGTCACTGACATCCCGTCCTCTATTTCAGTGTCCTTTGTTATATTTTACTTGTTTCTTTGTTTTGTTGTTTAGGTTCCTGTTAAAGGTGAGATCATATGGTATTTGTCTTTCATTGCCTGGCTTATTTCGCTTAGCATAATGCTTTCCAGCTCCATCCATGCTGTTGCAAAGGGTATGAGCTCCTTCTTTCTTTCAGCTGTATAGAATTC
>CM052543.1:60703650-60834607 GCA_028533065.1 Trachops cirrhosus
TTTCTGGATCCCAAAGGGCACCCACTTGCCCCCAATTCACAGCTTGGGTATCGTAGGTCCTGGGAAGCACCAGTGCCTTTTTATTTTTCAACGCTGTGGTTTCTGAGATTTTCACCAAACCACACTCTCTCTCCTGCTTGGAGGTGCAGGCGTAGAGGCGGTGCCTTTGAATGCAGGGGGTGGGGTGCGCACCTTCACCAGGGCTTTGAGTAGGTGCTTACAGACCCTGTGTGGGTGCCTCTTTGTCCTCACTCCTCTCTCTGTGCTGTCTGGTAAACTGGGCTCCCCGGGTGCTGCTCAGTCTTTGTTTGGCTAGGGAGGGAGCTGATAACCCAGCTCTCTCCCGGGGGCCCCCCGCGGGCTGACCCAGGTTCGCTGCCGGGTCTGGAGCTGCAACCCCCCTGTTCCCCTCGCTGATCCACGTATTCTCCTTACCCTCAGGTTTTTCAATGTCCGCTGCAATTTTTGATTTCCGATTGGCGATTATTTTTCCCTCCCTGGGTGTGGGAGATGCAAAATCTGCTCCTTCCTACCATGCCGCCATCTTCCAGCTCCTCAATCTTATTTTTTGAATTTTTATTTATACTTGTAAAAATGAAATTCTCTGAATTTTTAATAAGCTACAGATAAGAGGGATTTGAATCACTTCATTTGGACATTTATTAAGCACTGAGCAAAGCACCATGCTGGGGCCATTGAAGGAAACATAAAGGTTAAAAAACAAAGGCCTGCTATATCAGGCTTTCAGAGAGATGACAGAACCTAGATAATTTAAGAAAAACTAACCAAGAAGTATTCCTCATATAATATAAATTACTTATAATTTATCAACCTGCTTTCCTCACCCCACCCCTTATTTACTATTTCAATAACATGCCAAATAATAAAATTAGGAAAAAAAGCAATTTGATTACAAACATAAGCGAATTTTTAAAAATGCCAAATAATAAAGCCTCTGGTGATATAGTTGGGTCAAACTTTTCCCTAGAAATTGTATTCTAAGCCAGAAAATTATAAATTTAACCATCTGTCACTGTTACAAATGTTTCACTTCTAAAAATTACATGTGAAATACTTTAATAATTATTGCATCCTTAATTAACAGTAATTTTATTATTTTCACATAATTCAGAAAATCATTTAGAGAAATTATATAGGTGGAGTTACATGTCTTTTTTAAGATTTTTCAATTACTTTTGACATCCACTATCATATGAGCTTTAGGTGTAAAACATAGCAATTAGAATCTTATACAACCTATGAAGTGAACACCCCAATAAAACTAGTACCACCTGTCACCCCACGTAGTTATTACAATGTTATTGACTGTATATCCTATGCTGTACTTTATTTCTCTGTGACTGTTTTTATTACTGGCAATTTGTACATCATAATCCTTTCCCTTTTACACCTTTCTCTCTACACTTATTTTTTTTTTTAGATTCCACATGTAAGTGAAATCATATAATATTTGTCTTTCTCTCTCTTATTTATTTAGCTTACCATAAAAACTTCTAAGTAAAAATAATCTTTTTAATTCCATTTTATAAACTATTCTGATGAATAGTTTATTATTCTGTGATTATTACTAATCACAGATGTAATAAAAATTTATGCTGTGATAGTTATGACAATGAAATTTAATTTAGTAAATATTGGAAATAATATATATGCCAATTATATGCCAACATAGTATTGATATCCTAGCACATTTTTATTCTATAAAATCTAGCATTACCATGTACTAAAATATTCTGCAGTCTTTAAATTCATATATTCAAAAATAATTTAATATTATGTTAAGTATTCATGATATAATTTTAAATATGAAAATAATGAGAAGTTTGATGATAACCTTTGTAAGTTCTCTTCTTTTCCCTGGTTGCCCTGACAATTCTTTCTCTGTCATTAATATTTGATGGTTTTAATACAAGGTACCTTGGAAAAGGCTTTTTCAGATTGAAGTAATTAGGTGTTCAGCTTGCTTTTTGAATTTGAGACTCTAATTTTTTCCACAGGTTTGAGAAGTTCTCATCAACTATTTATTTGAATAGTCTATCTGTCCCCTTCTTGCTCTCTTCTACTTGTATGCCTGTTATTGTATTGCTCTTTCCAATGGGGTCATATAATTCTCATAGAGTTCTTTCATTTTTTTTACACTGAAGTCTCTCTTTTTTCCCTCTGTGTCATTTCTAGATTTCTGTCTTCAGTATCAATAATTCTTTCTTCCATCTAGTCAGTTCTATTCCTTATGCTTGCTAGTTCATTCTTGATCTCTTTTACTGAGTTCTTCCTCTCCAAAATTTCTATTTGGCTCTTTTTTAAAGTCTCAGCCTCTTTGGTAAAATACTTGTTTTGTTCATTGATTTGGCTTCTGAGTTCACTTAACTACCTATCTGTGTTTTCTTGCATTTTGGTGAGATTTTTCATAATTGTAATCTTGGATTCTCTTTTATTTAAATAATATATTTCCATGTATTTAAGCTAATTTTCTGAATATTTAATTTTTTTCTTTGTAAACTGTCTCATTACCTTGATTATCCATGATATTTGATGAATCTCTTATCTGTCTAGGCATCTATGTATGAGTAGTTCTTCTCTGGTATATAGATTGATAAGAAGTCTCTATTATTTTCCTGTAGGTGGTGCTGAATCACAAGTTTTTAGCACTCTTTCACTTCTCTGACTTTTCAGATCTCCTTGGGGTGGTAGAAAATGTACTGTGTTCCCTGGGCACCTTCACGGTGATCTGGTCATTCTGGTCCCAGGGCACCAACCCTACAGAGGAACCCAGTGAGCAATGGGGCTTCAAGTCTGTGAAATCTCAGTGCTGTCCAGACACCGCAACCAGATGCCACTGGCAGGGTGGTCTCCATGTGTGGAGGTGTGGTGACTGGGGAAACCCAGCAGCCTCCTTTTATCACTTTGCCCTTCCAGCAATATCAACCTCCACAGAATCCCCTCAGTGCTTATATGTGATGCTGGGATTAATCACACAGTAAATTAAAAAACAAAACTCAAGAAATATGTGTTTCTGCAGTACCCATTCTCAGGTTCACAGATGATGTGTTTTGGAACCCAACAAGAAGGGTGGGGAGAGGTGAGCTATGTGAGGTTAAAAGAAGGTGGCAAGATTCTGTGGCTTTGTTTCTCTATCTGTAATACCATTGCCAGACAACCATGGCCACACCTCTGTGCTTCACCTCTGTCCTGGTCTCTGGGCTCAGCCACAGCTCCTACAGCTCACTAATCATTTTGCTCCTCCAGACACAGGGATTGTCAGCCACAACCTGATTCCTCCTCTCTCTCCAGGATGAGCCCTGCAGTGAACTTCAGGATGAAAGACTCTGTGCACGGCTCCTTTGAGCTCTTCTCCCTTCTCATCTTCCTGGTTCACCTCCACTTGCCCATCTTTAGATGTTTCAATGCGTGGATCTCTCACATGTATTTGTGCATTGAACAGGGGATCCTTTGTTGAATTATAGCTGTTAAAATTGTTGAAACTCAAAGGAAGAGACCAAGGAAATTTCTCATGCCACAGTTCCTCTGACAAAGTAAAAATGTCACTTTATTTTTTGGATGACATGATTCTTTATACAGGGTCCAGCAGAAGTAAAGCCTGCTTGAATGTGTTTGGTGGGGTAATAATAGTGGTGTAATAATGTATAGTTTTAATTTGAACATTTCACCTAAAGTGTCATATGGTGTACTTGAATGTGATATTGTTATGTTACAGAATATTGTGCTTATGGTTTTGTAATAAAATATTTTGTAATAAAAAGAGGCATTATTTGTGCCAGACCCTGTGTATAAAACCCTAAAGACTCCACAAAAACCTGTTAGAAACAATAAACACGTGTAGCAAACTTGCAGGATACAAAATCAATCTACAAGAATCTACTGCATTCCCCCCTGGCTGATGTGGCTCACTGGATTGAGTGCTAGACTGCAAAGCAAAGGATTGCTGGTTTGATTCCCAGTCAAGGCACATGCCTGGGTTGTGGGTCAGGTCTCCAGTAGGGGGCACTTGAGAAACAACCACACATTGATGTTTCTATCCCTCTCTTTCTCCCTTCCCTTCCCCTCTCTCTAAAAATAAATAAATAAAATATTTTTTAAAAGGAATCTACTGCATTCCTACATACTAAAATGAAATTTCAGAAAAATAATGAAAAATAATTCATTTTGTAATTGCAACAAAAATAATAAAATACCTAGGAATAAACTTAAGAAAGGCTGTGAAGGACCTGTATGCTGAAAGCTACAAAGTATTATGTTTAAAAATTAAAAAGACAAAATAAAATGGGAAGATGCTCTGTGTTCATAGATTTGAAGAATCAACATGGTTAAAATGGCCCTATTGCCCAAAGCAATATACAGATTTAATGAAATCCCCATCAAAATCCCAATGACATTTAAAAAAGAACAAAAATTCATCAAATTTGTATGAAACCACAAAAGACCCTGAATAGCCAAAGCAATCCTCTGAATAAAGAGTGAAGCCAGAGGTATCCAACTACCTGATAGCAAATTATACCACAGAGCAACGATAATCAAAGCATCATGCTATTGGCCGAAAAACAGACACACAGACTAATGTAACAGAACTGAGATCCCACAAATAAAACCACATGTATATGTGCAAATAATTTTTAGAAAAAAAACCAAAAACATACAATGGAGAAAAGAGATCTTCTTCAATAATGGTGCTGGCAGAATTGGAAAATTGAAAAGTCACATGCAAAAGAACAAAACTCAATTATAGTTTGTCTTGATGGATAAAAATCAATTAAAAATGGATCAAAGACTAAGTATAAGATCTGAAGCAATAAATTACATAGAAGAAAACATAGGTAATAAACTTATGGTCCTTGGTCTTAGAGAAGATTTTATGAATTTGCACCCAAGGTCAAGGGAAATAAAGGCAAAAAATAAATGTATGGGACTATGTCAAACTGAAAAACTTCTGCACAGCAAAAGAAACCAACAATAGAACAAAAAGGCAAGCGACCAAATGGGAGATATATTTGCAAACAATACCTCTGACAAGGGGGTTAATATCTAAAATATATAAAGAACCTATACAACCGAACACCAACCAAACAATCCAATTAAAAAATTGGCAGAGGACCTGAATGGATACCTTTCCCAGTTGGTCGACATATATATGAAAAGATGCTCAACTTCACTAGCTATTAGGGAAATGCAAATCAAAAGTACAATGAGATACCACCTCATACCAGTTAGAATGGCTATTATCAACAAGACAAGTAATAACCTGTGTTGGAGATTGTGGAGAAAAAGAAATCCTCATTTACCACTGGTGGGAATGTAAACTGGTTCAGCCACTATAGAAAACAGCATGGAGTTTCCTCAGAAAAATTAGGAACAGATTTATAATAACACCCAGCAATCCCTCTTCTACCTGGAAAATTTGAAAACATTTATTTGCAAAAATATATGCACCCCTATGTTCATCGCAGCATTATTCACAGTGGCCAAGACATGGAGACAACCAAACTGCCCTTTGAAAAATGATTGGATAAAGAAGATGTGGTACATATGTATAATGAAATATTACTCAGCCATAAGAGTTGACCTACTGTCAACTTTTTGCAACAACATAAATGTACTTTGAGAATATTATGCTAATGAAATAAGTCACTCCAAAACAACTAAGAACCATATAAATTCACTTATATGTGGGATTAAAATTGAAACCCATAGATACAGACAACAGTAGGCTTGTTACCAGAAGGAAAGAAGGTGAGGGGGCTAGTAAAGGGTAAATATGGGGTGACAGAAGATAATTTGACTTCTGGATAGTGGGCACACAGTGCAAAACACAGATCATGTATCACAGAAATATACACTTGAAATCTGTATAATTTTATAACCAATATCATCACAATAAATTTAATTTAAAAATAAAATAAAATGAAATGAATTTTAAAAAAATATTAAAACTAAACAGAGAAGATGAAAGAACAGTGGTAAATATGGGTGATGATAGCAAGGACCGATAGTTGGCTTTACTATCTTTGATTGAGCATCCCGTGACATACAGGAGAAAGAGTAAGAATGTAGTATCAGCCTAGATAAACCTGTTATCCAGTTTGTTGAGTTGACTGGGGTGCATGGGTTTCCTGTTAGTCAACTGGACACACCAGAAGTTTTCTGGGTTTGATTGAGTTTGGTCTTAGCTCAGTGACCCCAGCAACAAAGGTTATGGGGTATGGCCCTAGGAACAGCTGTTAACAGTAGTTAGGGAAGTTCAAGAAGAAGCCAGATAACCCATGTCAGAGAAATGTGAAGGACAAAAGTCCTTGTATAGCCCACTGAAGAAGCAGATGTTCTTTTACCATGTCTCTGTCAATTTCTGAGCTCTTCTTTAATTTCTGGCACAAGAGGTTCCCAGTTCACCTATGTAACTCCTGCATCAACCTGGAAATTAGTCATTTTTTTAGGAAGTTCTGTTTACTTCGATCTGAACAGTATTTAAAAACCAAGATGAGGATACAAGAATAGTAGGTATCTTATTACATTTGAGATTCTATAACAAAAACATCATAGATTGAATGAGTTAAAAACAATAGAAATTTGTTTCTCAGTTTTTGAAGACTGAAAGTACAGGATCAAATTGCCAGCAGATTCTACATCTAGAAAGCATCCGCTTCATGGTTCATAGGAGGCCATCTCTCACTGTCACCTCACATAGTGGAAGGGGTAAGGTGGCTCTCTGAAGCATGTTTTATATTGGTAATAATCCCATTCATGAGGCTCCACCCTCATAACTTAATGATCTGCCAAAGACCCCACTTCTAGATACCACCATACTGGGGATTAGGTTTTAACATATACATTTGGAAGTACACAAATGGTACTAGGCATATTCACTTGTTCCTGAGCTATCTTATTTATTGCTCTTTTTGGCTGAAAAAAGGGAATTAGGTACATAGCTAGATTATATATATATATACATGTATATATATATTCTATATAATATAGAATATAGTTTCAGTATAAACTCATTATAAATATATACATGCATTGTATATACATATATGTATATACTATATATGTACACAGTATGCATTGTATATGTATATGTATATAATTATATATGTATATGTAATATATCGTATATACATATATAATGAATTTATACTGAAACTTTAAAGTCCATTCCATTACCTTAAGTTTCTTCACTTGTAATATTCCCAATACACTTTTGTAGGCCCTTCTAACACACTGAGAATTCTGTGTGCCTTGATATCAATGTATTTACTCATCTACACAATACTACAATATATAATTATAAAATTGATACACCCATAGCATTAAAATCATTAAAGATATAAAATAATGTTCATGACTGTTTTGTAGTTCTTTTAAATTTTTATAGGCTGTGTGTATATTCACTTGGATTAGTGAAACTTATTTGTATAAGTTCTACTTTCTCAATGGATTTGCTATAATTTGATATATGGTTATATCAATATATTTGTTTTTAGAATTCAAAAGCCATATGAAAAGATATGCTTTAAAAAGTGGCACTCATTTCTCTGACTGATACTATTCACCTGCTCTAGGCAACCAATTTTGATGGTATTTGTTTCATTCTTTTTAGTATTTCTTTTTTACAAAGTAAACACATTTCCCCTTGTTCCTTACAAAACTGACATGTCACTGGCTTTTTTAAAAATAAACTTTAGTTTTTAGAGAAATTTAATTTCAAAGCAAAATTGAATGAAAAGTACAGAGAGTTTCCAGATAGTTCTATCAATATCCTGGACCAGAGTGGAACATCAATTGCAATTGATGAACCTACATTGACACATCATTATCACCCAAAATCTGTAGATTACATTAGGGTTTACTCTTGGTGTTGTACCTTCTATGGGTCTTGACAACTGGATTGTGACATTTTTTACCATTACAGTATCATACATAGTAGTTTCACTAACCCTAAAATTCTTCTGCCTCCTGCCTATTTTCCCAACCTCCCACTTCCCCCAAGACAACTATAGATCTTTTTTACAATTTCCCTAGTTTTACTTTTTCCAGAATGTCATATATAAATGTACAGTATGTAACTTTCTTCAGGCTATGTGGCTTCTTTCACTTAGTAATATGCATGTAAATTTCTTCCATGTATTTTCTTCTATATTTTCTCATTGCTTGATAGCTCATTTCTTTTTATCACTGAATAATTCTCCATTTTCTAAATACACCACAGTTCATTATCCATTTACCTACTGACAACTTGGTTACTTCCAGGCTTGGTAATTATGGATAAAGCTGCTCTAAACACCCATGTGCATATATTTTTTTCTTGCAGATAGAACTTTTCTTCTGCTTTAGGAAAATATCTAAGAGGATGACTGTAGAATTGTGGTAGGAGTATATTAGTTTTATAAGAAAATGCTCAAGTGTCTTCCAAAGTGGCTGTGCCATTTTATATTTCCATCAGTAATGATAGAGCATTCCTATTCCTCTTAACTTTGCCTTCTTATTTAGCAGTATATTCTGGAAATTACTTCATATCAGCTTTTAGAGATCTATTCTTACTTAATTTTACAGGTACATAATGGTCTATTGTGAATGCACCATACCTTATGTTTGTTTACCTACTCTAGTGTAAGTGTGTGCATGTGCATGTATGTCATGTGTATCCAAGTAAATGAGCCTAATGCCAGGGAAGTAGATAATTGAAAGTACTTACCTTAATATAAGATGAACCTCTCCACAGACTCAAAAGCTACCTGAATCATGAAGTCATTCCAAGAAGATGTTTGTATGTTTTCATTGTGCATCTTCTGTTATTATATCTATAAGATTTTATTGCTATTTCTTATTTTATTTCAATCTTCATCAGACATTCTTTATTCTAAGTAACATAGATTTCCTTATATTTTTAAACATTAATATTTCTGTAGATAATTCTGTTTCACTGAAATTATGTTTTCTTTGTCTTTTCACTAGTTGCGGAGATGTTTATTTTTACGTTGATTTAAAGTATTTAACTGATGGCAAGTAATTTGTTGGACTGCGCTGGTGTGAGTGTATGGCATTACCTCTGAGACATGAGAACCTTAGCAACTAGACTGGGTATTTTAAGTAGAAAATTAAATATATATTTTATATATTTTATTATATTTGTTAATTTTGCTATTAGAGTTGTCCAAATATTTCCCCTTTCCCCCTCTCCACCCGGCACCCCACATTCCCTCTGGCACTCCCCTTTCCTTAGTTCCCATCCATGGGTCATCCATATAAGTTCTTCAGCTACTCAATTTCCTATGCTGTTTTTAACATTCCCCTGCCTATTCTATACCTACTAATTTGTACTTCTTAATCCCTGTACCTTTTCCCCCATTCTCCCTCTTCCCCATCCCAACTAATAACCCTCCAAATGATATCCATATCTATGATTCTGTTTCTGTTATACTTTTTTTGCTTAGCTTATTTTTTAGATTCAATTGTTGATATTTGTAACTTTATTGCCATTTTAATGTTCATAGTTTTGATCTTCTTTTTTTCTTAACTAAGTCCCTTTACATTTCACATGATGATGGATTGGTGATGATTAACTACTTCAGCTTTAACTTGTCTGTGAAGCACTTTATCTGCCCTTCCATTCTAAATGATAGCTTTGCTGGATAGAGTAATCTAGGTTGTAGGTCTTTGCTTTTAATCACTTTGAATTTTTCTTTCGAGTCCTTTCTAGCCTACAAAGTTTTGTTTATGAAATCAGCTGACAATCATATGGGAAATCCTTTGTAGGTAACTCTGCTTTTCTCTCGCTGCTTTTAAGATTCTCTCTTTATCTTTAACCATTGGCATTTTAATTATGATGTGACTTGGTGTGGGCCTGTTTGCATCCATCTTGTTTGGGACTCTTGTGCTTCCTGGACTTGTATGTCTGTTTCCTTCACCAAATTAGGGAAGTTTTCTTTCATTATTTTTTCAAATAAGTTTCCAATTTCTTGTTCTTTCTCTTCACTTTCCAGCACCCTTATGAATTGAATGTTGGTACATTTGAAGTTGTTCCAGAGGCTCCTTACTTTATTATTTCTTTTGGGGGATTCTTTTTTCTTCTTGCTATTCTGATTGGAAGTTTTTATCTTTCTTATGTTCCAAATCATTGGTTTGATTCTTGGCTTCATCTGTCCCACTGTCAATTCCTCATAAACTTTTCATTATTTCACTAAGTATAACCTTCATTTATGCCTGGGTCTTTTTTATGCTGTTGAAGTACCTAATAAGTTCCTTAAGCATCCTGATAATCATTGTTTTGAACTCTGCATCTGATAGGTTGGTTATCTCCATTTTGTTTAGCTCTTTTTCTGGATTTTTGTTCTGTTCTTTCATTTGGGTCATATTTCTTCATCTCCTGATTTTGGCAGCCTCCCTATGCTTGTTTTTATGTATTAGGTAGAGTTGCTTTGACTCCCTGTCTTAGTATTATGGTCTTTTGTAAAAGAGCCAATAATAAGTTAGATGGGGCAGACAGAGCTTTAGATAATCTCCAGGATGAGGCAACCCTGGTGAACCAGGTTGATGGAGTCTCAGGGGAACCTGGTATTGCCTCTCTGTGGCTCTGTGTGTGGGAGGGCTCATAAAAGGGACAATGGCTGCTGCCTGGCCTCTGGAGTTTTGTACAAGAGGAAGCTGTCTCCTGGCATTCATCCTGACACTAGACACTTCAGTTTCTCCCCATATGCTACTGGTGCTCTTCCAGCTGCTACTTTGGTGCTGAACACAGAGGGAGTGAGCCTGAATAAGACCTAGGTCTATTGCAGGTCCTTTAATAGGAGACACCTGAGACTTCCTCAATTTCTTCTGTTACCCCTTCTGTTTTTTTTTTTACAGCCAAAAGTTATGGGGACTTATTTTCCTGTCACTGAAACTCTTGACTGGGTGATCTTCTGTGGGACTGGAATTCCTCACTCCCAAGGTATCCTTCCCAATTTTTATCCACCACATATGGGTGTAGGACTGCCCATTCTATGTCTCCACTTCTTCTACCTGTGTGGACAGTGACTTTTTAAATTCTTTGATTGTTGGACTTCCATTGAGCTTGATTTTCTTGATGATAGCTTTTTTGTAGTTTAGTTGTAATTTTTGCTGTGGTTTGCAAGGAAGTGAGCCATATGTGTCTATAGCTCTGCCTTAACCAGAAGTGTTAGGCTATTTTTTCATTTGTTTAGTATTTTCTTTTAATTTTTATGCTTCCCTCTTTTGCCTAAGCAAATAAAACATCACCTATAATTTTAATCAGAAAAAATATTAATTGTATTTAAGACTCAACTGTTACCTTACATGTGTACTTATCATCATAAATTGTTAAAAGTAAATGGAAAGGTGACTTAAATATATGCCATTTTCCTGAACAAGATATTGTTTGGTTTTGTCCTAGTTGTTGTTATTTCAGGTATTGTGCTAGGGGAGCTATGTGCTTTATGGCCACTGCTCCAAAATGAAATAATATGGAAAACCATAAATGATGTTATTTGTATTTACTGAATACTATATATTAGAGTAAGATACTGAAATATATGAAATCTGTCTCCTTCCCTTCCTCTCTCCCTTCCTTTCTTCTTTTCTTCCTTTTTTGTGTTTCTCATCTTGCATGTATTCGTTATTTGCTTTTATTTTCCAAATATATACTATGTACAAGGCATTGAGTAAAGTAGCTCAATTAGCTAATTTCTACATATGCAGGGTTGGGCAGAAGTAAGACTTGCTTGGTGGGCATAGGTGGGGTGGGGGAGAGTGGTGGAGAGAAAATGGAGACAACTGTACTTGAAAGCAATAAAAAATAAAATAAAATAAAAATAAAATTTTTAAAGAAGAAGTAAGGCTTGCTTGAGTGTGGTTCTTAGGGGATGTGAATGTCTCACACAAGATGGACAGCAATTTGAACATTTCACCTAAAATGTCACATGGTGTGCTTGAGTGTGATATCGCTATGTTACAGCATTACATGCTTATGATTATGGTACAGAATATATTATGTTACAAAATTACATGCTAAAACAGGGGCTTTATTTGTGCCAGAACTTGTATTTTAGGTCTCCATGTTAGATCATTTTCAACATTGAATGCAAGAAGTTTACAGTGTTCTGTTCCTTAGAAGGGTTTAAGTTGAGAATATAACAAATCATATTTATTATCTATTTCAATGAAGTTGCAGACTTTGAAGTTATAATGGAATTTTTATTTGGCATTATAATGTAGAAGAGTACATGAATTATTAGTATAAAATTTAGATATATATATTCCTCACACAATACATGAACATTTTACTTCAGTGGAAATTTACTATAAAATTAAAATGTATTTCCTCAAATCAAGTTTATCAAAGCAAGCTCAAATGTGCTTGCTTCAATTTTCATTTATTTCCCTTATGTTACCATTGGTAACAGGAAAAGAATAGCTTATAAGCACAGGAACATTACATAAAACACCTTTCATTGAAAAACCTGTGCTTGCAAAAACAGTGTCTCATCTAATATTTGGGTGTCTATGTTGTTAGACTGATCTCCAAGTTTTAGTACAGTGAACTTTATATTCTTTCTACAGGAATTCAAAACTTTAAAGAAATAGAGAGCACCACAATAAGTCAGAAAAATAGTACTGTGAGACCTGAACAGTTTCCTTCTTACCAGGAGATCAACAAGATTGTGGGGTGGGAGACTGGGCTACACAGAAGAGCATAGGCTTTTTCTGTTTCTTAAACAGGCTTTTAACCAATTAATTCCCTTTATTTATACCAAGTCACACCCAGACACACACATGTAAAAGGTTTAAAGTGCCACCAAACTGTATGGTTTAGGAGGACAATACAGTGTAAATTAAGTTGGTGCTCTGCAGCCCCCTGGCCTGCTATGGAGCCAACTTCCTTGGATCTGTTCTGTCCTTTACCTGTCATTTATCCACGTTCCAGATGTCAAAACTGCTTGGTGGGGTTTCCTCTCCCGTTCCATGTTTCCATGTAGATTTATGTTTTAATAAATTATCATCTTACTATTTTGTGGAATTGTTTTAAAGAAGGCAAAGTGAATGCAGCAGTTTAATCTACTAGCTTTATCTGTGTGCCCTATTTGAGTTACATTATTTTAATAACCAATTTCATTGACCATAAAGTCAGATGCCAAAAATTAAAATTTGAATTTGAGTTGTTATCTGAATCTAAATTTTATCTTGAATACCCATTCCACTGTGGTGGAAAATCGGTAAATTCCATTTAGTGTTTGCACAATCAGTTGAAAGGTTTTTACAATTCTTGTTGTCTTTGTTCTCTTTGGAGCTTGAAGATATCTGCTAATTATTACAATTTGAAGAACTCCAGTGGAACCCAATCAACAAAACAAACAAGCAAGCAAAACACAACCACAGACACTGAAATAAAGAGCAATCTGACAATAATCAGAGAGGAGGAGGGAGAGGGATAATAGGGGATAGTGGTGGGGGCAGCATTAAGGAACATGGATGAAGGACACATGGACAAAGCCAAAAGGGGTGGGTTCAAGGATGGGAGGTTGGGATGGGTGGAGTGGAGCGTGTGGTGAGATGAAAATGGAGACAAATGTACTTGAACAATAAAAAAAAACAATTAATGCTACTATCTGTCACTATTAACTACACAGAAAAGTGCTATATAAGCTCATGCCACTTGGTGAGACAATATGACTAAAACTCTATATAGATACAGGATTTATCTACCACTTTTACATCATGTTCAGGTGGTGTAAAGATATTGATAGAATCTCTCTAAAATGTACCAATTTCTCAGTTGTTTTTCTTCAAACGCAGCATAGAATCTTTTTGATCTCAGATTTCCATATCTCTGGGCTTCTAACTCTTTTACTCTTTTCCTACTCCTCTTGTCCAGGTATTTTTATTTACCTATGAAGAGAAAGAAGAGGGAATTAATATGGACACTTGAGTTAGTATGCAATTTTCCTAATGTATTATATAGGTTATAAGCCAAGGGGCCTTTCTTTTCTTGTGGCACTAAAATGAAAATTAGTTTAAATAGACAAGGGCCAAAGTGTGAATATATATATCTATATCAGTGTCCAGATATCTATATGAATAGATATCTGTGTCTAGATATCTGTATCCATATCTATATATTTATCTATATCTGTATAATCTATATCTATGTATCTATATCTATCTATATCTATATTTAACCAAATAAAATTATAGGTTAACTACATGTTTTATTTTTTATACCAAAAAACTAGCATTAACATTCTAATTTACATACCATAGGTATCAATTTATATAGAATCTTTTTTTCCACTTAATATAACATCACTGGTAATTAAATTTTAATCATTAATAATTTTTCTTTTCCATTATCATCGTTAAATAAATATCCTTAGTAAAATATTGTGTGTAAAATTCTTGTGAAACTTTTCGAGTATTTTGTTAGCAAAAATTTCTAAATGGGTATTTACTGCATTAAAAATAAAGAACATATATAATTTTTAAATTAAATATGATTAGATGATTTCAAGGCAGGTTTCATTCATTTACACTATGAGTGGTTTACAAGAGTCTCTTTTTTTACTGCTTCCTCACAAAAACTTGTGAGAGTAAGGTAGATAGCCTCAAAGATTAAAACACTTTATTTGCTTCAGAAAATGTATTGCTTGTCTGATAGAAAGAAATTAGACAAATACTAGGAAATTTAAAAATAAAAACAACTTGCAGAAATCTTTGTCAATTAGTAAGGCAAAATGCAAACAAACAACCAGAACAGGTCTTCTGGCGTCACTATATGACAAAGAAACAGATAAATGTAAATATAATATTCTTTGGAGATTTGCTCATGATATTTAATAATAAAGACAGATTTTGGTATGTGGTTGCTATGGACTTATTTGATAAATGAAGTTACTATGTCTGGCCTAATTGACATTCAAGAAGCTTAATCTTTTCCACCTTAACAATATGATTATGGCAGATAAAATTAACTTTTAATTATCAGCCATCTGAGTAAGGTAAAAGAAGAAACTCTGTGAAGTATCTGAGGTAGTTTTTAAATGTCATGAAGAGAGTTTGGAGCAAAATATCATAAAAAGAGCTTTAAAGTCTTCCTTCTTATTATTCTTTGTCTTCAGTTGTTCATCAGTCTAATAATAAAAGATGATAGATAGGTGCTTGGACTACCATGCTAAAAATTCAATAGAGATGGAAACTGATTCTTAAGAATGAGTGTAAAAGGGCAGGGTCTTATTATGATATAACCCACAAACCTGGATCCCAGAGTAGAGATACTTAAAATCTGTGACACTTAATATGTCACAAGCATTGTTTTAAGTGCATTACATATGATTAGTCCTACTAATGTTTAAGCTAACCTTATGAGATAGATGTGATTATTATCTAAATTTTATAGATGATGAAAATAAGCACAGAGCAACTTACCCAAATTCAAAATCTGATGAAATTCCAAAAGACCTAGGTTATCTTTTCTAAGCAGTCTCTTATGTTGACACATTATAATGATATTGGCAAAATATGTCATTAAACACCAAAGTGTTTTACAAACTTAAGTGTATTTTCCCAATGAGATTAGTAAATGTATTTCTCACTAGAATAATGACTGTATTGACATACTCATATTGGCATACAGGCCTGCACAAATATCTGTCTGTACAGCCTGTACCTTCAAAAACATATGTTGTTTTAACAAGTAGCATCCACCTTGCTAGGGAACTGGTTTAGGGTTAGAGGGAATTTTTATCATATGGGTTGTGGAGAGCATTATGAGGTCCACACCAGGCAATTTCTATTTTGAATCCTCAGCCATTAATAGAAATAAATTTTAATGATTGTGAGAACACGTAATAGAAAAAAAATCCTAGATTTTTTTAAAAAAATTTATAAACACTAGTGCTGTTTTTCAGCTTTATTCCCTTTTCACAAAAATAATCTTCAGTTTATTTATCCTACATGTTGTAAGTTACCTTCAGCCAATCAATACAAATTAAAGCACATTTAACCAACTAGTCCCTAGAAATATGAGAATCTGCAGGGTCTCTCAGTAAGTTCATCTGAGATGGATGCAGGATTGCCTCTATGTAGGACATTTTTAAGAATTCACCTGAGATGGTACAGTTAATAAAGAGCTTTTAATTTCTAAACTGAAAGAATTTAGTATAGTTATAAATTTGTGAGAATGGCTGAGAAATACAAAATATAAGAGCAAACAAGAATAGAACCAGTCCTTGCAAAAAAACATTGTGAAAATGTTTTCCCATTGATTGAATTCTAGTAAGTGGAACATCCAACATGAAAGCAAATGATAGAGAATTGTTTTAAAATAGTGTCACACTTGTGTACTCATATGTGAAGATTGATTAAGTAATTTTTTCGAGGTCTCTAGAAGGTTTATTTTTCCTTTAGAGGCTGGAGATGGCTAAAAAAGTCCCGAATAAATCATCTAGTTCTAGGTACCATTGGACCTTACCAATGGTTAGGAAATAATTAAAGAAGAAAGACATAGTATTAATCAGGTCTCTTTTCTTAAAATATATTGTTTTAAATAGACCCTAGATTTTCCAAAAGAGATTTAAAGAGTTGTCCTGAAAATGTAGAACTTACTTCATAAAATAACTGAATCTATTCAGGATATATTTTACTCCAAGTTCTTCTCGGCATGAATGATCTTAGAAAAGAAAAGAAAAGACCAGAAAAATAATGCACCAGTTTTTTTTTTCTGATTATACCAAGATGGAAGGTGATCTAACTTGAAGAAATGTTCGAGGCAGGCCGGGTATATGCGTGTCAGAAGTGTGGCTGCAGGACAGGGTGTGCGCCTTGTGAGCAGCATTCCCTGTAGCCTGAGCTATTGACTCTCCTTTCTAGGCGGCCTCTTCCACATGTCTTTCCTTCCAGCTGTTTGCAGAAATACTTCCAAATAAAATGTTTACAGATATCTAGTATAATGAGTTTGAAAACAAAATTTCTTGTATTGATATTGTGAAATGTCATAAAATAATGGAAAAAAAACACAAAAACTATGCACTTTCCAGAGAGAATCATTGTTTGCTTTTAGAAGACTAAACCTAAATAAAGCTTGATGAAAATTTTTGGCAACCATATTACACCAATGTCATAATTCAAAAATATGCTTTATTAAAACCACTTACAATAAAGAATCGGCTCTAATATTATTATTCAGTGATATTACTAAATCTCCCATTAACATATTTATGCCCATAAAATATTGAACATTTAAGATTTTTTCTAATTACATTTCCTGTTAAGTAAAAATTCACGTAAGTACCATGTATTACCAGACCCTATGCAAGGAAATTTAGATATATGTCCTAACCTAATCCACAAATAATCAAAATAATCCACAAAATAATCTCACATGGTAAATGTTAGTATTTTTATGTTGTAGTTGAAAAATGAAACAGAGAGCACTGCCAAAGGCTTAAAGGACCATCGCTCAAAACCATCATGCCAAGTTACATAAACCTAAATTGAAAGTGTTTGTTTAAAAGTCCTATGTGTTAATTATTTTGGTTATGTGTATATGTAGTATAAAGTTTTTTTAGTTTAAAGTTTTTATACACAAATGACTCCTTAATAACTTATTTTGTGGCACCCCATTATGATGCCACAATTGTCTTAACAAACATTCTGCTATGTAACTCATATTTACTTCATAAAAATATCAGATGCTGGGGAGAAATGTAATTTTTAGATTAGTTATTACGTATAAATTTTAAATGAAGTCAGGTTAAAACATTTCAGCTTGGTAAAATCTGTAATGTGGTATAATTAACATAATTTCTTATTATGGTTTCACTTTAATGTTTTCATGTCATGTAAATAGTTTAGCTATCATTCTATGCAGATGTTCATGAATTATTGATCTGATCTCTATTTAACCAAAATCACTTTGCTCCACTTTTTCCTTAAATGGTATACATTATGTAAAAAATACAAAGAACTTGGTTATTAAGAATTAGAATGATGCTTTTAAAATATACCAACATTCCTTAAAATAAATTCAAGCAATAATCAGTGGTATAAGCATTATTTAATTTCTAAAAATATGCACAATAGTTTATTAGCCATATTTGGTGACTTAAAACAAGACAGTAACTATAAAACAAATAAATTTTAATTACTAATTTAAATAAATCATACTTAGGTTATCAGTTATGAATTGTTATGCTTTCCTTCCAGTTTATCTGTATATAATATTTAAGGTAGAATGTGATGAACTGGTAGTTCAAAGATTACTGCTCTTTAAAGTAAAATATGCAAATGTTAAAATTCGACTCAAGTAAAATGTTAATTTTGAGCCTTTGCCATAAGTCTATTTTGGGAATGCAAAAATTGGTTTTCTTGTAAACTTTTGTTCCACTTGAAGTCCTCCAGGATATTCAAGGACAAAAATGTGTCTCTTTAATTTAAAAGGATATCTATTTTTTATGCATGTGAAATGTTTCATGCAGCTTTTTTTTTTATCATCTAATTCAGTTCCTCAGTATGCTGCAAAGGCAGTTTGAAAATCCTTCTGTCTTCGTATCTCACTGAAGGCTGTTTTCAAACAAAACCTCCTAAAAAGTGAATTTAAGTATTCAGGAGAGGAGAAAAGCATTGACTAATTGATTGGATAAGAAATAAGTGTGACACACTGCTCTGTCTTTTTATTTAGATATGTGATTTTAAAAAATGCCATGTACAATACCAGCCACAAATACCAGCGTGTATATTGATGCTTAAAAACACATTTGATGAGAAATTAGAAATTCCTCTTATTTATTGTGCTGATAAAAATAAGCTTTAAATAGTAATACAGTTGAGAGAATCCGAAAGGATTAACATTGAGCCTTTGACTTGAAAACCATGAAATGGTGAAAGCAGAGAATACTGAGAAGGGGATGAGGAAATACAGTGGAGGAGGAGGAAGGAAAGCATGTGAGGAGAGAGGAACCAAATACCCGTTACAGAGGAACTGACTTATTCTCGAATGAAAGGGCCAAAGAAATTTTAGTAGATTGAATAACCAAGCATTTAATTGTCCTGCAAATAGTTGACCTGATCACACATATTTTTATCTTGATTTTTTATAATGTTTTATTATTTATGCTGTTACCATTGTCCCAATTTTCCCCCTTCACTGTCCTCTGCCCATACCACTCCCCACTTCCACAGTCAATCCCCACACCATTTCCATGGGTGTGGGGATTGTACCTTCTTCACGCACCTTCTTTGACAAGTCCCTTTACCTTCTTTCAAACTTTCAAACAGTCCCCACCTACCTCCTTATTGTTAAGATTTACTAATAGCTTTATTTTTTGCATAAAGTGTGAATATTTAAATAAAATATTTTCCTTGCATTATCAAATATTTTTCACTATACCTCACAAAGAATCAAATTGCTTACATTTGTTGTCATTACTGAAAATTGTAATCTCAATGGAAAACCTGTATATGAAGAATAAATGACAGTTTGCCTTTCAACCATCTATTGTGCACAGACTCATTATTTTGCTTTAAACTGTTGTAGAGAATGTAATAGTAATAAAGAAGACTAATAATTACATGTTTGTAGTTGTCAAGTAAGATTCACACAAACATTTGTAAATGTTCTAAGTCAATTTAATTTGAGAGCTTTAATTTTCTTATCAGTAACATGGAAATAGTTTCTGCCTTAGATCCACAGATTTCAGGTGCTTATGTATAAAATGCATTCATGATAATCTATGTTAAAAATATGTAATTATTATGCCATGGCCAGGTGGCTAAATAGATTGAGGCATTATTCCCTACACCAAAAAGGTTTGGGGTTCAATTCCTGGTCAGAGCACAGACCTAGGTTGCAGTTTTGATCACCGGTTGGGACATAAAGGGGAGATAACCGATTGGTTCCTATCTCACATTGATGTTCCTCTCTCTCTCTCTTCCTCCATCCCTTCCTCTCTCTCTAAAATTAATAATCATATCCTCAAGATGATTAACATATATATGCATGTGTATATACATGTTAATCCTCATCATTGTCAATATAATGACAATGGTTTTTGTGACACTGATATGGCCTAGCAGCCAAAGAGGATGGACTGGAATGAGAATGCATGAACAATGACAACTTCACTGTACTAGTCAGCGGGGGTAGTAGATGCCATTGAGTGAGCATGTGTACTGTGTGGCCATCACATTCAAAATGACTGAGGGAGTAGAGCAATGAATCTGCAACAAATTTTGCCTAAATCTTGAACATTCCTCTACAAAACTATTTGGATTACTCATAAGGCCACAGCTATAGGCAACTGGTGACTGGCAGCTCCCTCATGACAACATGCCTGCTCATGCATCACGTCTCGTGCAGAGCTTTTTGCTGAAACATCAAACCACCCAGGTGATTTATCCTCCCTATAGCCCAGATGTGACACCTTGAGACTTCTGACTTTTCCCAAAACTAAAATCACCTTTGAAAGGGAAGACATTTCAGACTATCAGTGAGATTCAGGAAAATATGAAGGGGCAGATGATGGAGACTGGGAGAACTGTGTGAGGTGTCAAGGTGCCTACTGTGAAGGGGACTGAGGCATCATTGTCCTATGTACAAGGTTTCTTACATCTTATATCTTAAACACATATCTCTATTTTTCATAGTACATTGTTGGATACTTTCTGGATAGACATATATCATATATATTTCTATTGTTATGGATACATTTTATTTTATAAGGTAATAATACTTTACTATATGAAACCAAAGAGAAAAATTATTATTTATAAAATCAGCTTTTTCTTATGTGTCTGTCTCCATAAAATATAGCAATTCTATATCTAAGCCTGTGAAAGAAACATTATTAGAGGAAAATATTTTTGTAAGGTATCTAAAGGTATCTTTTCTGCATGAAGTATAAAAGAACAAATTGTACTAATAATACATGATAACAATAAACTCGTTCTCAGGGTCCAGAGACACATGAAAAGATGCTCAGTATCACTAGCTATCAGAGAGATGCACATTAAAACCACAGTGAGATACCCCTTCACACCAGTCATAATGGCCATCATAAACAAAACAACAAACAACAAGTGTTGGAGAGGTTGTGGAGAAAAGGGAACCCTAGTGCACTGTTGGTGGGATTGCAGACTGGTATGACCACTATGGAAAACAGGGAATTTCCTCAGAAAACTAAAAATGGATCTGCCTTTTGACCCAGCAATTCCACTGCTTGGACTATATCCTAAGAACCCTGAAACACCAATCCAAAAGATCCTATGCACCCCAATGTTCGTAGCAGCACAATTTACAATATCCAAGTTCTGGACACAACCTAGGTGCCCATCAGTAAATTAATGGATCAAAAAATTATGGTACATTTACACAATGGAATTTTATGCAGCAAAAAGAAAGAAGGAGCCCCTACCCTTTGCAACAGCATGGATGGAACTGGAAAACATTATGCTAAGTGAAATCAGCCAGCTGGTGAGAGACAAATACCATATGATCTCACCTTTAACAAGAACCTAATCAACAAAACAAACAAACAAGCAAAATATAACCAAAAAACACTGAAATTGAGAATAGGCTGACAGTAACCAGAGGGGAGAGGGGAGGGAATTTCAGGGGAAAAGGGTGAAGGATTTGTAGGAACAAGTATAAAGGACACATGGACAATAACAAGGAGTAGGAGTGGAAACAGGAGGGAGGTGGGGAGGGCTGGGGGGTGGGCTGGGATGGGGGGAAAGGCAGAAAACTGGACTTGAACAACAATTAAAACAAAAAAGTGAAAAGTATAGAAACACATCAAATAATTAAAAATTAAATAACAAAATTGAAAATTAGTGTTCAATCATATTGGTAATTATATTACTTTAAATATTCTGGGCACTCTGATTAAAATGAAAGATAGATGGATAAAAATGCAGTTTATAAATGTAGACAAAAATCTGTATGAATATAGAAGACTTGGGTAACACAATCAATGAACTTAAATTTAATTATTATAGAACTTCCCACATAATAACAGATTTCATATTTTATTTAAATGTGCATGGGATATTCATCAAGATAAGCTAACTTATTGACCACACTTAATAAATTTAGAAATACTGAAATTTTAAAATACTAAAGCGATATGTTTTTTATCCACAAAGGATGTAACCTAGAAATCAGTGACAAAATGAAGTCATGGCATTCTCATAAGGATATTTTGGGCCAAATATCACTCTTTATTGGCATTTGTATGAAGGAAGAAGGGCTAAGACTTTCTATGTTGCCATCTTTCTATGCATGTAAATTTATAAATTTACATTTAAGCTTTGTTTCAGATGCAATCCACAATTTTAGTATTTTTTTATTTTTCTTCAGCTCAAAATATTTTCTATTTTCTAGTATTTTTTTACTTGTTTGAATCCTTTTAAAATAAAGGGTCCAGCACAAATAATGACCATTTTTATTACTAAATATTTTATTCCAAAATCATAAACATATAATTCTGTAACATAACAATATTACACTCCAGCACACTGTAAGACATTTTAAGTGAAATGTTCAAATTAAGACTATAAATTACTATACCCATGTAATTACCATACCAACCACACTCAAACAGGTCTTACTTCTGTTGGACCCTGTATATTATTTAATATCCACTTATTTTGAACTTCATTTTGTCACTGACTTCTAGGTTAGATAATTTGTGGTAAAAAAAAAAAAATATTCCAGAATCAAGTGTTGAAGTTGCAACACCCCAAATGAGCACAAAAACGAGAAAAAAACACTTTGAAATGGGTAAAAAGTGGAGTTTTACTTTATCCACGTCAGCTTCTCTCCAAAGCTGGCACAGCTCAATGTAAGGGAGATTCACTTGGCCTAGTTTCTTTCTTGGGGGAAAGAGGGAATGAATGCATTCAGCATTCTTAGATAGGTCAAAGAGACCTACTTCTGTCTTAACTCAAATCACTAAAGCAACCAGCTTAGTTAGAATGCCTAGAGACAGCTAGGAGCAAAGAAAGAGGGAGAGGGCTCTCAGTAGCTGCCTGGCTCTAAGGGATTAACTGAAGGGTCACAGTCCAGATACTTCAGGAGTAAGGGTAAGAAGTGGATGTTGTACCCAGACTCCTGGTACTTCAGTGCTCTGCCCCAGGGAAAAGGGGTGGGCAGCTCTTAGCAACCAACCCAGTCCTGCAGGGTGGCGAGAGGGAAAACCATTCAGAATCTTCTTCAGGAGGAAAAGAGAGTAGGTATTGTTCCCAGCATTCCAGATTTTCAGTGCACTGCCTCAGAGAAAAAAGAAGGGAGGTTTATCGTGATCACGAAGGCTCCACAAGATAGAGAAAAGGTGCTCACCCTGAGACTTTTCCCTTATGAAGGAGGGAGAGGAGTTAATACAGTGCATCCACTGGCCCAGTCTATTAGTGAACAGCTCTAGGGAAAAAAGGAGGGTAGTTTATGGTGGCCAGCACAGCTCTGTGAGATTTAAGAGCTGTCATGCAAACCCCTGAAACTGCTCCAGCAGGAGAGACTGAGAGGACTAGAGTGTGCACACCCACAGAAAATGTTAGAGAGGCTCCCAGAATCTCTAGCCAAGATGATTGGTGACAGTCTTTCTCTGTCAAAGTCGGTTTTGAGAACTACAAATGCTGGCTGTTACTTAAAAATTTACACGCTTACATAAGCAAAGAAAGGAATAAAAGTAACTATCTAAATTTTTACCTGGTGAAACTAGATGAAAAAAATTAAACCTGTGCTAAGCAACATGAAGCAGAAAATAAAGATAAATAAAATCAATGAACTGGAAAGTTGATAAGCAAAAGAAAAATGAAATAGAAAGCTGTCAAGCATTTTTGAAAAAACTAAAAATTCATAAACCTTTAGCTAGACTGATTGAGGAAAAAACAGAAAAAATTACCAATTAGAAAAATAAATAGACATTAGCCTACAGAAATTAATAAAACCATAAGGTCCTATTTTAAACAAAACTTTTACTATGGTAGATTAGCTTTGCCTCTTTTCAAATATCATACACTGACTTAAGCGATGTGTGCTTTTTTGTACTCAGTTTATTTGGCTCCAACACTATGTCCTAGTTGCCCATCAGTGCTGTTGGTTGTGTTGGGCATTTATTTTTTCTTATGGTCGAATACTATTCCATTGTATAAATGTTCTACAATTTGGTTATTCATTCTTTATTAACGGACATTTTGAATGTCTGGGTTGTTTTCAACAATTATTAAGAGAGAGATGAGTAAGGACAGTTTTTCCATCATTATTTTCAGGTGTAGATGTGTACCTGGAGTTTTACCTAGGCATATGTCCACTCAGTCAGACTGCATTTCCAGTTCACAAGTTACACACTGTCATTGTGACTAGTTCTGAACAACGGATGCACACAGAGTATGTGAGGCACCTTTTGGATGATATATTTATGAACATTTTGCTTGCTCTTTACTTATTATTTCTCTCTTCAGTCTGAGACATGAGCATCACTCTAGTGAGCTAGCACTTGTCATTTGGGCTCCAGAACAGCCCTCCTCCCACACTCAAACCTTGGAACTCTTGTGTCTGGATTTTCACATAAGAATAAAATATGTACCTTTCTTGAGCCTCTGTATTTGGTGGTCTCTGTTACATTAGCTATCCTACCCAACACAACAAACTTTTTCTTATTTATGTCTTTGATGAAAAAAAGAATACATATATTATATATACATGATGAAAAAATAATGTTTTTGATGAAAAAATAATATATATATTATATACATAAAATATAGTGATTTAATAACTTTACTGGAAGAGTAATCTAGAATTATTATTGAAAAGTAGATTCCCGTGGTTCATCCCAGGTTATTCAGATAAGTTAGGGATAAAAATGACACCCAGATATTCCAGAAAAATTTGAAACACAATGTTTTGAAATCAAATCTATATAAAAATTTTTCTAGTTTTTTAATACCTGGACTAATTGATATTTTTTATTTTAATTGTTGTTCAAGTACAGTTTTCTGTCCCTTACCCTATCCCAGCCCACCCTTTCAGCCCTCCCCTCCTCCCTCCCATCTCCACCCCCCTTGTTATTAACCATGTGTCTTTTATAATGGTTTCTGCAAACCCATCCCCCTTTCCCCTGATATGTTTTTTAAATTTCAAACTTATACATTTAAAAAGTTATTTAGGTATCTTTTTAATAAAAGGAGATGAAGTTACCTAAAACATGAATCATATACTATAAATATGTGATCATTCCATGTTAGAAGGGTTTTTTTAAAAAGGCATATCTTATAATAGAGTGACTTACATGTGAAGGTATATATAAGGAAGAGAATGCCATATATTTCCAAAAATAAACAGATGCCTACCATAGTTCAGCAGAAAAGGTCCAGTGACAGTAAGTAATCTTGTATGATTGCAAAGTCCAGTGCACAAATTGAATTTTTCCTAATTTGTTTTACTTAATTCTTGTCATTCTTGTATCTTGATGACCACTTTAACCATGGCATCTATTCCAAATTATACTGATATTTTTTCTCAATGTTCAAACCAAAATAATTTCTTTGATTTCCCTTTGCACAATGGTGACATACTAGGATTTTCAAAAATACTCATTACAAGCTAAGAAGAACACAGGAGAAAGTTATAGAAACTTCAGATATCATGGTTCTGTTTTATGTGCTGTTACAAGCTGAATTGTTTCTCCCCTCCCCCATCCACATGTTGAAGCCTTTATTCCCACTAATTCAGAAGGTGAGTCTATTTGGATTAAGGCGTTTAAAGAGTTATTAACTTAAAATAAAGTCTGCAAGGTGGGCACTAATCTAGTATCATTGGTGTCATTATAAGAAGAGGGGCTTAAGAGACAGACAACACAGAGTCATCATGTGAAGACACAGAACAAGACAGCCATCTACAAGACCAGGAGAGAGGTCTTAGAGGAAATCAAACATGCCAATACCTTGATTTCAGAGTTCTAACCTCTAGAATTGTATGGGAGAAAAATTCTGCTCTTTAAACAACTCACACCATGATACTTGATTATGATAGCACTAGCAAACTAATACATGAGCCTAAGAAAAATATTCTTAACTTCAAAGATCTGATTATACCACTTGGCATCATCTCAGTTTCCTTCTGCTTTTTGCTTTCTGCCAGTATACACACACCACTGCCCTCTTATTTCTACAAACAAATGACAAATAATTTTACATATTATAACTTCTTTACTTGCAGAAAGATCATGGTCCAACTACTCAAAATTTCAGTTCTAAAGCTCAAAAAAAGTCATAAATAATTGGAAACTGGGGTTACATAGTTACCCTGTTTGATTTCAATCTACCTTTGACACATTTCTTGATGTTAGGCTTCAGCTTTTTCAATCTTTAGAATGGTAGTAATAATAGTGCCTACCTAAAATGTTAAAATAAGGTGTAAATAAGATAATAAACATAACGCATATTGAACTGTGTATGCAAATTGTCAGCATGACCACATAATATATTGTCAAATCAGAATCCTTTGAGAGCGATAAAGGGTGCTCCTCATATTCAGGCCAATAGTCCTATACTGGTACTATCTTGGTGAAAGTAAACATAGTAAAAATGCAACAAATATTAGTTGTTATTATTATTATTAATAACTGAGTAGCAAGAATGTTAAAATAAATTTAGTTAATGCCACTTTAGTTTCTGGTCCAGATATAAGTTGCATTCACTTATATGTAATATGATGACCCCTCTCACCCATTATGTAACATGATGATGTTTATTTCAAGTTTTCAATAAAGCAGGTGGTGTGGTGTCTTTCCTAAGTATATAGCTTTCTCAAATTAAGTTTGTGTCACATGACTATACTCACATCGTTCCATAAATGGAACATAGCCATACCTGGAAGGATGGAAGTCTCACCCCACCATAAGAGAACAGATTTTCTCTTTCTCAAAGATGTGAAGTTAGATATAAACTTGTCTGGCAGTAGGTATTGGGCCTATAAGATTATGTTTATTCAGGACTGATATACATTATCAGCCTTGAACACACCCAAAGGGGGCCATGCATTAATACTTGTGTCCTTCATTTCCTCAAACCTCACGATTAGCCCCGTTTAACTGGTGTGATTTTCTTGTGTGGTTTGCTTCATCTTTTAGCCAAGGAATACCAAAATTACTGATATTAAAAATTTTTTAACAACAAATAACTAACTAGCACATGTTAAGAATAATCATGCATGATGCAAAAGGAAGTTTAGTTCAATACATGCAGGCTTAATTACCACACTATATAGGACTGGTTGCACATAAAACACTGTGGCAATAAACTAGATAAACATATCTTTTTTGTATGGCTACCTTAAAATTTTACTTACCCCCACACAACACTTCCCAGCTTAAAAAGCAAACAAAAAAAAGCAAACTTAGGCAGGCTTTCAAACTAAATGTAAGAAATAATGCATTTTAAAATACTTTAAAGACACTTAGAAAGGCATGATAAATGTACAAAGAATTAACAGTTCACCTTACTTCCTATTCATTACATTGATGGGTTGTGGATAAGAAAAGATTTAAGCTCATAAATGCTGTGCCTCAATGTTTAGACAATTAATCCTTGCCAAAACTGACATAAATGTAGATAAATACTGGTTTTTGACATATTTGGATATGCTTCAGAAACTTTCTGCCAGAAATTGGAACAGGTTAGGTTAAAAAATATATTTATTTGTAAAACAACCACCCATACCAAAATTAGATTCCCTTTCATTTTAGTGTTTGAAAAAAATATGAACCTATAACACCTTTTCCATATTTGCAAGTAATAACCATACGATCTAATCTCCCTCAAGTAGTTTTACTCTTATTTTTTTCATAGGCACAGAATGTGTCTGCATAGTAATTTCAATCATAGGCCTCAGAAACAGTATTTCATGCGGTGAGGTCTCTATTTTATGTGACTGCATAAAATTCAGATCAAGGAAAACAGTTTCAGAAATATCAGTTTATTTGGAAAACAGCTTACCTCTCACAAAAAATCTTTAAATGAATTATCTCTAGCTTTAAATATCTGAATGTTAATAATCAATTGCTGCCCTGAAGTGCTATTATGATTTTTACTAATCTTTAAAACCCTCAAAGGCATGCCAGTGTATAATTTATATTTTTTTCATCTGTTCATTATAAAAAAGAACTGGCACAAATGACTTCTAATAAAAGTTATGGATGACATTGTGGATGATAATGATAGATAAGTGATCCAAACATTTATGCTGTCACCACAATTTACTTGTTTCTTCCGAGTTCTTCCTGGTACTTTTCTGTAAGTACCACTTACAGTGAAGAGACATGATGATGGATGGATGCGAGTGCCAGGCGTCTTGCTCCTCCTTCATTCCTCCATTTCAAACTGCTAGAAACTAATCCAGTCATGATTCACTCAGGCAGTTTGAGGACCAGGAGGGAGTGTTTCCTCTTGCTGGACAGGAGTGTTTTCAGCTCGTCCCATTTCTCATAAATAGTATTAGATTGTCTGACTCCATTCAGAATAGATGAAAAGGCTTTGGTAAAAACAGTAGTAACTTCTCAGGAGTCCTCAAGTTTTCTGAAATATATTGCCTCTTTTACCATTTAAAAAGCCAGCATGAGCACATAAAAACTAGCACAGGTGTCTACACATGTATATTTTCCCAATAACCTTGTCTCACTTTTATAATCCTCTGTCTCATGCTTTATCTTCTGACATTTGTGTTTAAAGAATTTGAGGGCAATTATTTTCCCACAGGTAATAATTAATCCCAACTGACTTCAATAACTTTAAATTGCTCAAAAATAAATCTTTTAAAAAAGGATAAAAAAAACAACCTTTTTTATCATTAATAATGTTGAGGTGCAGAGCTGCCTTGAATCTATAGCCTCCATCATGCTACATATTATGAATTTAGGCACCCATGTTTGTAGATTTATCACTGGCAGGAACAGACGCTATACTGATAATTTTACACTAAGGAAAGAGAAGCTAAATTGCTATATGCCAGCAACAGTGTAGAGAAAAGAAAGACAAAGAGATGATAATAGCAACATGTAGTACCTTTGTTGCCCTTAATAGAGAAAAGTGGACCCATGGATGATAAATTCTCAACATCTGATTAATCACTTTTCTCATGGAGGGATAAAGTGTAATGGAATGGAGAGCAGAAATGTTACTCCAAGTTTGGCCCCTTATGGATATGGAAATGCCTTCATAAAAACATAAGGGCTGTAGAATACAGTTATTTAAAAAATCTCTGCCATGCACCAGTCAGTGTGATAACCCATCAGTTTCCCTTAATTGGTTCACTGGCCTTGGAATCCAGGTCACCGCTTCCATTTGCAGGCTCTCTTTATTTCACTGTTCATCATGTTAGTGCCACTTCATTCTTCAGCCTTGATTTCTTCAAATCTGCCTTGGCCTGGGAATCCAAGGCCTAGCAAATGAAGAGGGCCTGAGTATGTGTGTGTGTTTTATAATTTTTTTTATGGTTTTTACTATGGCCTTCAGGTCAGCTGCGTAACTTGCATGGCCAAGTGCAAATGTAAATGCAGGGATCTTTGTTCCAAAAACAGAAAAATAGTGCCATTAAATGTGCTCAAGAAGTAGTATAAAGATATTTTCTTATCTACAAATAGCAATAGGTAGTTATAACCAAATATTTTGTTTTGGAATTTTCATTCTTGGTCATATTACCTATACCACTTAAATTTTTCTCAGTGTAGCTCAGTGGTTTGTGGATGGAAGAATAAAACAACTTTTAAAATATTCTTAAATTTCCAAAAATGTATTCAAATTTTATGTGTATTCTGGAAAGTTTTATCAGCTTCTCTAAAGAATTTGTAGTGTTGAAAATGTTTAGAAAACCTCCTAGGTGATATTAGCCACTATAATCATCTGTATGTTAAACTTTAAATTAGTAATTAGCCTAAGTGACTTGGAGTTTGAGACTTATATACAATACATGCACTGGTCTACACACTTGTCTGCCAGATTGTTCTATAGGTGCTGAAGCTCAACAATCAATAATGGATCTCATCTTTACTTCCTTATCTTGTTCTTCTTCTGTTGTGTATTAGCTCCAAGAATAATAATAGGCTTCATCCAGTTCAAGCCTGAAAGCTAGTGTCTGCCTGAACCCAAGTAACTCAAGATCTCTTCCCAAATCAAATCAATCACATTGCCCTTTCAGTTTTATGTTACTAAATATGTCTCATGTTTTATTTTAAATTTCTTTGTAGGGTTTACATCTCTGGAAATTCAAACCCCTGTCTACCAATCCAGGCTCAAAATGGACATCCTTCACCAGCTATTTTTCTTTATCTTTCAGGTTATCTTAGGTTATGTTAGCACCCTGGAAAACTTCCATGATTCTGTAAGGTTTAGCTGTGTTCATTTAAAATTTATATTTTTACTATTAAATGCTTACACTCTCTTTTAAGTAACATTTACTCAGTAGTGTGTTGGTAAATATTTAAAGAACTGACTCTGGAAAATAAATGTAGCATTTCTTATACTTCCTTGACTTAGCTAATTTCAGGCTACTGATGTGATATTAACTGACTTGCCAGATTCAACACACCACAAATTCTACACTCTATTTACCTATTGTATCTCCAGTATCTAGCATAATGACAGAGTGAAGAATTATTAAATATGTATTGACTATAATTTCAGATAAAGACGAGGGAGTGAATGGTATTTCCCTTCCATGAATATTTAACCAAATAACAATAAAGAAGGAAAATAATAAAGCAAGAAAGTAAGGTAAGCCCTGGCCAAGTAGCTCAGTTGGATAGAGCATCCTCCCGATATACCAAGGTTGTAGGTATATCTACATATATTGTACTCTTTTTTAAAGTTTGTACATAAGAAAAATGTAGAAAGGAGGTATAGTAAAGCAAGAAAATATGTTTACTAAGTCTGGACGACTCTCTCCTCAAGACATCTTTACTTCTTTTATGGAATGTCAGAAATGTACTCTACGCCTATGCTTCTCTCATTATCCCATATGCAAATTGTTAATCAGAGATGGCAAACAACCAGTTGAATATGTTCTCTCATTCTCTGGAGGTCAATAAGTTTTTAGGCATTTTGAAGGTAACCAAAATACCACCCTGTACTTCTTATCCCTTCAATGAGTCTTGTTAACAAAATAAGACTTTTATTTACTGTGGTAGGCAACTATGATTTATCTGTCTAAAATTTCTGTGGTCTCCTTAGAAACTGAGTCTCCTCTGACTTCAACTTTAGAACTTTGGGAGATATAAGTTGTACTGACCCAGATGCAAAATTAGAGAGGAACCTTATATTTTAAAGCATAATACTTGGCCTTACTACATAGGAGACGTAAAAGTTGCAAGTAAAAGTTGCACCTCCTGGTTGTTTATTCTTATTTAATTACTGCATCATAATCAAGGAACACTTTAAAAATATCTATTTTATTAGTAGAATTTGTGTTTCTTGAGTCAGATATCTAAAAATATGTTGAAGAATATAATCACTTTCCTCAGCTACTAAGCTAGTTATAAATGCCATATTGTTACAGTTCTATTTTTAATTTTTTAAAATTTTTTATTTTAGTTTATTCAGTACAATTTCTATCCTTTATTCCCATTCCAGCCCACCCACCCATTCCTCCCCTCCTCCCTCCCCTTTCCAACCCCCCTAGTTTTGTCCATGTGTCCTATATATTTGTTCCTGTAATTTTTTATTTTAGTTTATTCAGTATAGTTTCTATCTCTTATTCCCATTTACAGTTCTTAAGAATAAAATCAAGAGATCAAGAAAATCAATTTAAAAATAATTTAAAAATAAAATTAATATCAATGCTCAAATTGATGGATTTTTAAAAATTATGTCTTACATGAATTTGCTAATCAATTACATTATCTATCAAGTTAGTTTTTTAGTCTAGTTTGCAAATAGGGTAGGAAGGGAGAAACTGTATTTCAGGCTAGAGACTCTGAAAAGAAAACCAAAGTACAGAGTTGTAAACAAACATGTTTGCAAAAAAGCCTTCATCTTGAAATCTCTAGCAACAAGTCACCGGACTTCTATCTGTCAGGGCATCTGTCAGCTGCCAAAAAATAAACCGACATGAAGAGGTGCCCATATGCTGGCAGGGCCTAGCACACTCTGATCTAGACTGGAATATTTAAGGTTGATTTTGACCTGGGATACACAGCTATGCAGTGGGTCACTCAGCAACCTCAGAATTCTGAAGAAAAAAAAGTAAGAAAGGAAAAAAGGGAAACCAATGAAAAACTATACACTTATTTCACTGTGATGACTGAACGTAAAGGAGAAAAAGGAAAACTGAAAGCTTATTCTATCACAAGAATGAGCTGCTATGATACATGAAGAACATTCCATGTACTATGTTTTAAAATCTTGTTATTATAGGAGAGTTTTTAAAGTTGATTTAATGGTTTTGGGGCAATCATGGTACAGATGAAATTCCTGTGATTTCCACTTGACCACTCTTTCGAACGGTCTGAATGTGTGCATTTAAAGCTGAAGGACAGTCTGCAATGGGAAACCAACATGGGTGCCCAGCAGTGCTGAGACCTGGCTACTCACTCCACTGTCAGCTTTAGACACAATTTATGCAACAGACATCTACTTATGATGTTACTTTTGGGAAAAGGTTATATGTTTTACAAATGGTTCTACTGTCTTATATTAAAAAGGGCTTTTGACAGGCACACTGTTTTGTCTCCTTTGAGCACATAGCATGAGAATTTTACAGGTGTTATCAGTAGTGCTAATCCATTGACACGGTGTGCAAATTCCAGACATGGTGACATTTTACAAGTGTGATCAGATACAATAACTCCTGATGGAAATTAAGAAAACTCACAGACCTTTAGACCTGACGACTAATGTTAACTAGTCTATGTTAAATTTGTATTTTTACCTAATGAAGCATTAAAAAGTGAAAAAAAAAATCAAAATAACAACATTAATGTTTGGACTATGTTGTTTTATTGAAAATGTGTCACCAATATCAAATACATTAGAAAAGTTATTTGTGCATTATGGTTTTCTTATTTTTTACATGATTACTTTTATTTTGGCATTATGCATCTTAATTGAGATATTGCTAGTTTACACATTATAGGAGACCATTCTGTGTGGTGTGGGCCCAGCTCCCACTCAGAGATGCATAGGACCCAGACCCATGGGGAGGTTCTCCTATGGGGAATCAGGCCTGCAATGTACCTAGGCCACTTTGAGACTTGCTTTTGCTAAAACTCCCTTGCCCTGAATTGAGACAGCAAGTGCTTATTGTAACTTCCTAAAGTCTATGCTAAACCTCCCTAGTATGGAGTGTAACTGGTTCAACCACTTTTCCCTTTGCATTTGCAAATATCCTTCTTCTGTGATGTGATTAGCGTCATCATCTCCTTTGTTTTCTGTAAAAGGTAACCACCTAAAGCAAACCTGTGCCTCGTAAATGAGGACCATCATGTAATGTGCCGAGAAAAACAATAAAGGCTTGTCAAGGCAAGGCCTGAGGCTTTTTCTCCTTTTGAGAGAGAAGCCATGCCATCCCTTTTCCTCCACAGGACTCGGTAGTCCATGTGAATTTCTTGTATCTCATCCACAATGTGGCGACCTGGGGTCCACATCAACACATTCTTTTGGATTCAAGTTAGCTAGCTATATGCCATGATGTGGTTCAATTTCACCACTTTTCTATAGTCAAATTATTGTGAGTCATCTACTGATACACAGTGCCAGACATTTAGTTTCATTTATCGATGCTGCTGTTATGAACACAAATGCAAATGCTGGCAAGTAAATCTGATGGCAGTACTTCATTACAGCACTGGTCATGAAGAAAGAATACACTTACTTTTTTAATTAAAGAAATATATAAAATACACACAAAAAATGTTATTTCACGTGAAGAACTTATCTACAGAGCTCACTTTGAGATATAAAGAACAAAGACTATGAGAAACTAGTGTTGCGCAAACTAACAAGTATAGAGTAAACTGACAGATCAATTCATTCGGGGAAAATACTGGTTTGGGCTGCAAATGTTAGGTCAAGAGCATTAGTGCCAGCATTGAGGGCCAAGTATGTGATAAGAAAATTGGTTGTGATAACAGAAAAAAGAACAGAGGAAAAAAATACTGGTTGAAATGACCTAACAACATAGATAATAAAAGTCTGGCTTTAATTTTTTTTTAAGCTTCACAATCACTGCTTTTTAAAGTATGTTTTATTGATTATGCTATTACAGTTGTCTCATTTTATTCTCCCCTTTATCCCCCACCACCCTGCACTGCTCCCCCACACTCCTGCATTCCTCCCCTTTAGTTCATGTTCATGGGTTATACATATAAGGTCTTTGGCTTCTCCATTTCCTATACTATTCTTAACCTCCTTCTATCTATCTTGTGCCTACCTATTATGCTTCTTATTCCCTGTACCTTTTTCACCCATTCTTCCCCTTCTCCTCCATAGTGATAACCTTCCATATGATCTCCATTTCTGTTATTCTCTTCCTGTTTTGGTTGTTTGCTTAGTTTTTATTTTTCTTTTTTAAGTTCAATTGTTGATAGTTGTGAGTCTGTTGTCATTTTACTGTTCATAGTTTTGATCTTCTTTTTCTTAAATAACTCCCTTTAACATTTCATATAATAAGGGCTTGGTGATGATGAACTCCTTTACTTGACCTTATGTGGGAAGCACTTTATCTGCCTTTCCATTCTAAATGATAGCTCTGCTGGATAGAGTAATGTTGGATGTAGGTCCTTGTCTTTCATGACTTGGAATACTTCTTTTTTATGATCCTTGGTTCATAATAATATATTCAAATTAACATGTAATTTCCTTTCAAGGGCAGAGACAGTAAGAGATGCAGAAATTTATATATCATTGAAAAACAAAATATTAAAGCCCTGGCTGATGTAGCTCAGTGGATTGAGCGTGACTACAAACCAAAGGGTCACCAGTTCGATTCCCAGTCAGGGCACAGGCCTGGGTTGCAGGACAGGTCCCCAGTGGGGGCCATGTGAGAGGCAACCACAAATTGATGTTTCTCTTCCTCTCTTTCTCTCTCCCTTCCCCTCTCTGTAAAAAATAAATGAATAAAATCTTTAAAAAAACAAAATATTAGAAAGGGCTAATTTTATAGAATGCTGACAAATGTTTAAGCTATCACCACCACCTGTTTCCTGTAAATCTAATGAAGCACAGGTTGAGTCCCCGGATGTGTTAGTAAATCCTTATATGTTATCCAACACACCTATTCCAAGAACAAGGTAAGTTTCAGAAAGGTAGCTACAATATAAAAGTATGTCTGGTGTCTCTTTTTAATGAGGGTAACAATCTCCTGTACACATGAGTCTTTTATGAAAGGTTCCATTGAATGCTTTATGCTATTGAATTTTTTGCTCAATACAGACAGTTTGGGAATAAGCAAATAAAAGTTGATGTTGTCTTCAAGTAATCATTTTTCTGGTGCTTGATTCCCTCTGCTACTATGTTTTTATTGTGTTTGGGCATTGAGGGCAAAAACAATTAAAAGGATTTTCATTTTCTGTGCTCACTGTGTCTAGAAAGCATCAAATTAATGTTTTAAAAATAAGTGTTTGCAGAGTTCATCCTTTATGAAGGAGCAGGGGAGGGAGGCTTTTGTGGGAAGTCTCATTGTATCTGTTATCAAAATAATGACAAAGACTCCATTGTTTTGAACACTCACGGCCCATACTTAAATTTTCAAACATATGCAAGGCTATTTAATCTTGTGGAGAAATACTTTACTTGAAATCTCCATGGAAGTTAATTGAAAGCTTGGCTGGATTAATTACCATACAACACTTTCATATAGATGAAGCCAGGGAAACTAAACTGCTTGAATATGAGGGTTTTTTTTTTCTTCCTGCAGTTCATTGTATACGTGGCAGTCACTGAAGGTTTTGGAAAACTATACTTGCCATGGTGGGATTCTAATGGCCAATAAAGGGAATTTGGTCATTGCATATGCTGTAATTGTTAACTGGAAAATGCTTATTAATTTAATTTTATTAGCAGTAGCGGTAGTAGTACAGACAACTGGTCCTTATTGGACAATGCTATTCCTGGTCATTATGCTAAAATATTTTGTTTAGTTTTTAATTCTTGTGGCACCCAATTATTTCCTTTGTTTTACTAATGAACAAACTGAAGAACAAATATGTTAAATACTTTCCCAAGATACACAGCTAATATCAAGCAGAATAAACGTTAAGATTTATTTTTTAAATTTAATCTTTATTGTATTTTTTCCATTACCAATTAGTCTCCTTATATCTCCCTACCTCCAGCAATCACCAAACTGTTTTTCATGTCCATAAGTCCTTTTTCCTTTTTGCTCAATTCCTCTACCTCCTAACCTTCCCCACCCCCACTAGCTGTCATCTGTTCTCCATCTATGAGTCTGTGTCTGTTTTGCTTCTTAAATCAGTTTGTTCATTAGATTTCACATATGAGTGAAATGACATGGTATTTGTCTTTCTCTGGCTGGGTTATTTCACTTAGCATAATGTTCTCTAGGTCAGTCCTTACTGTCACAAAGGGTAAAGTTTTCTTTTTTCGCAGTCAAATAGAATTTCATTGTGTAAATGTCACATAGATGTTTTATCCACTCATCTACTGATGAACACTTGGGCTGCTTCCCCTTCTTTGCAACTGTAAATAACTCTGCAATAAACATAGGGGTGCTTATGTTCTTTCAAATTAGTGTTTTGTGTTCCTTGGGATATATTCCCAGAAGTGGGATCGCTGGGTCAAAAGGCAGATCCATGTTTAATTTCTTAAGGTATCTCCATACTGCTTTCCACAATGGCTGCACCTACAGTGTATTCCCACCAACAGTGAAAAACGTACCCCTTTCTCCACATCCTTGCCAGCACTTGCTGTTTTTTGATTTATTGATGATAACCATTCTGACAGGTGTGAGATGGTATCGCATTGTGGTTTTAATTTGCATTTCTCTGATGATTAGTGACAGTGAGTATCTTTTAGTATGACTATTGGCTATCTGTATGTCCTCTTTGGAGAAGTGTCTATGCAAATCCTTTGCCCATTTTTAAAGGGGTTGTTTGTTTTTTGGTCTGAAGTTTTGTAAGTTCTTTATAAATTTTGGATATTAACCCTTTACCAGATGTATCCACAATATGTCCTGCCATTCTGTGGGTTGTCTTTTAATTTTGTTGACAATTTCCTTTCCTGTGCAAAAACCTTTTAGTTTGATGAAGTCCCTTTTGTTTATTTTTTCTTTTGTTTCCCTTGCCCGGGGGGATATATCAGAAAAAATATTGCTACAGGCCATGTTTGAGATTTTGCTGCCATGTTTGAGATTATGGTTTGGGGTCTAACATTTAAGTCTTTGATCCATTTTGAATTTATTCTTGTGTGTGGTATAAGAATATGATCTAGTTTCATTTTTCTGCCCTTATCTGTCCAATTTTCCCAACAACATTTATTGAATAAACTATATCTCATATTATGTGCTTGCTTCCTTTGTCAAATATTAATTGACTATGAAGTTGTGGGTTTATTACTGGGATCTCTATTCAGTTGCATTGATCTATGTGTTTGTTTTAATGCCAACACCAAGCTGTTTTGATTATCATGGCCTTATAGTCTAGTTTGATACTAGGTAGCATGATTCCTTCAACTTCGTTCTTCTTCCTCAGTATCGCTGTTGCTATGCAGCGCCTTTGTGGTTTCATATAAATTTTTGAAATATTTGTTCTAGTTCTGTGAAAGACTTCAGTGGAATCTTGATAGGAATTGCATTGAATCTATATGTTGCTTTGGGTAGTGTGGACATTTTAATGATATTAATTTTTCCTATCTATGAACACAGTATGTGCATCCATTTATTTGTATATTCTTCAATTACTGAAGCAGTAATCAAAAACTCCCAATAAACAAAAGCCTTGGACCAGATGGCTTCCTCGGGGGTATTTTACCAAACATTCCAAGAAGAACTAGCATCTTTCCTTCTCAAAATCATAAAATTCAGGAGGAAGAAGTCTCCCAAACTCATTTACAGGGCCTGCATTATCCAAATTGCAAAAATACTATAGATAAAGACACTATAAATAAAGAAAATTATAGGCCAATATCCCTGTGGACATCCATGCTAAAATCCTCAACAAAATATTAGCAAACTGAATACAGTAATGCATCAGTATGATCATACATCATAATCAAGTGGGATTTATTCTGAGAATGAAAGGTTGGTACACCATTCACAAATCAATAAATGTGAATCACCACATAAACAAAATGAAGGATAAAAACCACATGATCATATAATAGATGCAGAGAAAGTTTCTGATAAGATCTGGGACTAATTTTGCCTCAGATTTGAGCTTAGGCTTACTCCTGATGCTTTCTATTTCTGAATGAGTGTGGTATAAATTCCAGTCTGGCTTGACCTTGTGAGATGCCTCTGCAGGTAGTAATGCAACACCATAGTCTTTCATGTATGACAAGGATCATCATTAGCTTAGGCTGTTTATAAAAGCTAATGTACTTATGTGTATATTTGTGTAAAATGTGTGTGTGCCTAAACACATACAAAGCAGAAACAGTTTAGCAATTTCTGTCATAATTAACAAATATAGACTGACAACAAAAGATAGATAAAAATTAATAACAGTATGTGGATTCAGTTTTCCTGAGAAACTTATGTATAACAATGAGTCTGTGTTGAGACCTGGAGCCTAGAGCACAGAAAATAATAGGTATAGAGGTTTTACAGTGAGATGGAAGAAAGAACAGACTCATATCCTAGGTTAATTATCTTATCTCTCTAATTGAAAGTCTAGATTCCACCCTGGGGGGTGTGGCTCAGTGAATTGAATGCTGGCCTGTGAACTGAAGGGTCTCTGGTTCGATTCCCAGTTAGGGCACATGCCTGGGTTGCAGGCCAGGTCCCCAGCTGGGAGCATGCAGAGGCAACCACATGTTGATGTTTCTTTCCTCTTTTTCTCCCTTCCTTCCCCTCTCTCTAGAAATAAATAAATAAAACTTTTTAAAAACAAACAAATTTAAAAAGGCTAGGTTCTTGGCTAGCCATCCACAGGTCAATTAAAAAATCAATAAAGCAATTAAAATACTGCAAGTAACACCGAATGAAGAAGCTTAATAGGGTATTTTGTTCTAACCTATTACCTGTTTGTATTTGACAGCTGTCATGATTTCTTTGAGCTAATAAAGAAGGGAAAAATATTCTTGTTTTTAGTCTTTACCTATTCTTCTTTCCTTCCTTTTGTTGTTATGGAGGAAGGTGGAGTAATTATGCTTAAATTTGCCTTTGTGTAGTATTGGTGCAAAAACTATGTGTAAGAAAATAAATTACTAAGAGAAATAAATTAGTGTTTTTGTTTAGGTATCTTCAGAAGTAAAGATTCAAGTAAAAGTAGTTTACTTGGGAAACAAAGGGAAACGATAGGAGAGTAGAAAACAAGGCAAGGCAGAAAAGGTAGCATAAAAGTGTTAACAAATCAGCTACCATTGTGGGCACCTGGGGCTTAATCCTGCTAGAAACCTGCAGAATAAAACATAAAATATTTGTCTGAGATTTCTCCCACCCAGAGCATGAGGGAACAGGGGAATTTATCCACCAACTTTCTTCAGTTATTGGTTGAAGATTGGAGATGGGGGAGGGTTGGGGGAGGGCAGGGTGTGATTAATAAAGCTACATCTGTGCTTTCATTCCTGAAGGAGGATTTGTTCCTTACAGGATTTGTTTTGTGATTGCCTTTATGTGTTTTAGTTACCAAAGCCAAAAGAACATTGGAGAGATAATGATTGGTGTCCTCAGCACGAGGCAAAGGAGATCCAGCATCAAGAGAAAGTTTTAGATGAAGAAATTCTAGAGGCAGGAGTTAGGTTTCCAAATTGCCCTGAGGTAGTCAGGACTGGAGGAGATGGAGCAGGACACCAACAGTTTCAGCTACATTTATGTTAAAATGTTATATGCAAAACATTACTTTATAGGGTAGTTTTTTTAATTAAAATATGTAATATATGTTAAGAATGTAGAATTTAGAAGGTGATCAATGAATATAGTTTCCTTCATCTCTCTTTTTTTCATCTTAACTCTGCTCTCATAAAATTGAATGGAATTAGCCAAAGTTTTCCTAATTGATCCCCAATTCCTTACATCTTTATTCCCTTCTCATTTCCTAACATAAAATAAGCTAGTGTCTAAGAGCTTGGAGAGCTGATAACCCAGGCAAATCCTTGTACTAATGAGGAAGCTACATCTTTTTTGTGAAGCTCATATTCTCCTGTATTTGTGATTCAAATAAAAACATTATGATAGGAAGATGATGCTAGGAGATTCAATTACAGCAACTGTGACTGCATTAATAAAAAAGAGCAAATAGTCTATTTTTGGTTAACTTATTCTTTTTTATATTGAATATTTTTATTTTTTATTGTTCAAGTAAAGTTGTCTCCATTTTAATATTAAGAAAATTTACTGTCCAAAATATTATTGCTTCTACCTCTTTCTTTTAAAAGGTTATTTTGGAGTGTGTTGCATATGAGAAAACACTTGGTGTGATGTCCAAGGGACCAGTGACTGTGAGGCATTGTGAGGTAAATTATGCAAGTACCTCTAACTTACTCTAAAAAAGTGAAATGCCATGTAGTTGATCAAGCCTTGTCATAAGACCCCTTTGTCTTTGACTCTCAGATAGTCAAATCATTCATGGGGGCAGAATATTTTTGTGACAGAACATTGCTTGATGTTTGGTCTTTAATCACAATTATGAGGCAGTCAGGCTATAGCTATTTCCACTTAGATAGTGAATGTACTGTACATTATATTCTGTATTTAAAAGGTAATTTGGTGGAAACTTTCTAAATAAATTATTTGCTAGTGAAAACTATTTTTACAATGATAATAAAATGTAATATGAAAATGTATTTATATAAATATATCTTTTCATTCCTTTATCTAATTGTTTTCTTCTGATAAAAAAAATCCCAAATCTGATGTGTGCAACTATTTCTGTGTGTGTGTGTATGTAAACCAGTCATAGAGCTGCATTTAGGGCAAGAAATCAGGCATTTTTTGACAAACTTGTAAAAGATGCTTTCTTTTCCTGCGCTAGGTGTTTTCCTGCAAAAATGTGAACTATTCTATACTACTGTGAACTTAAACTGTGTAGGCAAAATTGAAGTGCCAGGCTTTTAGTTTATATTTTAGAAGAAACTAAAGGTCAAGAATTGAAACCAAACACTGGCATCATTTCCAGCTAAACAATGGCATAGATTCCAGGGGGAAAAGGTCAGTGTTTTACTATATTACACTCACACAGTGATTTTTGTATTTAGAAAAATTTTCCTTTTTTGTAATAAAATTGCCTTATAGCACCAGTATGGATTAATGGTATTTAATTAAATGTTTTATTGCAATTTAATTAAGTGAGCCATTTCTAATAAAGTCAGCTTTAAATGTTTGAGAGTAAGTTAGCAAAGCTGAACTCCACAAACTGGAGCTTTGCATCACTAGGGGCTCTGGGAATAAAGTAAGCACCCAGTAACTGGGCTCTATAATAACAATTTAGGTCAGAAATTACATATATTCTAGCACAGGATCTACCTGTACAATGTCTAAGCATTTAAAAATCAAATGAATGAATGATAGAACATTTTTGTTTTGTTTTTAATTTGCCAAAAATGAAAATACCAATTTTAAGGACTTTTTTATATTATATACCTCAATAAATGTAACTTTTTGAAACATTCAAACTATACTTTCCCTACTTCTGCATTTTCCTCACATGTTACCCAAGAAGCTATCATGAAGATAATTTGGAGTCATAAAGAATCATAGGTTCATCAGTGAAGGAATAGCACCTGTAAAAGGCAGAAAGCAATTAGGTGGAATAGCTTAAATGGCAGACTTTGAAGCTGATCTGGCTTCTGACCCTGGAGATTAATCTATCATTTTCTGAAAAATATAATATATATGTATATTTATGATTTTATATGAATTTATAAAAGTATATGAGACATGTCCAGAAAAAGTCCAACCATTGTTAATATAACCAGAACAGTTTGAGCGACACTGATGTAACCTGGACTGGGAGGCTCATGCATGAACAATGACGACTTCACTGTACTATTCAGTGGGAATGGTAGATGCCATTGAATGAGCATGTGTACTGTGTGGTCATCGCATTCAAAATGACTGAGAAAGTGGACCAATGAATCTGCATTAGATTTTGTGTTAAGTGCCCTAGATGGTGTTGCTCAGTGGATTGAGTGCTGGCCTGTGAGCCAAAGGATCACTGGTTCAATTCCCAGTCAGGGCACATGCATGGGCTGCAGGCCGGGTCCCCAGTAGGGGGCACTCAAGAGGCAACTACACATTGATGTTATCCTCCCTTTCTCACTCCCTTCCCCTCTCTAAAAATAAATAAATAAAATCTTTTAAAAAATTTGCATTAAGCCCTGGCTGGTGTAGCTTAGTGGATTAAGCGCGGGCCTGTGAACCAAGAGATCACGGTTCGATTCCCAGTCAGGGCACATACCTGGGTTGCAGGCCAGTTCCCAGCAGGGAATGCACAGGAAGCAACCATACATTGATATTTCTCTCCCTCTCTCCTTCCCTTCCCCTCTAAAGATAAATAAATAAAATCTTAAAAAAAAATTTGCATTAAGCTTGACCATTCCTCCACAGAAACTATTCGGATGATTCAGAAGGCCACAGCTATGGGCAACTGGTGATTGGCAGCTTCATCAGGACAGTGTGCCCACTCATGCATCACATCTCATGTACATGTTTTTGGTGAAACATCAAATCACCCAGATTACTCAAGCCCCCTACAGCCCAGATTTAGCACCCTGCAACTTCTGGCTTTTTCCAAAACTAAAATCACCTTTGATAGGGAAGAGATTTCAGACCATCTGTGAGATTCAGGAAAATATGACAGAGTAGCTGATGGAGATTGGGAGAACTGTGTGAGGTTCCAAGACAGCTACTTTGAAGGGGACTGAGGCATCATTTTTGTCATCTATGTGCAATGTTTCTTGTATCTTTTTCAATAAATGTCTCTATGTAGCATGGCCAGATACTTTCTGGACAGGCCTCATATACATATACACACGTATATATACATCTATATCTATATCTACATGTCTTTATTAGAACACATTGTAAGGTGTGAGAAAGTTGTTTGCTTTGTTTTGTTTTCCCCGAAATATTTTTCTGTTTATTTTATCCAAATTTAGGAAAGTGCTTTGTTTGTGCCCTCTTAAATGTCTGCTTTGCGGAATATTTCTGTCTTGGCAGAGGGCAGAGGTACCTGTAGACTCTTGCATTTCTGACTTTTGTTTATGAACATTTAAGCCATTGAGGAGACTGGATTATGGTTTAATTTGTGTTCAAAAACCTAGGAATACAGAATTTGAGAAACAGAAAAAAATTAACTCTTAAAGTAATATAAAGGAAGAGTAATTCATACCAGATTAAAAATATCCACACAGAGTGGAGATAGGATATCTTAGGAATCAGAGGTGGGATGCTAGGATTTAAGGCTCCCAGCAATGCAAAAAAAAGTTTGATGCCTCAATTACTGGTGGACTTGATGGGACCATATGGGCCAAAACATTTGTATCTTCGCAGTTTAATCTCATCATCGATGATTACAAAATTGGAAAGGAGAAAAGTGGTGTGTCAAATGATGACTGAAGATAAATGTCCTATATGCTTTGTTTATATATTTATATATAATTTATATATATATAATTTTATCGATGATTGATTATATATTATAAAATATATATTAATTTGCTGTTTATATATTTTGTATATAATTTATATATAATTATATATATATATAATTTTCTCTTTCTATATATAGAGAGGGGGGAGAGAGAGGTGGGAGAGAGAGAGAGAGAAAGAAGTTTACTGTCAAATTTAATTTTCGAGGATTTTATTTCTGTTCCATCCTAATAATCTGCTTCTTCCTCTCTAGTGAATCACAGCTGCATATGAACATTTTTCTACCATTTTTGGTATCTTAATCATTTTTTTATTTTTCAATTACAGTTGACATACAATATTATATTAGCTTCAGGTGTATTGCCCAGTGCTTGGACATTATATAACTTTTTAAGTGATCATCCCAGTAAACCTCATACCCATCTGACACCATACATAGTGATTAGAACATTATAGACTATATTCCCTATGCTGTACTTTACATCTCCATGACTATTCTGTAACAACTGATTGGCACCATTTAAAATCTCTTTATTTCTCCCAATTCTCCAGCTATGTCACTAATCTCTTCCAAAACAATATTTTCTAAAGGAATCTCCACTTGTTTTCTCCACATCCCATCTTTCTTTGGCTTGCAATGTACTTTAGTCTGACTCCCGTTCATATCATTTCCTCCCTTTCTACACGTCAAAGTCACTGGGGATATTTTTGTTGACAAATGCAATTTTTAATTCTCTTTTTATCTGAACAGATCTCTGAAGTCCATTCAATACATTGGACCCATATTCTTGTTTCAAATACATTGTTTTGTTTTTTATATTTGTGTGCCAATTTTCAATAGTTTTATTTATTTTATTATTTACTATAAAGTGCGTTATTTCTTTTCCCTTTGCACATAGTACAGATTCAAGTATCAAGAAGGCCCAGTTCCTTAGTAAGTAGTAGCTCAACTTTTAAAACTGCCCTGGAATTTGCTACAAATTTGGTCCAGGGGGACAAGGTGTCTTCAAAGAATTCACCTGAATCCTATGCATTCAACATGAAGGCTACTGTTGAAGATGAAAAACTTCAAGGCAAGATCAATGATAAAAACAAGCATGATTCTTGACAAGTGCAAGGAAATCATTGACTAGATTGATAAGAACCAGACTGTAGAAAAGGAAGAATTTGAACATCATCAGAAAGAGCTGGAAAAGTTTGCAACCTCATCATTATCAAGCGGAACCACAGTGCAGAAGATATGTCAGGAGGAATGCCTGGAGGCACCCCTTGTGGTAGGGCCCCTCCATCTCTTGGCGCTTCCTGGGCCCACCACTGAAGAGCTTGATTAAACCAACCTTGAGCATAGATTTAGCATTGTTCCATACAAAATACTGAAGGGCCCAAATTTGTAGCTTTGCTTGCGTTTTTAACACCTAATACCCCTGGTTTTCTTCCTTTCTACTATGTGCCTTCTCAAATTATTTTGTTATCTCTTTGAATTATTTTACTTATTCTTTGGTTTTCTTTACTTTTTTTATTTTTTGAATCATAATACTCTGTTGATATTCTTGTTAATAGGTATTAGTTGCTGCTTGAAGTACAGGAGAAGTATGGACCTTAAGTTAATGCTGCCACCTGACCTCTGTGGGATTATTTTACCATTTAGCCAATAGGCAAAGAAAAGTGTTATTGAGCCTGATTAGAAAGTGGAAATGCAATAGATGTCTAACCTTTGGAACAGAGAGGATTCATTCTAGGCTTCAAGAGGTCTCCTTAAAACTCTGATTCCAGGAAAAGTTATAAAGATATCATATAGCAACCTAATTAGAAAGGGCACTTAATGACTCAGACCCTCAGACCTTGTTAGAATGCAAGTTAGTATCGCTCCAGTAAGAAAAGCACCCCAAGCACCAGCAGGACTGCCCGACAGCAAAGGCACAACTGGGTTGGGTAGTAAAAGAACCAACTATCGTCCTTATCCAGATGCAAATAAGACTGCTATAAAGCTATGCAATTTTCTTCCTTGACTTGTTATTTATACTTGAACATATCAAACAATATCCCTCTCATCTTCTTTCCTTACTGTTTTATATAGTTGTTCTAATGTTAGTTAGGCTCACAATTTGGTTTTTAAGTTAAAGGATCTCAAGTGGAATTGTGACTAATCTAGTGAAGGAATTACTATCACTCAGAGATGTATGCAGTGATTTATAGACCACTGCAGGTCCCCCTACATTCCCTCCTTTTTAAAAAAAGATTTTGTTTATTTTTAGAGAGAGGGAAAGGAAGGGAGGCAGAGGGAGAGAAACATCAATGTGTGGTTGCTCTTGCACACCCCAAACTGGGGACCTGGCCTGCAACCCAGGCATGTGCTCTGACTGGAAATCGAACCTGGGACCCTTTGGTTTACAGGCTGGCACTCAATCCACTGAGCCACACCAGCCAAGGTAAGCTCCCCTTTTAAGGTCGGGAATATAGTCCTATTTATTTGTTCAAGAGGTAGCAGCATTATTAGGCTATGATATAACATTGTTTTCTTTTCCCTTAGCTTTATGAGGAATGATGTATGTAAAGCCAAAACTATTTATTTAAAATATACAATTTAATCCATGTTGACAGTTGTATACCTGTATAAAACTCATTGTATATCCTCTAGCGAATACTTTTTAAAAGCTTAATCACAACCAAAATACTTTTCATGCCTGTGTGCATCAATTTCTCTCTCTGCCCTCATTCCAGTCAACCATTGATCTGTTGTTTGTTGGTATACTTTAGTTCATGTTTTCTAGAAATGTAACAATTTAATATGTAATTTCTATGTCTAACTCTTTTTACTCAACATATAATTTGAGGTTTATCTATGTTTGTGTGTATCAGCAGTTTGTAGTTTTTGTTTCTAAGTTTCTATTTATTTTTTGATATTTTTTCTTTTTCCATGAAATCACACAATGCAATGTATAGATGACGTATTACAGAATTATGCAATTAAAACCTGTATAATTTTGTTAAGCATTATTATTCCAATAAATTTAATAAAATTCTTAAAAAGGCACATTTCCTGACCCAAAAAAAGAGGTAATTGAAAACACATTTTACCCCCTTGTCCTACAGTGATTTTGGTTCTGGGACTTTGTCTAGAACTAAATGCAAATGGAGTTCTCATCCTGGTAGTGACGTTATAGAAATCATCTGTTTCATCTGGAAATTTACGTTGTTTTTCTTTAGAAGGCATTCTGTTTTTCCTAAGTAGCATTCTATTGTCTGGATTTTCCACAGTTTGTTTTTCTTTGACGTGTTGATCAACATTTATTTCCCAGTTTTTAGCCACTGTGAAACATTGCTATCAATGTTTTTGTATAATTCTGTATAATGACATATAATTTAATTTCTCTTAGTAAGTACCCAGGGGTAAAATGTCTCCATCACATGGTAGGTTTGTATTAAAGCTTCTGAATTTTACAGACACAGAGAGAAGGCAAACCAGAAAGAGGGCTGTTTGCCAGAGACTGAATTGGCCAACACCGTGATTGTGGACTCCTCAGCCTCCAGAACTGTGAGAAATAAATATCTGTTGTTTAAGTGACACAGATGATGGCACTTGGTTACAGTAGTCCAAGCAAACAAAAACAGGCAGAGCTGAAGAAAACATTATTTATTGGCAGGTATTATGGACAGGTAGCCGAAATCATTGCTGGCTTTCAGCAGCTGCAAAAAGACTTGAAAATCATCTCCTTTGGGCTTCACAGGTGGAATCCTTGTGGTATCATCCCTAAGCTCTCTGCATTATCAGATTTCCTGGAAACCGCTTTGCTCTCTTTGTTCTCTCAGCCTTCTCACTGATTATTTAAGTTTCCATTTGCTCATATTAAATCTCTTTGTACTGAAAATATCTATGGAATTTAAATCTTCCTTTTTCAGTGATACACTTCTGCAATAAAAGGTATCTGGGACGTTCACTCTCTTCCATCAAGCATAAACTTCCTAAATGATATGACAGAGTCCTGAGTCACTTTGAAAGATCCATACCTGGACATCTACAGATGACCTTGATTATGCCTTGTTGGGTACGATTCATCTTTGTTGTTTGCGTTGGGGGCAGGGGAAGGGAGAGGCATGTCTAAGCTTCTATCCTCGATCAGTGTAGTGTTTATATATTAAAATGCACATTTCCAGATTAATTTATAAATAACTGACTTACACATTTTTTTTAAAACATGCTTTTTAAGTAAACTTGAAATAGACTTTAATAGTCTAGGTAATATATTTGTTGGACTGTTAAGTGCAAACTAATCCAAGTCAATCTTTCAGGCACTCTTAATTGTACATTATTTCCAGATTATTCTTTTTTTAATTAGTTCTAATTATGGTATTGCTCAGCCTCCCAAACCATACTGGATTTTCATTCTATAAATACATACAATGTCCAAACTACTTGACGGGATCAATAAGGTATTATGTTATTTAATAGTACTTAATCCAACTTAGTTTTTTTTTCACCCCTATTTATGTATTCCCAGTTGAAAAGAATGGCTGACTAGTATGTCTCCTTATACTTTCTACTCTTCTCTAGCTTTGGGCTCTTGTTCATGCTATTTCTCAATATGAAATGATTATGTCTCCATTCTGCATGTGAAAATTCCACTTATTATTTTTGTTCTAGCATCAAAGTCATCACATTTTCCTCATTTTCACTAAGATGTGATTTATCTTTCTTTTCTCTGAACTCTCACAGCCATTTATCAATCCCTCAGAGAACACTTAGTAGTCTGTATCTTTATTTTTTGTATAGGTAAGGGGAGGTTAAATGTGAATGCCTTCCTGTTATACTGGCTCAACTCAGGACCTATAGCTGAAAACCAGTAGAGATACTAACCATGCACACGTGACTTTCTATGGGATAGCTTCAACTCCTGTCTATCACCTTTTTGCTCATCATTAATCTCAAGCAGACTGATCAGATAATTTGGACGTGGTAAAATTTTAGAGAGTTGTTAAGGATTAATTCATAATCTCTCCTCTAGCAGTAGGGATGATAAACAAAGTGTGAGGAGAACCTTGCCAGTTTTCACTACTGGTTTTATGTTTAATAAAATATAGAATTCTGCTACTTCTATTCTGGTGCTGACAAGTGACTAGAATGGTACACAGAGAGAGGATGCTTGGAGGAATCTGACATGTACACTGCACTTTTTGGTTTCTGAATACTTGATCCTAACAATAGACTAAAAAATATGAAAGAGAGGGGCCAGCTGGAGCCACCCTGATGGGTGGGTGAATAGAGAGGACTACAACAAAAGAAATTGTATTTCTACTGTTGACAGGTAAAGATGAATGCTTTTTCATGAATAAAGTGGGATTTCAGAAGATAACGCTGAACTAACAAATAAAATACAGGTGGACTCATAGAAAATAGGCAGACAGATCGGTGTGGGGGTTGGGGCAGGGGTAGAGGGATCAAGCAGAAAAGAAAAAGCACTCATGGACATATACAACAGTGTTGTGATTCTGGTGGGGCGGAGGTGGGTGGATGTGGAAGAGAGTACGGGGGGCGGGGGGAAATACAATAAAAATGAGCTATTAAAAAAAAAGAAGAAAAAGATAGCCAGGTTTGAATGGGCTTCAAAAGAACCTCATGGAAGATGTCTTACTTTAAGGAGTAAAGCATCTCCAATATATTGCAGAGGAAAACAACCAATAGGAAATTATTATAGACATATACAGGGATGGGGAAACATAGGTTTATAATTGTATGTCAAACAGAGTATATTCTTGTATTATTATATTCTAATGGTTGTATTATTTATTTGTATTACAACTATAAACCTGCTTTTGTCTACCCCTGTATGGGAGAGTTGTTATAAGCAATGAATTCACATGCTTGTGGACGCTGGGCTAGTCTGAAGATCTGCCGGTGAGGTGTGCTGACATACTATAGACCCAGGAAAGCCAATGCTACTGTGTCAGTCAGAGTCTGAAAGCCTGAGAACCTGGAGAGCTCATAATGTAGTTCTGGTCCAGAGGCCAACAGGTGAAAGAACCAGGAAGATTCAATGTTTCAATTCCAGTCTGAAAGCAGAAAAATGTTAAAGTCCCAGTGCAAAGGTCAGTAGGCAGGGATAATTATCTCTTACTTTGGAGAAAGTCTAACTTTCTGTTATATTCAAACTGTCAATTGATTGGATGAGGCCCACCCACATTAGGGAGAACAATCTGCTTTATTCAGTCTACCCATTCAGATGTTAATTTCATTCCAAAATACCCTCACAGAAACACCCAGACTACTATTTGACCGAATATCTGTTCACCCCATGGCTCTGTCAAGTTAACACATAAAATTAACAATCATACTCAGTCAGCAGAGATAAAGGTTTATTCCTGCATGCTGGTAGTGACTGGTCACAGAGTGATCATGGAGAGAGAGCTCCCAGAGTGTGCTTCACACTCTTCAGGTTAGAGAGATCTTTCAGAAAATCCGAAGCATGCAATAGGCAAAAGAGCAGACATTTAGACATCTAGTGTATTCAGAGAGCACTGATACTACATTATAAGTTTAGAGTCAACTAAGAATTGCTTTCCTTTATTCCCCAATGCCATTCTATGCAATTGTGCAAGAACCAGAGGCAGCACTGTCTTGCTTATTTTCAGTATGACTGGGGCCCTAGTTGGAAGAAAGTAGAGGTTTTAAAACAGACAAGAACAGAAAATATTTCTAATGGTCTAGAGTTGTTGTTTGAATCTCTAAATAACCAGACAATTGAATCACAGAATGAATCTCAGGGCAATGAGACGTTCATTATATAGTGTATTGTATCTAATTCACCCCAACTTAATAACAATAGTATATGTTTATTTTTTTCTCATGTTGTGAAGGGTAGGAGTTCCTTCTTTCTTTCTGCTGCATAGTATTCCACTGTGTAAATGTACCACAGTTGTTTGATCCACTCATTTACTGGTGGGCACTTAGACTCTTTCTAGCATTTGGCTATTGTAAATAGTGCTGCTATGTGCATAGGGCTGCATACATTCTTATGAGCTGGTGATTAGAGATTCTTGAGGTATATTCCCAGCAGCAGAATTGCTGGGTCAAAAGGCAGTTTCATTTTTAGTTTTTTGAGGAAATTCCATACTGTCTCCTGGCTTCATTCAGCACTAGGTAAGGACTGGAACCATCTGAAGGCATCTTGTCTAGGAACACGCAAACATCTGGTCACTGGAACAATGGGTGCATCTCAGTCATCCCTCCTTATCTCCAGTGTGGCCACTATGCAAAGAAAACTTCTTTTTCATAAGACTTCTTATGTCACCAAGAGAGCTAACAAAGCTGTATTGTTTCTCATGGCCCTGCCTCAAAAGATATCAGTGTACTCTCAGCCTAACCTACCAGCTTCCTTGGTAGAAATTACAGACTTCACCTCACAAAGGATAAGTGTCAATGTCATACCATAAGAACATGAAGACTGGGGTACTGCACTTGTTAATGCAATCAGCTACAGATGCACAGAGAAAAGGAATCTATTTCAGACTAGAGATGTTAAGGAAGTCTCCAGCAATAACAGCCAGCGATCCCTGGCTGGTGTGGCTCAGTGGATTGAGTACCAGCCTGAGAACCCAAGGATCCCTGGTTCAATTCCTAGTCAAGTCACATGCCTGGGTTATGCACCAGATCCACAGTAAGGGGCACGTGAGAGGCAATATCACATTGATGTTTCTCTCTCTCTCTTTCTCCCTCCCTTCCCCTCTGCCTATAAATAAAATATTAAAAAAAAAAGAAATCTAGGTACAGAGACCACCTAGGTATTCTTGCCTGTAGTCTTTCTGTCCAACATTTCATTTTTCATGTGACCTACTAAGCAAATTATCTAAATGCAAAATGGATGGCATCCCCTTGTCTAACATCAAGTATTTATTTCTAAATTTCAAGCACCTATAACAGCACTGTATATGTTATATAGAACTTATTGTGATAATGGAAATATTTTCTGTGATGTCCATTAAGGTAGCCACTAGCCATTGTAGCTATTGAGGATTTAAAATGTGACTATTTCAATGGAAGAACCAAGTATTTAATTTGATTTAATATAAATTACTTTAAATGCCAACATGTTGCTCACGAGTAACATCTTGAAAAGTACAGATAAACCCCAAAGTCCTTAAAGTTATCTTTTAGAATCCTTGTAGCATCAAGGTGCTATGTTATTATAATTTTAAAGTTAATAAAACCAAGGTTAAAAAGAAATATTTTCTTTTTAAGATGGTACATTATGCCTTGTATTCTGAAGATGTTATTTCAACCTAGGACAATGCAAGTACAGCCATACCTTGTTTTATTGTGCTTTGCTTTACTGTGCTTCATAGATATGCTTTTTAAAAATTGTAGGCAAGACCCTCCACCAGCAAAAAGATCATGATTTGTTTTATTGTGATATTTGCTTTATTGCTGTGGCCTAGAACTGAAACCACAATATCTCTAAGGTATGTCTGTATTAGGAACTTCTATGTGCAACATTCAGGGTTATTTCAAAGAAACACTTTTATTGGGATCTGCTTTACTGGCATAGTTTTTTGTAATGTGGCATTTTAATACCACACATACTCCAAGAGGTTGACCAAGCATGAAAAAAAAGAAAACCAATATTATGCTTTAAACCTCTGTGCACTGTTGCTGATCTTTAAATGTTGCTAATTTAATGTCACCACTGCAAAGCATTATAAGTGATTATATTGTTCATAATCTACCGGGTTTGCTTAACTTGTTAGACTTGTGCAGTTGGTCTTAGGGTCAGTGAAATTTTAAGCACTGTTAATTCTCTTTAAATTACCTGCTCTAAAAAGGTAGTACAACAGTTCCCTTACAGACCTCTAACAATATAGTAATTTAAAAATCCCTTCTATGAAACAAACTTAATGGAATTTTTCTCAAAATAAAAACATATGACAAAATATTTCTGATGGAAACCTAAAATTTCACATAGACTTTGTCAGTCCTAATATATACATAAGAAAGATAACATTTATCACAGCACCTTAAATTAACAAAAATAAAGATACCCAACTGAGTTAAGAATGGACCTGGAAGAGATCTGAGTGTTATCTTTTAAATAGTTACGTATTCTCTTTTCTGTTCCATATAATGTGATTCATACATTTGTCATCTTATTTTCAATCCATGATTTCCTTTTACATTTTCTAGATGAGGAGGAAAAAGTGGCAGACGAGATGAAAAGGAGCAATTAAGATTCTGTTTATCCATGAGTTGTAATTTTACAGTTCCTGATGATTAGCAATGAGTGATATTTGAAAGGTTGACTATTTTGATGCTTGTTTGCTATTACTTAGAACAAGAATAACTTTCCCAGTGAATGAAAATTACCCATTTTTAAAGGAGAGAGAGACCCTGGCAAAGGCCACAAATCTAAACATCCAAATCTAAATTATTCTGCCATTTGTTTTTCATTGAGAATTTCCCTGTAGAAGGAAAAGTAACACATCTGTGGAGGTCAGGTCACCACTTGCACATTTGGGTTCTCCAAGCGCCCAGATTCACCAGAGCACACAGCTCCAAGGCAGAACGCAGAGAGAGCCAGAATGTCCTGACAGCTGACAGAGTTGGTGTCTGGAATAGGGTACTGGCTTTCCCTGCCATATCCAACCTGAGAAAAAAAGAAAATAGAGCAAGTGAAATATATTTCAGATAGGTGGAGTTGGTGGGCTGCACGTTGTTTGTTCCTGTATTCTTAATAGGTTGTTTAGTTCATGAAACTGAGTACATATCCTATAAGATGATAAAAATAAAATTTTCACTCAACTCTGCCGTCAGCTGTGAGAATTATCCAACACAAGTCAATTCACCTTGAGCCTTCTATTTGGAATGCATAAAGAAGGAAAAATGTTACCTAAAATATTGGATTGTCTCAAGAAACAAATGGGTAATGCAGGTGAAATCACTTGTTATTTTAAAGTGGTGCTTCTCAAACTGTAGTGAGCACCAGGGTCACCTGGAGAACTTGGTGAAGCAGCCCTTTGCAAGCATTGTATCAATATCAAGACTTTCGACCACTTCAATTGACATCCTTCCAATAGGAAAAGTACAGCCATACCTTGTTTTGTTTTATTGCATTTCACTTTATTGCATCTCACAGGTGTTGCTTTTTTTCTTTTTTAGAAATTGAAGGCAAAAAGATTATAATCCTCTTATAATCTTTATAAGCTTTAAAGATTATAAAGATACTAGCTTTATTACAGCAGTCTGAAACAAAACCCTGAATATGTCTGAGGTATACCTGTAACACCTGCCCCCCCCACAGGATTCAGTAAACAACTTTTATTAAGAAAAAAATGGATTTGGTAGGTATATTTAGTTTTTCTGATAACATAGAAACAATACTTTATAGTATTAGTATAGGTAGTTACATGACCATTCTGATGTCACTTGATTAAAAATAATTGTTCAAATAGCATAATATTTTATATTATCAAATAGTTTATATTATGTAGCTCTTGGTCATGAAACATGAAAGAAATTTTTTTCTTTAAGAAGTCTTAAGAAATAACTGAATGATCTGTTTGTACAGTTTGAAAAAATCATTGTAGTAGATTGAATCATGTTTCCCAAAAATTGATGCCCACCCTGGAATCTGAGAGTGGATCATATTTGGAAATAGGGTCTTTGTAAATATAACTAAGAATCAAGGTGCAATCATAGTAGATTAGGGTAGACCCTAAGCCCAGTGAATATAACATAAGAGACATAAAAGGACACAGAAACAGAGAAGGCGATGAAGGTAGAGATTAGAGTGTCTACAGGCAAAGGGATGCCACGGTTGCTGGTAATCACCAAAATCTAGAAGAGAAGCAAGGGCAAGTGTCTCTCTCAGAGCTTCCAGAAGGATCCAACCTTGATTTTGGGTTTCTGGTCTATTGAACTGTGAAAGAGTAAATTTGTATTGTTTCAAGCAACTAAGTTTATAGTGATTAATTACGGCAGCCTTAAAAAATGAATATATCATAGTTGGTATAAAAATGGACATGTAAAAAGTTTAAAGTGTTTAGCCTCTATTATTTTAGTCAAGTAATGTGTTACATGCTAAAATTTTCAGTGTTCTGAATGCCCTTGGAAATAGTCAGTGCTTCCACTGGTCATTATTTGACCCTGAAAAGACCTTCCAGTTCTCTACATTCAGTTTTCTGTGTCACTTGTGGCTTTTGGTATCTCTTTGGTTGACTCACCTTACTCTTGGATCCTCTGGTCCTTTTTATACTATCTGCTCTGCCACTGCTTTGCCAACAATAAGGCTATACATGCATCTTCCTTTTTCTTCCATGCTAAGCAGACAGGCTTTTTATCTCGAGCAGCCAGCACCAGTGCTGTGGTTTCTGTCTCTGCCCAAGCATGAAAGCAAATCTGCAGTCCAACTTTGGTAGGTGAGAAGTTTGTTAAAAAACTGCCAATCTACAAACTACATATACATATTATATATAATATATAATATAAATATAATATATATTATATAATATGTTTGTATATGCACACACACATGTATCTTCTACATTCTAAAAAAATAGTTTTCACAGTATGCCTGCTTAAACCATATTGTAACAATTTTTCACTTTTCAAAGTTCCAATGAGAGATCGTTTCCTTCACGCAGCTGCTCCCCCAGCAAGAGAATAAAGAAGAGGTGGCTGTAACATATGCTAATCAACATGGTGCTGGTTCAGTGTGGGCTACAAAACAGGCGATATTACAATTCTGAACTGCTCTACTAAATAACAATTACTAAACACTTTAAGGTCATATCAAGGCTATCTTTCCTGGTGGACTGTCAATACAGAGTCCCATCTGTATCCATCAGAAATGTGTGATTTATGCTATTTCAATTAGTTCATAAATAATTCATAAAAGACTATGCCTGCTTACCAAGATGTGAAAGCTAAATTCCTACAGCTTATATTCATCACTTGCCTTTTTCTTCATTATTTTCCATCCCTTTAAGGAATAAATGACCATTTAAAGAGTGTAGTGTATTCTCGATTTAATCTTCATTTAACTTTATAATTATGAGTCAGAACAATTAATGTGCTAAAATTTTTATAAATTGTAGAAAAATAAAGTTTACCAGAAAATCATTGATATATCAAAGGCTGCATTATGTTATCTGGGAATATTTAGACCATTATACCAATGTCTAAAACCCCCAAAATTTCCGATTTATTCATTCAGTAATACAAGCATTCATTTTTCCCTTAAAAAAAGTCTCTAATGCAGGAGTCTCAGATCTGTTAAACATATGGCACTCAACATGCTGATAATCTAGTACAGAAATTTCAAAATGTTGTTTTTGGGTTAAATGAATATGACCTACAGGCCTCTTTGTTTTACCTGCACAGCATTTTTGTTTTTTAAACTCATATTATGATATTTTTCAAAATTTATCAATTGAAAGTTTTCATGTAATAATTCAGAATTCTGACTTTTCTTGACTAATCAAAATATCCTAAACACTGAGGCTCAGTGTAAGTTGTTGATTTATCAAATATGTACTTAAGTTTTGCTCATACCTTTGAGCATAACTAACATTACCTATAAGAATAATTGGACAAGTGCATGTGTGATGGATTTATGATGTTTCAACTTGGCTAGGTTACACTGTACTTTCCAGAATTCCATTCCCATGTTTCCCAGGGAGGGTGGGCTGTCAGAGTGATTCCTGTGGGAGAGTTGAGAGCAGAAGCGAAGCAGCAGCCATTTATATTCACCTGTTGACTCACTGTGAATCAGCAGCTGGGTGCAATTTTTCTATCTTCCCCTGGATCCTCCTTAGCTGCTCTAACTCCTCAGACAGAGGAGTTGTGTGTTCAGCTTTGTGACAAAGGGAACCAGCTTCTGCAAGATACCCACAACACCAAGGTCAGAGGCAGTAAGACCTTACACAAGTGTCAGTCTGCTCTTGTGACTCCAATGTATCTTTATTGGTTTTAGTTTGCTCTTATTCTCTATTTCTTGCCCTGTGGACTTCAAGCTCCAGCATCAGGTATGAAGACAGCAGCCCTACGAAGACTAGTTAATAAGCTCCCACAACTGAATAAGTTTAAATCTTTGGAATATATATATATATATATATATATATATATATATTTGTTATACACACAAATATAATGATACAACATAATGTAAGGTACTAAGATACCATACTAAGATACTTCAAAGATCTATAAAATTGCTACTCAAATTTGTTTTGTGAAAACTAGCCACACTCTATCTACTGTTACTGGTTATAACCCAGGAGCTCCAAATGGAGGAACTGGATTCGTGTTTGTGTTATTCCAAAGATCACCCAGAGGACCAGCAGACATGGACATGCCATGGACATGGCATTTATTACTCACGTTACAGGGCAGTGCACCGATGGGCAGATTGGTGCCAGAGAGACCACACCCCGCCTCCAGCCTTGGTGCTAGGGTTAGGGAGGGGGTAGCATGTGAAAATTCTACACTTTCATGATAAACACAGCAGCCTTGACACACAGGGGCCTTGAAAGGGCTGGGATATCCAGATACAGACTGTTCCTTGCTCCTTGTGGTGGCTGGCCAGGCAGCCACCTGTTCTCTGAGGTCATGGAGGGGCTGTGTCTTGAGTTACCCCATATTGGTCCATGTTAAAATAATATGAAGTGTATTTATCTAATGATAATACTTTGAGAATTTGAAAGCCTTTATTTTGTTTATGTATCAGGCAGGATGCAGTGGATTAAGGAAGAGACCAGTTTTCACCACAGACAGGGTGGCAAGCATGAATCTAAGTAGTTGCCCTTTTAAGCATACAGGTCTGTTAACTCTGCTCTGCAGTGTAAATACATTGAGTAATAAATCATGATAACATATTTATATTATATATTTGACATTAATAATATTTGTTAAACTTCTATTTCTTTTTTAGTTAGGGTGGTCACTTCTTTGCATATGGTTTCTTTTGTGTTTATCTTGAGTGTATGAGTTATTGTGATAAATGAAGTAGTATAATTCAGCTTTATTATGGAGTAACCCCAGCATAAGTCTATGAAACTGATAAATAAGGGTATTTCATTGCAATCAGCCAAATTCAATCTATAAACAGTATAATAATGAGTATTTACCTCTATAGTTAGTTCTATTTCCTCAATAGTTATGAATTCATGTCCAAAGTCGAGAACATATCTGCCATAGATACAGGAGGAGGGAGTGATGGTGCATGTACTTAGGATTTTCTTTCTCTGATACCAATAGTACCTGCAGTGTAGAAAAATCTGTAACTCTTTTTGACTGCCTAATGCTAGGCATACTTTTGAAAATGTTTAAACAATAATTTGTTGTGTTGTCTCTAAATGACCTATTTCCAGTATAGGTATCCAGTAAAATCTGAATGGTTCAAAAAGATACATAATAATCTCTGGTTATTTTATCATTTTCATCATGCAAAGGGCTCATCCAGATGATCTCTTGAACTACTTTACATGTGTAAGATCTGCTATTGATTGTTTTAATCAGTCATTTTGGTTTCTAAAGCATTTATGGTTAGTCTAAAAATAACTAAATAAATAGAGAATATCTATTCATGAGACTATAAATAAGGTATAAGGGAGGGATGTGACCTTACAATATTTTTGAATACAATCAAAAGCAGTTTAGATGCTGCTGAGTTACTTTATTTTAGTTCAACATTTTTTCTTTTCTTTAGATCCCCCTCCTTCACTTCATGAAACTGTCAATCACACAGACTTGGCTCCCATTTCACAGGGAATGGACATAGACCCAAAGGTGAGCCAATAAGCTTCCTCCAGGAAAAAAATTTGCTAGCATGATCAGAATAAGAGAAAAAGGCATTTGCTTTTCCACATGATTGTGAGTGTTAAGGATACTGCATTCTTGCATTCACATAAAGACAATATACTTAAATAAAGCCAGGAGAGAATACATCAGAGCCAAGAAAAGAGGAAAGAAAATTTTCTTTGAGCTGGAGGATTAGACACATTTGAGATATTGGACTTTTTAATTACATAAGCCCGTGAATTTTCTAGCTAATTTTTCAAGCCAAATTTTGTGTTCCTATTGTTTGCAATTAAAGTATTTTAACATTCTATATTCCCAGAATATTATTTTATATTCTTAGGAGTTGGAACATGGTTTTTATCTTTTAATGTATAAGAATTCCGGATTGAGAAACTTATAACAGATTTGGAATCCTTAAAAATGTGATATCCATATAAGTAGAATATATTCCATATAAAATTAGAGTATTTATAGAAATCAGTTGGAATTTTATGAAATCCCAACAAATAATTAATTCCCTAGGGAGAAAAATAGATTTTAAACAATACTAGGAGTTTAGTTTCAGACCAGAGAAATTTCAGTGGGAGAAGAAATTTTTAAAAAATGGAAATAAAGACTTGTACCCTGGCTATAAAACTATATAGATTATTCTATTTTTATCCTTACATCAGGATATTTTTTAATTGATTTCAGAGAGAGAGAGACAGACAGACATCAACCTGAGAGAGAAATGTCTATTGGCTGCCTTCAGTATGCCACCTGAACAGGGATCCAACCTGAGACCTTTTTTTAATATTTATTTATTTATTTACTTACTTACTTATTTATTTATTTATTTATTTTTGGTGTGCAGGATGGCACTCCAACTAAATGAGCCACCCTACCAGGGCTATACATGTTATTCTTGAAGGCCATGTCCTCCAAGTACTATGAGGGGCCCATAGACACACTCCCCTTGGAGACTGTGTTGACTCCAGAGTGAAACTGCCAATGTAGGATTCATTCTATGGACAATTACATCCCTGAGTGGCATTCTAGGTATGTCTAATCTCCGCTCAGGGATCTGTGATTTTGCTCCCTACCACTGTGCAATTGACTCGAGTTGGGATATATTAATGTGAGTACTAAACCAAGAGATTTTTCTCTACTATGTTTAACACACAGTTTTCTTTTGCATTTGCCCAGGAGTGCTCTCAGAGTTGCCTGAGATTTTCACTTACAATAGACTCCATCATTCTGCAAAAAGCAATTAGAAGGGCAGTATCACCATGGGGAAAAAAATCATAAAGTTGTACATGGTATTCCATGGAGTGACTTAAGGAGTTGTCCTAAACTTTGACTGCTGATAAGTTTACCTTAATTACTGTCATTCTGTCATGATTTACATGCCTCATCCAAAGACCACACCTTGACATTAACTTCTTTAGCAAAAAGTTCAGCTTCGAGGTTCATTTGCTGTTTTTTGTTTGTTTTTTAACACGAGGGTATTTGTGTAGTGTCCTTACTTACTAGCTGACCTTGACTCATGTCCTTCCTTTGATCTCTACAACTTGTTACTTTCTTACCATCTTAATACCCTCTCTCTGCTACCCTCTGGGATCTGTGCCTGGAGTAACTCTATTGTACAGAGATTTGATTTTATGCTCCCAATTATGCTTGATCATATTGTGTTTGTGATTCCAAACTGCCTATGGGCTCAGTATGTTAGGTATACTTTTCTAGGCAAAAAGTTTCTGTCTTTATTAGAAAGCTAGCCTCATGGTCCATCATGATGGGAAACTATCCTGCTTAGAAAATAATAGTCTAATACCTGAAATTTATTGGATTAGCTATATTTTTGTCATTGTACTTGTACCATCCTTATGTCAAAAACTGTATATCCTAGTTAGTCATCTCATTTTGGCAGAACAAGCAATTGCAATGCTACTGGATTAATTCTCCTAAAGCCTCCATATATACTAAAAATTCAAATGAAATTGAACTGGATAGTCAGATTCTGTGGAGAATAATGTAAGTCAGTATTGTCCATGCCACTTGGCATGTGACCTTTTGAAATACCCTTCACCTTCATGTTTCTGAAATTAAGATTTGCTATGGCTCAGAATTTAGACCAACTGGCATGATAATTCAGATCAAGGTCTTTGTAATAACTAATCTTTCAAGTCGAGGAAGTCTTAAATATCTCCTCTTAAAAACAAGTTATTCAGCTTTGTCAAAGTGACCCATTAGTTGAAGCATCATCCCATACACCAAAAGGTCGTGGGTTTGATTCCGAGTCAGGGCACATACCTAGGTTTCTGGTGTGATCCCCGGTTGAAGTGCATACAGTAGGCAACCAATCAATGTTTCTCTCTCACATCGATGTTTCTGTCTCTCTCTCTCTCTTTCTCTAAAAAACATCAATAAACATACCCTTGGCTAAGGATTTAAGGGAAAAAAAAGCTATTCAATGTGTATATTTTTTCCATACTCACCATTCACATTCACATTGACATACTCAAATAGCTTTCCCCACATTAAAAAAATATTATATGACCATTTCATCAATATCCAAAAATATTAATTTGCATACTAGCACTTAGCTTGTATTGCTGAAGTTTGTCTCTTCTAGGTTTCAGATGCATTTTACCTGGTTTCACAGTGTCAAAATAGTATTACTAGAAAAAAAGAAAATCCTCAATGGTGCAGTGAGCATGAAAAGATCCAAAAGCACAGGTCCACACTGTCCCATTATTTCACAGCAGAGGAGGTTAGGCTGGGTATTGCTGGGCCAGCTGTGTTGGTTTGCATTCCAGTAAAGGAATTGTGCCCCTTCTTTTTCCTCCTTTTTGTTAAGTCTAACATGACAACGTGTATTTGTAATAGTATAATACACAGAGTTCGGAGTCCGTTGGATTTTATAGGTGCATGGGGTTTCACAGTGCCTTCTGCTGAGGTAGACATGTGGATAGAGAATGGGGATCCCCCGGTACAGGGGAAGCTCAGCTTGGATACATCATTTCCTGTTGCCGTAAGGGAAAGCCATCTTCTCCTCTATATGTGTGTTTGGGGAACTCAGAGCTCCTAGAAACATTCTCAGATAATTCTTATTTCTCCACAACTTCCTGAGCAAAGCATATTATTTTACTATGATAATGATCATGATTAAAGTCCACACAGAAGCCTCACTGTGCCGTTATGAATGGTCTTTTCTGTAGTAATGAATTATAGGTTAAAGTCATGGCATAACAAGGATATATTTGATTCTACTGGTAACCACCTTGGAGACAGTCCAAAACAAGCTAGCATTAAATTGGCTGCTCATTTTGAATTTGCATTATAGAGAGAGGGTCCAGGTAGGCTAATTTTAACTCATCCTGGGCTTGTATTCCGGGTGATGATATTTTTTACTGTGAAGTTTCTACCTAGAGTCTAAGTATCAAAAGCTAACTTTCTTTTAATGTACATGGATGTAAGCTCTGGCATTAATTCCCTCACTGTGTATTTACCAGATGTTGAGATATGTGCATGACATTGTGAGTGGGAAATGCATGTGACCAGTGTTAAATATCATTAGAGTTCTAATCAGAATGAATTCTGGAATACTGAAATCTATGCTTTGTTTCAGCATTTTGAATGACATTATTTACATTTTGAAGGATGTAAATCACAAAATTGCACTCAAATTTTGTTTTGATTAAAGGGACTCTATCTCAATAAAAAAGTTGATTTTAGAGCTGAATGTAAGCCAAAATAATGTTACTGACTAGTGTTTTTATTATTCTTGATTTTACCCAATGTAGGCATATTTCAGTTTAATACAGTGTTTGAGGAATTATATTAAGGTTTTATTTAAAAAGGCTTCCATAAATTTTTATTATAACACCTATGACTACACAAATATAAAGTACTTCCAATATTCAAATGTTCAACTAGGGGATTAACAGATATAAAATAATAAAATCTGAACAAAAACATTTCATGTAAGGAAAACTAGACACATAAGAATCTATGAATAAAACATCAAATAATATGACACTATTGATTGACAGTCATAGACATTGTTATGTCTACTGTGAATGAAACTTTTATGATGACAGAATATCTCTTCACATTTGATCTATAAACATGCTAAGAAATTAAATCTCTATCAGAAAACTATTTGTAACTACTTAGTTTTTCCACAGTGAAGTGACATTATTATATACGTGTGCTGGAAAAGTCACTCTAAAGTCAGGGTTAATGATTTATAGAGAGGGTAAGCAGAATGAGCTGTCCTGTTCTAAATACTCTTTTTCTTTAACATTTTGCCATTTTTATTTTTTTATTATTGTTCTGTTATAGTTGTCCCAATTCCCTCTCCCATTGTTCTCTATTGCCCTGACTGCCCCACTCCCACAGTCAATCCCCACCCTGTTGTCTGTGTTCATGCGTCATTTATACTTTTTATTTAAATAGTCTCTTCCTCTTCTTTCTTTCCTTATCCCCTGTCTCCTCCCTTCTGGTCTCTGTCAGTTTGCTCTTTATTTCCATCCCTCTGGTTCTATTTTACTTGCTTGTTTTATTGATTAGGTTCCACTTATAGGTGAGATTGTATGGTATTTGTTTTCACCACCTGGCTTATTTCACTTTCCCCTCCAGATCCATCCATGCTGTTGCAAAGGGCAGGAGTTCTTTCTTTCTGCTGTGTAGTATTCCATTGGGTAAATGTACCATCATTTTTTGATCCACTCATTTACTGATGGGCACTTAAACTGTTCCTAACACTTGGCTGTTGTAAATAGTGCTGCTATGAACATTGGGGTACATAGGTTCTTTTGAATTTGTGTTTTAGGATTCTTAGGGTACAATCTCAGGAGTGGAATTGCCAGGTCAAAAGACAGTTCCATTTTTAGCTTTTCAAGGAAATTCCATACTGTTTTAAACACTCTTTTTTAATCTTACTCAACAGCTAATTTGCTGGTATCATTTTGGTATCTTCTATGAACATAAAATAATGTGTAGGGATTAATCCTAAATTTGTAAGGAAGTTTTGATTAGATAGTATATAGTTTAGGCTTTATGAGCAATGGTGTCTCTGTAACAAATACTCAACTCTCAGCATAGTGCAAAAATGGTTGTGAACAATTTGTAATCAAATGAGCATGGCTGTATTCCAGTGAAACTTTATTTACTCAAACAGACATCTTTCCTAAGGACCATAGTTTACCAAGTCCTGGTGTAGAAATTCTTGTTAGTCAAAAGTTACTAAGTAACTACTGGGATATACAGCTCCTTCTGTCTTAATGTATTCAAAGTGTTTAGAGAAGAAATGCAATAATTATTATGCTATCAACTGTTTTGGTTCTATAATGCTAGTGATAAACACAATTCTCAATTTATCAATTTGCTCAATTTTAACATTTAATTTTTAAGTTAGTTATTTTTAAATGGAGGAATTATAATTATTAAAAATAGAATGCATCAACTAGATGAAATATTAGTGAGCTGGTAAATGAGAATAAAGAACTAGGTTAAACAATTTTAAATGTTTGAAATGTGAAATCAATTATAATGAATAAAAAGCAAAAGAATTTTATCTGTGTGAAAAAGTCACCTAGTACATGAAGACTATTTGTAAAGTTTTTAAAAATTATAAATAACTTGCCCTGGCTGGTATGGCTCAGTGGATTGAGTGCCAGCCTGCAAAACAAAGGGTCGCTAGTTCGATTCCCAGTCAGGGCACATGCCTGGGTTGCAGGCCAGGTCCCCAGTAGGGGGACGCACAAAAGGCAACCACAGATTGATATTTCTCTCCCTCTTTTTCTCTCTCTCTTCCCCTCTCTCTAAAAATAAATAAATAAAATATTTTTAAAGATTTTATTGTATTTATCTTTAGAGGGGAAGGGAGGGAGAGAGGGAGAGAAATATCAATGTATGGTTGCCTCTCATGGGTACCCTGCTGGGACCTCACCTGCAACCCAGGCATGTGCCCTGACTGGGAATCGAACCACAATCTTTCGGTTCGCAGGCCCGCACTCAATCCACTGAGCTACACCAGCCAGGGCAAGTAAAATATTTTAAATAATATTATAAATAACTTGGTTACTTGAAACTCAAATAAATTTTTAATAGAAATGAGCAAACTTTAGCAAGCAGAACACATTTTTTTATAGAACATAAGAGATAAAAATTACAAATAAAACACCAAAAACAAATGGTATAATAGAACAGCATGACAAATGGTTTACCAATACTGATATTTGGTATAGACTAAGAACTAATACTATTATTTTCTACTTACAAGATTTACAGATAATTTGACCAACACTCTGTCCTATATATTTACCTTCAATTACAGAAGGAATATAAGAGAATTATCTCTGTTTTGTGTTTAGGTATTACACTAATTCTATTTGCAACAATTTGGTGCATTAGTATTTGTTGTGATAAATAAATAATGGTAATCAATATTTAGATAGCATATGATGTGTTGTTACTTTCTCAGACAATCAAAACACACAAGTAGGAAATATGTTTATATTTTCTTTCCTCCAAACTGCTTCCTCTATAAGGTAATCAAATAGCCCCATTACATATTTATTTCTCAATGTGAGTATCTGAGATTCTAAGATAATTAACCTGGAGGGTACCGGACAGGTGGATAAGTTTAGGAAATACGTATGGTGCGGAAGTCCTGATTCTATGTTGTCAGCGAAGACGTAAGACAAGGAAGATACGCCTGAGCATCCAGTCAACGGAAAACAGAAGAGGGATGTGTGTATGGGTGCTGTGCAACAACAGAAGGGGCAGAGACACAATGAATTTAAAAAATGACCTCCATTCTTTTGTCAAGTTTAAAAATAATTTTAAATCACACAAAAAATTCACACAAGTTCAGCAGACTGAAACATTGTGTAAATGTTTCACACAATAAATGTTTAATTGAAAACATTGAAAATAAGTTGAAATGTTACATTTTTCAATAGTTGAAATATGGGTATTTTTCATTTTATCTCTCATTTTAATAGTGAGCACATGTACCTATGAGGAAATAATACACTTTAAAAAATTTAAGTGTCTGCTTCTTCATCTTCTTTGTTTTCTAAAACAAATACATCTATTATTTTTTATCTGGATAAACTGTTTAAAAAATTCTTAAAATCTAAAAATATTTTGTGTGGAGAAAATATATGGCATTTATATAAATATCCTTTAGGTTGCTTTGAAATTTTTTTCTAGTTGGGATAATGCACTTGTAACTTTGGTAGGGGAATATAAAATATAAGAATATTTAAGTGTATTACTAGTTCTTCAAGCTGCCTCTTATTCTTGCTTTCCAACTTTATCCTCTAATATTCTCTTCTTGATACGTTCAATTTGGTTTTTATTGTGCCCATTCAACTGAAATGACATGCCATTTACCTATTTTTGGCCACACTCCCAAGACTAAATCTCTGCTCTTCTTTCATTCTTCTGACCTCAGTATTGTTATCTGTTCAGTATGTTCCTCTGAAGAAAATAAGAGCATAAATTAGGTCAAAGATTCCCTCTTCTAAACCATTGCACTAACTGATTAAATGGCCACTATGAAGGCATTTGCAAAAGATATCATAGGTTTTTTAAAAAAAATTAAGATTATTTAGACTAAAACCAGTATTTATTTGAAAATTGTATCCATCTATCTGTCTATCTGTGTAATCTTTGGCATTTTAAACTATTACTTCATGTGCTATAATAAAAACATACCCTGATTTTGGTTTTACTTTATTCCTTTAAAATATATCCACCTTACTATGTAGGCTTGTTTTCTATTTTGTGGGCATGGAAGTCACTTAAAACCAACATTTTAGTTTCTCAGCATATCCATGGCTCCTCAGACATTTCCATAGCTCAGTACCTTTTTTAAGTTCCCATGAACAGGCAAATGCATGTCATTCTGGTTAGTCAGTGCAGCTTTCTCCTAACTCCTTGCAATTTACTGCTCATCACCAGCTTCCCTGCCGCTGTCTCCTAGCCCTCTAGGCCTATCGTTCAAGGCAAATGTTACCCCACTCTGGCTCTCTTTCTCTTTTCTAGTCACAGAATATACTCATGTATCATTTGACTTTACAAGCTTTGGGAAAGCAAACTTAGCTCACCAAAAACTGAAGCAAAATACATCAAAACCCTCTCCTGGCTTAGCAAATCAGCACGTGAGTTCATTGCTCTCTCTCTAGAATTGGTAGTTGAGAATGAGGCTGTCATTCAGCGTATCCCCTGTCTATGGGGACAAGCATTAATGTATGATGGTGCTCACTACTGATGCCAACTTTCTCTAGAATTAAGGTGAAGGACTTACCTCCCCAGACTCTCCAAACCAAAAGGAGGGGGTTGTGGGTCCAGAACATCAGATATCTTCCTAAAAGTAATCTTTATAATTAAAAAAAATTTTATCTGTTTTTTATCTGTTGTTTTAATACTGAGGGATACAATAATTATGAGATATTACTGCCAATTTTTTTTATTGACACTAGGATGTTTTGGAAAAAATGCATACAGGGAATCTGGTATCTATTATAGTAGTACCACATTAGAGATATAACAAATAGCATTATTTTCCTTCAGACATATAAACAAAGTTGAGGATGAATTTGATCAAATTAAAAAACTTAAACACTGGGAAATCATACAAAAATATTATGGCTGGAAATCCTGTAAAAATTGATACTTATATGATAAACTTGGTTTATAGTGTTTGCATATATAAAGGGAGAGAGAACATTAGATTAAGAACTAAGATTTTATAAACAAAGTGATTTCTGTTTTCAGGACATTCCACAGTAGTACAACAGGAAGATATAGTTAATGCATTATTGAGGTGTGTAAGAACAGGAAGAAAAGTGAAAGGAATTGCCAGATAGAGATCAACATGTCTTATTCAAGGACCAAATTACACCTGAAGGGTAGAGATTGTTATGTTTTCTCTTACACTTGAAAAAAAATCATTAATTTTTTTTTCAGTTCTGAAGCTCTTTTGCTCCAGTGAGAAATCTCATGTACTCTTCACCCAGTTTTCCCCAGTGGCTATATCTTATATAACTCTGGTACAGTACCCAAACCAGGCACATGGTTTGTATATAGTTTTGTCCCATTTTCTCACATGAGCAAATTTACATAACTACCACCAGAATCAAGATACAGAACTATTTTATAACTAGAAAGTTGTCTCTTGTGCTACTTTATAAACTTTCCCTGTAAGCACAGTCAGTCACTAATGTGTTCTCAATCTCCATAACCTCATTTTAAGAATATTACATAAATGGAACCATACAGTCCATTACATTTGGGGATTGGCTTTTTTATTCAAAATAACACCTGCATGCATATTTGGATCATTTCATTAAATTTTATTTTATTTTATTTTTTCAATTCAAAAGTTTTTTTGATATTTAATTTTGTAATTTGTATTTTTCCACTTTTTATTGTTGTTCAAGTACAGTTGTTTCTATTTTCTCCCCACACTGCCCCACACCCCTGTCATCCCCACCTCCCACACTTGATCCTACCCCCAGTTGGTTTTGTCCATGTGTCCTTTATTCTTGTTCCTGAAAACACTTCCCCCATCTCCCCCCACTATCCCCTCCCACTTCCCCTCTGGTTACCATCTTGTTCTTAATTTCAGTGTCTCTGGGTCATGGTTTTTGAGTCATTTTACCAATATCTGCTTTTTAATTTGTTCATTTAGTCTATTTATATTTGATGTAATTATGGATTTTTTAAAGCTTAAGTCTGGAAAAACTTTTTTATTTTTTTCATTAGTCCTTATTTACCTTCTTGTGTTACTTGGAAATTTTTTAGAATACTGTTTTGACTTATTTATAGTTTTGGTGTATATTTTATATAATACTTTAGTGGTTTCTCTACATATTGCATTATATATATACATAATATCAGTCTACTGAATATATTTTAATAATTTGAATTTAGTATAGAAATCATTCATCACTTTGAGTTTCCTAATCCTCTGTTGTGTGTAATAGTATTAAGAACCACATCAGAAAATATGTTTTTTGATTCAAACATTAAACATAATTTAGAAAACTCAAAGGAGAAACTAATCATTTGCTCTTTTCTTATTTATTTACTTGTTTATTTATTTATTTTTATTGTTGTTCAGGTACAGTTATCTCCATTTTCACACCACTATGGTCCTCTGTCCCACCCATTCCTGCCTCTTACCCTTGAACCTACCCCCCTTTAACTTTGTCCATATGTCCTTCATACATGTTCCTTCATACATGTTCCTTCCTGGCCCTTCCCTTATTTCCTGCCATTGTCTCTCTCTCCCCTTGCCTCTGGTTACTATCAGTTTGTTCATTTCAATGTCTCTGGTTATATTTTGCTTGGTTGTTTCTTTTGTTGATTAGGTTCCACTTATAGGTGAGATCATATGGTATATGTCATTCACCACCTGGCTTATTTCACTTAGCATAATGCTCTCCAGTTCCATCCATGCTGCCTAAAAGGGTAGGAGCTCCTTCTTTCTTTCTGCTGCGTAGTATTCCACTGTGTAAATGTACCATAATTTTTTATCTACTCTTTTACTGATGGGCACTTATGTTGCTTCCAGCACTTGGCTATTTTCTTTTATTTTATTTAATTATTTTTTTAAAGATTTTATTTATTTATCTTCAGAGGGGAAGGGAAAGAGAGAGGGAGAGAAATATCAATGTATGGTGCTTCCTGTGCATTCCCTGCTGGGAACTGGCCTGCAACCCAGGCATGTGCCCTGACTGGAAATCGAACCGTGATCTCTTGGTTCACAGGCCCGCGCTTAATCCACTAAGCTACACCAGCCAGGGCTACACTTGGCTATTTTAAATTGTCCTTTTACTCTTTTCATTGAGTTTCTTCCATTCTGATGTTCTAAGATGCCATATTTTACCATTCTTTTCTACTTATTACTCCCTTTGGACATTCATTGTTTTAAAGATATTTATTTATTTATTTAGAGAGAGAGGAAGGGAAGGAGAAAGAGAGGGAGAGAAACATCAATGTGTGGTTGCCTCTCACGTGCCCCATCTTCATGACCTGGCCAATAGCCCAGGCAGGTGCCCTGACTGGGAATCAAATCAGCAACCCTTTGGTTTGCAGGCCCATGCTCAGTCCACTGAGCTACATCTGCCAGGTCAAGGACATTCATTTAGGTTAGATTGACTCGTGACAAATTCTCTTAGTTTCTTTTGTGTGGAAATGTATTTATTTTCCTTTTACTTAATGTAGAATTTAGTGTTGACCATTGTTTGTTTTTCAGAATCTGAAAAATGTTGTGCCACCTCCTTCTGGGGTCCATGACCACAGATGAAAAATCCTCTCATTTTTTGATTTTCCCCTAAATGTGTCAGTTATCTCTCATGGCTTTCAAGATTTTTGTCTATAGATTTCAGAATTTGATTATGGTGTGTCTTCATGAGAGTATTTTTGGGTTTATATTATTTAAGGTTCACTCAGCTTCTTGAGTCTGTAGACTTTTGCCAAATTTCGAAAATTTTCACATTATTTATTCAAAATTATTTCCAGCTTCACCTATGTTATCTCTAGGACTCCAAGAAGATAAACATTAGGTCTAGATCTACAGATCCTTAATATCCTCATTTTTTATGAATTTTTGTTCAGGTTAAGAATTTACTTTTTCTATCTTTAATTTTGCTAATTTTTTCTTACAGAATAACATTTTCCCAACTTTATTGACATATAGTCTATATAAGTTGAAGGTGTACAATGCATTGATTTGATTCATATGTAAAATGAAAAAGGATTACCAAAATAACATCAGTTAATATCTACATCCACTCTCTTAATTACCTTTTTTTTTTTTTTTTGGTGTATGGTGACAACATTTTACATTTATTCTCTAATCTCTAACAATTATCAAATATCATTGTTAGTTATAATCATTTTACAGTACATTAGATCTCAAGAATTTATTTACCTTATAGATGGAAATTTGTATTCTTTGTCCAATATCTTCCTATTTCCTCCATTCCTCAGCTGCTGGTAGTTACCATCATATTCTTTGTTTCTATGAAATCAAATTTTTAGATTCCAAAAATATAGTCAGAACATATACTATATGTCTTACTCTGTCTTACTTATCTAACTTCGTATTACACCCTCAAATTTTATCCATGTTGCAACAAATGGCATCATTTCCTCCTTTTTATGTCTGAGTGATAGTCTATTGTGTGTGTGTGTGTGAGTGTGTGTTTGAGTGTGTGTGTAAGTGTACACATTTTCTTTTTACAGTCGATCGATGGGCTGGACATATAAGTCCTTTCCATATCTTGGCTGTTGTAATCAATGCTGCAATAAACATGAAAGTACAGCTATCTCTTGAGATACCAATTTCATTTTGTTCAAATATAGCCAGAAGTCAAATTGCTAGATTAAATGGAGGTTCTATTTTTATTTTGTAAGGAAATTCTATAGCATTTTCAATAATTACTGTACCAATTTACACTCTCATGAATAATGTACCCTTTTCTTTACAGTCTTATCAACAAATCTTTTTTAATAGCCATTCTAACAGGTGTAAGAGGATATTTCACTGTAGTTTTGATTTGTATTGCCCTGATGATTAATGATATTAAGCATATTCTCATGTAGCTGTTGGCCATTTGTGTAACTACCTAGGAAAATTATCTACTCAAGTTTCTTGTTCATTTTTAAAAAGGATTGCTTTTTTTCTGTGAAATTGTATGAGTTCTAATATATTTTAGATATTCGCCTCTTTTTCAATAGGTGGTTTGCAAATATTTTCTCCAATTCTATAGTTTGCCTTTTCATTTTGCTGATTGTTTCTTTCTTATGCAGAAGCTTTTAATTTTGATGTTGTCTGTTAATTTTTGCTTTCGTTACTTTCACTTTTGACATCACATCCAATAAATTATTGCCAAGATCAATATCAAGGAGCTTTCCCTTGTTTTCTTCTAGTAATTTTACAATTTCATGTCTTTAATCTAGGTCTTTAATACAAGTTGATCTTTGTGAGTGGTATAAGATAGTTCAATTTCTAGACTTGAATATCCAATTTTCACATCATTTAGTGGAGAGTCTATTCATGCCCCATTGAAAATTCTTGAGTTCCTTGTCAAATGTTAATTGACCTTATATTTATGGGTTTATCTTTTCATCTCAATATTGTTCCATTGTTCAGTGTATACATTTTTATTCAAATATCATACTCTTTTGATTATTGTAGATTTGTGCAAGTTTTGAAGGAATTGTGATGCAACCAGCTCTGTTCTTCTTTCTCAGGATTTCATTGGTTATTCAGCTTTTCTTGTGGTTTTGTACAAATTTTAGGATTTTTTCATATTTCTGTAAAAATGGTATTAGAATTTTCTAAATATTTTATTTATTTATCTTTAGAGAGAGAGGAAGAGAGGGAAAAAGACAGAGAGGGAAACATCCATGTGAGAAACATCAATTGGTTGCCTTTTGTACCTGCCCCAACTGGCAACAGGCCTGTAACCCTGGCATGTGCCCTGGTCGGGAATCAAACCAGAGACTTTTCGATTTGTGAGACAATGCCAAACCAACTGATCCATGCAGACCAGGACAATGCTATTAGAATTTTCATAAGGCTCACATTGAATCTATAGTGCCTTCTACAATTTTTTATCATTTGATAATTTTCAAGGTACAGATCTATCACCTCTTTGGTTCCTTTTATACCTACGTATTTTATTATTCTTGATGGTATTGTAAATGGAGTTGTTTTCTTTATTTATTTTTTAAATAATTTCTTATAATGTATAGAAATGCAACTGATTTCTATATGTTTATTTGGTACCCCACAACATTACTGAATTTGGTGATTAGTTCTAACAGATTTTTGGTAGGACTTTCTATATAATAGTATATTATCTGCAAACAGAAACAGGTTTACTTCTTCCTTTCTGAGTTGAATGCTTTTTATTCCTATTTCTTATGTAATTGCTCTGAACAGGACTTCTAGCATGGTGCTGAGTAAGAGTGGAGAGAGTGGGACTCTCATCTTCGTTACTGATCTCATTAGAAAAGCTTGCAAACTTTCACCATTAAGTATGATGTTAGCTGTGTATTTGTCATTTATTGTGTTTATTATTTTGAAGCACATTCCTTCTATACCTGATTTTGGGGGCACTTTTATTATGTAGGATATTTAATTTGTGAAATGCTGTTCTATATATATTGAGATGATCATATGCTTATCTTTTATTTTATTAATACATTTATTGATTTGTGCATGTGAAACTGTCCTTGCATCCAGGGATTTACTCCACTGGATAATGGTATATAATCTTATTAATGTGCAGTTTTATTTAATTTGCTGGTATTTAGTTCAGAACTTAGGCATCTGTATTTACCAGGGGTATCAGATGGTAAGGTTTTTTTTTTTTTAAGTGTCCTGTCTGGCTTTGATATCAGGGTGATGCCGGCCCTTGTAAAATGAGTGTTTCTTCCTCATTAATTTTTTGGAAGAGTTTGAGGATTATTGTTAATTCTCCATTAAATATTTGGTAGAATTCACCAGTGAAGCTATCTATTCCTAGGCTTCTCTTCGTTGGAAGTTTTTTGATTACTGTTTTAATTTTCTTATCATTATTGACTTGTTCAATATTTTTCCATGATTGAGTCATGGTAGTTTGTATGTTTCTAGGAATGTACTCATTTCTAGATTACCCAATTTGTTGGCACATAATTGCTCATAGTAGTCTATTATCACCCTTTATAGTTCTGCGGCATCAGATGTATTGTGTCCTCTTTCAATTATGATTTTATTTATTTTACTCTTCTCTTTTTCTTAGTAAGTTTAACTTAAGATTGGTCAATTTAGTTCATCTTTTAAAAAACAGTTCTTATATTCATCGATCTTTCTATTGTTTTTCTGTTTTCTATTGTATTTATTTCTTTGTTTCTTTTCTTCTACAAAGTGTGGGCTAAGCAGTCTTTTTTTTCAAAATTTTTGAGATGCATAGTTAGATTATTTATTTGTGATCTTTCTTTTTTTCTTTATGTAGGTATTTATTGTTATAATCATCCCTCTTAGAACTACTCTTGTTGTGTTCCATAAATTTTAGTATATACATTTTTATTTTTGTTCATTTCAAGATATTTTTGATTTCCCTTTTGATTTATCCTGTCATCCCAGTTGTTGTTCATGAATGTGTTGTTTAATTTACACACATTTGTTAATTTTCTCTTTGTTGTTCTTGTTGTTTTCTAGTTTTATAGCATAAAGTTTGGAAAAGATACTTGGTATAATTTCTATTTTCTTAAATTTTCTAAGGCTTGTTTTGTGGCCTATCACATGAGATGTTCTGGAGACTGTTCCATGTATGTTTAAGAAGAATGTATACTCTGCTGCTGTTGGGTGAAGTGTTCTGTATGTGGCTGTTAGCCTATTTGGTCTAAGGTATCATTTAAGTTCGGTGTTTCCTTATTGACTTTCTTTATGGATGATCTATCTGTTGTTGATAGTGGGGTATTAAAGATCTCTATTACTTTTGTACTGCTGTTTAGTTTTCCCTTCAGATCTGTTAATATTTGGTTAATATATTTAGGTGCTCCAATGTGAGGAGCACATACAAATATATTTCCATCATTATATGCTCTTGATGGCTTCAACTCTTTATCATTATATATTGACTTCTTTGTCTCTTGTTGCAGTTTTTGACTTAAAATCTATTTTGTTTGATGTAAGTTTAGCTATTCCTGCTCTCTTTTGGTTTTCATTTTCATGAAATACCATTTGCTATTCTTTTACTTTGAACCTATGTATCTATTTAAAGCTGAAGTTAATCTCTTGTAGGAACCATATAGTTGGGTCTTGTTTTTTAATATATTCAGCAACTCTTATGCCTTTGCTTGAAGATATCAATCTATTTTCATGTGAAATCATTATTTATAAGTAAAGACTTACTAATGCTATCTTGTTAATTCTTTTCTAACTGTTATGTAGTTCCTTTGTTTCCTTCTTCCTCTTATGTTGTGCTTTTGAATTGATGTTCTATGGTGGTATGCTTTCATCTTTGTCTTTTGAGTAGGTTTTTGGTTGTTTCCATGAGGCTAACATACACCATCTTATTTCCATATATAACATCTTTAAGAAATGAGATGTTTTACTTAAGCTTATAACAACTTAGATTACATACAAAATTCCTACCCATTAAGACTTCCCTGCCGTATTTTATGTTTTGATGTCATAATGTATCTCAATGTATATTGTGTATTCTTAACATTATATATATATAGTTATTTTTTAAACTTTTGTTATTTAAACCTTCATACTAGATTTAATTTATTAATAGAGCCCCACATTATAGTATTACAATATTCTGAATTTGACTATATATTTACCTTTACCAGTATGTTTCATATTTTTATGTTTCATGTATTAATGAGAATCCTTTTATTTTAGCTTGAAAATCTTCTTTTAGTATTTCATATAAGGCAAGTCTAGTGGTGATGACCTTCTTAAGCTTTTGGTTTTGTGTGGGGAAAGACTTTATCTCTCATTTATTTATGAAAAACAGGTCTTTTGTGTAAAGTAGTTTTGGTTGGCAGATTTAATCATTCAGTGCATTGAAGATAACATTCTACTCCCTGCTGGTCTGCATGATTTCTGCTGAGAAATCTACTGATAGCCTTAAGGAGACTCCTTTATGTGTGAAAAATTATTTTTCTCTTACTGCTTTTTAAAATGTTTCCTCTTTGATTTTAGATAGTTTTATTATAATATGTCTTGGAGAGGCCTGTTCAGGGTTGAAAGTTTGGAGCTACCTATTAGCTTCATCAACTTGGATGACCAAACTCTCCCCAGATTGGGAAGTTCTCAGGTATTATTTCTTCAAATAAGCCTTTGCCTCTTTTCCTTTCTATCTTCTCCTTTTATCCACTAATGCATAGACAATTTATTATATTGGTTTCCATAATTCACATAAGATTTATTCACTGTTTTTATTTTATTACTTTTTTTCTACTCTAACTGTATGATTTTAAATGACCTGCCTTTTTATTCACTAATTCTTTCTTCTGCATTTTCAAGGCTGTTATCAACACTCTCTATTAAAGTCTTATTTTCAGTCACTATATTCTTCAACTCTAGTATTGCTGTTTTTTAAATAGTTTCTGTTTCTTTAACTTCTCATTTTGTGATTGAATTATTTTCCTAATTTCATTTAGTTGTCTAGCTTTGTTTTTATGTAGTTTCAGTGAGCAAATTATATATATGTATATACATATATACATACATATACACATACATATATACATATGTATACACACACACTCACACACACACACACACATAGGACTGCCTAGGCTTGAAGGAAGGATAATGAAAGTATTGTGAATCTATCTTTCAGTTATTTTATTTTTCAGTTCAAAATGTTTCATGATCTCTTTTTATATCTACTATTGTTTCTCTGCCAAGACCTTCATTCTTTTTTAATTTGTGTCAAGCATGTTTATAATTTCTTGTAGAATTTTTTTTAGTTTTATATTCATTGCTTATGCTGTTACAGTTGTTCCAGCTGTTTCTCCCTTTCTCCACCTCTGCCCAGACCCACACTCTCCCCACCCCAAGCCAGTCCCCATATTGTTCATGTCCTGGGTTGCACACAAATGTTCTTTGGTTAACCCCTTCACCACCTTTCATCCCATCCCCACCTCTTTTCTGGCACCTGTCAGTCTGTTTTATGTGTCTAAACTTCTGTTATTACTTTGATATTTGCTTTAAAATTCTTATCACAATTCCAAAATCTTTGCCATCTCAATGTTTGCATCCATTGATAATCTTTTCAAATTTAGTTTGTAATTGTACATTTTGATAGGACTAATGACTTTTTATTGTTTCCTGGACACTGGGAGTACAGTATTAAAAGATACATGATCATATTTAAATATTCTCTTTTAGATATATGAAGGGGCAAGAATACTGCCTCCTTACTTCTAGATGGAGGTGAAAGTTCAGGGTCCCTACTGGGCCTCCTTTGGTGCTATTGGTGGAGGAGGGTTTTTTTTACTGTATGCATCGAGCTTGCATTTTAGCTTCCCACCAGGCCTTCACTGACACTAGCCTGGCCAGGAAAAGGAAAAACTCCTGGTACTCTTTTCTGGGTGATCTACACTAACCCAGTAGGAAGGGAGAGGACTCCTGGTCATGATTTGACAGTGTGAGTTTCAGCTTCCCACTTGTCCTTCTCTGAGTCAGTCCATGGGAAGACAGTGATGACTTATGATGATTGAACTTGTTCTCCACTAATACTATGGAGGGTGTCCTTGTTACTACTGAACTGGGATAATCACCCAGCTCCTCACTCAATCTTCTCTAAAACTTGCAGGGTAACAAGCTATAAGGGGTGATTCATTGTGGTGCAGAAATAATGAAAATTTAAAGTCTTCATTTGTCTTTTGCTAATGGGCATGGAGGTGGTATCATGGGCTACTTCAGTTTCTCTGGGGTAAGATGGTTATTGTCTAAAGTCTCTGCCTTTCTGAGTTGCCTTTTTTCTTCATCTTAGGGAGAGCAGAGTTTTCTTGGGTACTTTTTTTCCCCCATTGGCTTTTCAAGATTCTGTTTTTTGTCTATTGGTTTGTTTATTTTGTTTTGAATGCCAAGTCTGGGATATATGAGGCAAAAAATAAATCCAGGTATAATGGTCAGGTTTATATGCCAACGTGGCTATGCTATAGTCCCCAGTTATTCAAACATTAATCTCAGTGCTCTGTGAAGTTATTTTGTACATGTGTTCACAGTACAATCACTTTACTTAAAGTAAGGAAGATTATTCTAAATAATCTGAAGGGTGTGGATTCAATAAGCTGAAAGGCATTAAGAGGTAAATTGAGGCTTTTTTAAACAACAACAAAAATTGTCTGTGGTTACTGCTTCAGCTTATGTCTGACTCTTCTAGTCTGCCTTTCCTGGTAAACTTTCCAAGTTAATCTCCATAATAATATGAGCCAATTACTTTCAATAAATATTTTGGTATAAGGAAGATGTATACTACTGTAAGCAATGACTAAAAACATGTAAGTGGCTTAGAATTGGGTAATGGGTAGAGGCAGGAAGTGTAATAGAAAAATCCTAGCTTGCCTTAGCCAGACTGTTGGTAGAAATACGTATATTAAAGACTGCCAGTGAGGACTCAGGTGAAACTAAGGAACATGGTAGAGAAATCCTGTATTGTCTTAGAAAATATATATAATATTATAAACAGATGGTTGGCAAAAATATGCATGTTGAAGATTATTCTGATGAGAACTCAAAAAACGCGTAAAGTACATGTTATTGGAAACTGGAGGGTTAGAGATCCTTATTTGGAAGTAGAGAAAACTGAGCTGAATTGTGTTATATTTACGTGGAAGCCAATTTTGTTAAGTAATGAACTCAGTACTTACCTGAGAAAATTTCCAAGAAAATTTCTTATGGCTGAAGTCCTAACTGCCAATATCTCAGAATGTGACTTTATTTGCAGATAGGGCCTTTATAGAAATGATTAAGTTAAAATAAGATCATTAAGGTAGACCCTAATCCAATATGACTGGTGCCCTTACAAAAGAAGGAAACCTGTACATAGGCATGTACACAGAAAGAATGCCTATAAGACAACATAACAGGTCTGGAACAGATCCTTCCCTCACACCCTCCCAGAAGCAACCAATGAACTCTGCCAACACCTTGATTTTGAACTTCTAGCCTCGAGGATTGTGAGACAGTAAGTTTTTGCTGTTTTACAACACATACCTTTACTTTGTGATACTTTATTGTGGCAGCCCTAAAAAACTAATTTCAAAGTGAATGAATGGAGAAAGGGATGTAGTAATTAGATTGCCTCTTTCAGCCTTTGATCCTCCTAGTCAGTATCTATAGTGTGTCTGATAACCTTATTCCCCCAACCTTGTTGCTTTTCATGCAGTCTAGGATGCCACTGGAAATTAGTAATCTTACTATTTAAATTATTTTCCTCGTTGGAGACAGTAGATGTAAACAGGCCCTGAGAGTCAGATTGCCTAGACTTGCAACCTGACTCTGACACCTACTATATGTGTGTGTCATTTGGCAGGTAATTTACTGCCTTGTGCATCAGTTTCTACATCTTTAAATAACTCATACTAATAATCTAACTCCTAATATTCTAGTGAGGATAAAATTAGATCATCCCTTTCCGTACACAGACTGGCCTAGCAGAGGGAGCCACAAGCTTTGGATCACTGATAGCTCCAAACAGGTGGCCCAAGGTTAGTCACAGCATCATCTGACAAAGTTCTGCACCAGAGTCTTTGCAGAACTACCTAATACATATATAACAAAGACAAAGGGGCAAGCAAAATTGGGAGACAAAGAATCAGACCCCAAATGAAAGAGCAAGAAAATTCTCTAGAAGAAAAACTAGATGAAATGGAGACAAGCAATTTATCAGATAATGAGTTTAGAGTACTGATTATAAGGATACTCAACAGCGTGAAGAAAGACAAACCATAAAAAAGAATCATTCAGAAATAAAGAATGTGATATCTAAAATAAATAATACACTGGAAGGAATAAACTGTAGGTTACATGAAGCAGAAGATCGCATTAGTGACTTGGAAAACAAGGTAGAAAAAAATGGGCAAATCAGCAAAGAGAAAAAATAATTGTAAAAATTAGGAGAGCTTAAGAAACCTTTGGGACAATATGAAGCATAACAACATCCGCATCATGGGAATACCAGAACGAGAAGAGAATGAGCAAGGGATCAAGAACCTATTTGAAGAAATAATGACCAAAAACTTCTCTAATCTGATGAAGGAAAAAGTCACACAAGTCCAGGAAACTCAGAGAGTCCCTAACAACTTGGACCCAAGGAGGCCTACACCAAGACATCATAATTAAAAGGAAAAAGCTTTAAGACAAGGAGAGAATTCTAAAACTGCAGAGAAAAGCAGATAGTTACCTACAAGGAACCACCAATTAGATTGGCATCTTATTAATCAAAAGAAATATTTCAGACTAGAAGAAAGTGGTGTGAGATATTCAAGATGATGAAAAACAAGAACCTACAACCAAGGCTACTTCACCCAGCATGGCTATCCTTTAAAATCGAATGAGATATAAGAAGTTTCCCAGACAGAAAATATCTATACAAATTTGTTAACACCAAACCAGAACTGAAAAAAAAAATGTTAAAAGTCTTGCTTTAAAAGAAAGAATAAGAAAAAGAGAAAAAAAAAACAGAAGAAAATAGTCTAACAATAAAATGGCATTAAATACATATCTATTAATAATCACCTTAAATGTAAATGGCTTAAATGCTCTGACCAAAGACAGAGGGTAGCTGAATGGATAAGAAAACAAGAACCATATATATATATATATATATATATATATGCTACCTCCAAGAGAACCACCTCAAATCAAAAGATACACACAGACTAAAAGTAAAGCATTGGAAAGAGGTATTTCATGCAAAAGGAGAGGAAAAGAAAAAGCTGGGGTAGCAGTACTTATATCCCACAAAGTGGACATTAAAACCAATGCTATAGGTACAAAGAAGGACACACATAATAACAAAGAGAACAATCCAACAAGAGGATATATCCCTAGTAAACATTTATGTACCCAACATAGAAGCACCTAAATATGTAAAGCAAATCGTGATGGACATAAAGGGAGAGATAAACAGAAATACAGTCATAGTTGGAGATTTTAACACCCCATTGACTTCAGTGGATATATCTTCCAGGCAGAAAATCATCAGAGTCAGCGGCCTTAAATGACACACTAGATCACTAGATTTAATTGATCTCTTCAGAGTATTTCACCTTAAATCAGTAGAATATAGATACATTTCTGTGCACATGGAACATTTTCTAGGATAGACCACATGTTAGGACACAAATAAGTCTTAATAATTTAAGAAAATTGAAATCACATCTTCTCTGACTACAATACTATAAAATTAGAAATCAAACACAAGAAAAACAAAGAAAATCACACAAAACATGGAAGCTAAATAATGTTATTAAGCAAAAAAAATGGGTCAACAAAGAGATTAAGAAAGAGATCAAAAGATACCTTGAAACAAATGAAAATGAGGACCCAACCATCCAAAATTTGTGGGACAAAGAGGGAAATTCATAGCATTACAAGCCTATCTCAAAAGAAAAGAATGGAAAAGAAAAGAAAAGAAAAGAAAAGAAAAGAAAAGAAAAGAAAAGAAAAGAAAAGAAAAGAAAAGGCTGAAGTAAACAATCCAACTTTACACTTAAAGGAAATTATAAAAGAACAACAAACAAAGATCAAGGTGAGTCGAAAGAAGAAAATAGTAAAATTCAGAGCATAAATGAACAAAATAGAGTCTAAAAAATGATGCTAAAGGTCAATGAATCCAAGAGATAAACAAGACTGACAAATCTTTAAACATACTTGTCAAAAAAAGAGGACCCAAATAAATAAAATCAGAAATGAAAGAGAAGAAATAACAATTGACACCAAAGAAATACAAAGGATTGTAAGAAAATATTATTAAGAACTATATGCCAACAAACTGGACAACCTGGATGAAATGGAGAAATTCCTAGAAACATACAATCTTCCAAAAATAAATTAGGAAGAATCAGAGAATCTGAATAGACAGATTACAACTAATGAAACTGAGCAGTAATCAAAAAACTCCCAACAAACAAAGACCCTGGGCCAAATGGCTTTACAGATTAATTTTACCAAACATTTCAAGAAGAACTAACACCTGTCCATTTCAAACTATTTCATAAAATTTAAGAGAAAGGAAGTCCCCCAAACTCATTTTACAAGGCCAACATTATTATACTAATTCCAAAACCACATAAAAACACTACAAAGAGAGAAAATTATAGACCAATATCCCTGATAAACATAGGTGTTAAAATCCTCAACAAAATATTAGCAAACTGAATACACCAATGCATGAAAAAGATCATACACCATGATCAACTGGTATTAATTCCAGGAATGCAAGGTTGGTACAACATTTGCTAATCAATAAATGTGATTCACTATATAAACAAAATGAAGGATAAATGCCACATGATTATATCAATAGATGCAGGAAAAGCATTTGATAAAATCCAGCACCCATTTATGAGAAAAACTCTCAGAAGTGGGATTAGAGGTAACATACCTGAACATTATAAATGGTATATATAACAAACCCACTCCTAGCATCATACTCAGTGGGCAAAAAAATACAGGGTTGTCTGCTTTCATTTCTCTTATTCAACATAATACTAGAAGTCCTAGCCACAAAAATCAAACAAGAAGAGATAAAAGGCATACAAATTGGAATGGAAGAAGTAAAACTTTTATTTGCAGATGACATGATACTGTATATAGAGAACTCCAAAGATTATACCAAGAAAGTATTATAACTCATAAATGAATTCAGCCATGTAGTAGGATACAAAATTAATATCCAGAAAGCAGTTACATTTTTTATATGACAATAATGACAAAACAGAAAATTAAGAAAATAATCCCATTCACTGTGGAAAACAGTATGGAACTTCCTCAGAAAACTAAAAATGGACCTGCTCTTTGATCCGGCAATTCCGCTGCTTGGACTATATCCTAAGAACCTTGAAACACCAATCTAAAAGAACTTATGCACCCCAATGTTCATAGTAGCACAATTTACAATAGCTAAGTACTGGAAACAACCTAGGTGCCCATCAGTAAATGAATGGATCAAAAAACTATGGTACATTTACACAATGGAATTCTATGCAGCAGAAAGAAAGAAGGAGCTCACACCCTTTGCAACAGCATGGATGGAGCTGGAAAGCATTATGCTAAGCGAAATAAGCCAGGCAGTGAAAGACAAATACCATATGATCTTGCCATTAACAGGAACCTAAACAACAAAACAAAGAAATAAGTAAAATATAATAAAAGACACTGAAATAGAGGACAAGTTGTCAGTGCCCAGAGGGGAGGGAATATGAGGGGAGAAGGGAAGGGTTTACAGGAACAAATATAGAGGACACATGAACAAAACTAGAGGGGTTGGAAAGGGGAGGGAGGAGGGGATGGATGGGTGGGTGGGCTGGAATGGGAATAAAGGATAGAAACTGTACTGAATAATCTAAAATAAAAAATATAAAAAAAAGAAAATAATCCCATTCACAGTTGCTTCAAAAAGAATTAGATACCTAGGAATAAACCTAAGCAAGTATGTAAAAGACCTGTACTCAGATTTTTAAATTATAAGATGCTGAAGAAAGAAATTGAAGTACGTACAAATAAGTGGAAGCACATACCATGTATATGAACAGGAAGAATTTACATCATTAAAATGTCCATACCACCCAAAGCAATCTTTAGATTCAATGTAATACCTATCAGATTCTAATGACATATTTCACAGAACTAGAACAAATGTTTCAAAAAATTTACATAGAACCACAAAATGCCCCACATGGCAACAGTAATGTTGAGAAAGAACAAAGTTGGAAGAATCACTACCTAATATGAAACTATATTATAAAGTGATAGTAATCAGAACAGCATGGTACTGGCATAAAAACAGACGCATAGATCAATGCAACAGAATAGAGAGGCCAGAAATAAACCCACATCTTTATGGTCAATTAATATTTGACAGAGGAAGCAAGCATGTAATATGGGATAAAAATAGTTTATTCAATATATGGTGTTGGGAAAATTGGACAGATAGGTGCAGAAAAATTAAATTCGACCACCTTCTTACACCACACACACAAGAATACATTCAAAATGGATCAAACTCTTAAATGTTAGGCCTGAAACCATAAAAATTCTAGAAGAAATCATAGGTAGCAAAATCTCAGACATTTCTCATAACAATATTTTATTGGATCTATCTCCCCAGGCAAGGGAAACAAAAGAAAAAATAAACAAATGGGACTATATTAAATTAAAGAATTTTTGCATAGCAAAGAAAACATCAACAAAATAAAATGCAACCCACAGAATGGGAGAACATATTCTCCAATGTATCTGATAAGGGATTAATATTCAAAAGTTATAAGTAACTTATAAAACTCAACACCAAAAAAACCCCAACCCAATAAAAAAATGGGCAAAGAACATGAATAGACACTTCTCTAAAGAGGACATACAGATGGCCAATAGGCATATGAAAAGATGCTCAGCATCACTAATCATCCGAGAAACGTAAATTGAAAACACAATATCACCTTTCACTTGTCATAATGGCTCTCATCCATAAATCAACCATCAACAAGTGTTGGCGAGGATGTGGAGGAAGGAGAAACCTTTTGCAATGTTGCTGGAAATGCATATTGCTGCAGCCACTGTGGAAAGCAGTATGGAGATACCTCGAAAAAACTAAAAATGGATCTCTGCCTTTTGACCCAGTGATCCCACTTCTGGGAATATAGCCGAAGGTACCTAAGACACTAATTTGAAAGAACATAAGCACCCCTATGTTCATTGCAGCATTATTTACAATTGCAAAGATATGGAAGCAGCCCAGTTGTCCATCAGTAAATGAGTGAATAAAACAACTATGGGACATTTACAACAATGGAATTGTCGCAAAAATATTTCAGCCATAAAAAAAAGATAATTTTACCCTTTATGACGTTATAGATGGACCTGGAGAACATTATGCTAAGTGAAATAAGCCAGTCAGAAAGGACAAATATCATATGATTTCACTTATATGTGGAATCTAATGAACAAACTGAATGATCAAGGAAAATAGAGACAGACTCACAGACAGAGAACAAGATACCAGCTAAGGCAGGATGTGGGACAGGTTTGGGATGTAGGGATTGAGTAAAAAGGAAAAACTCAGGGACATGGACAACAGTGTGGGGATGGCAGGGGAAAGGGGGAATAAGCATACTAAATGCTAATAAAAAACACATTAACAAAAATATATTAAAATAAAATAAAATGAGATGAACAAATTTAAAAGCTAAGTATAGTTTTCTTTCATGCCCCTTATTTTTTTAGTCTTTATTATATCCTCCTGGAAAAGAGTCAAACTCACTTCTATAGCTGTTCCACTTGGTGAGCAGTAGATTATAATAATTAAGAGCATGAACTTTACAGAAGATAAACAAGTGCTTAAATATAGGCTTTACTACCTTCTTGGTTTGAGACCAAGAGTAAATTATTAAATGTCAGGTTTTTTGTTGGGATTAGATTAAAATAATTATTATAATTTACTCAATTGATTGGCACACAGAAGTATTCATATTTAGTAAATATTTTGGGTACATCCTAAGTTTTGCTCCCAAATCAGCGCTTTCATATGATATATCATATATAAAGCTGAGGTGGGTTCTTTCCACTGCTTTCAATTTTGATATCCTGCCTCCCATTTTGGCTCCTTTAATTCAGGCTTCTCAAAATCCCACAAGCAACAATCATTCCTCTTCCTATTTGTGTGCATCATTTTCACTGCATCACAAATTAACCACAAGTTCTCAGTTTCCATCACTTGTCTCTATTCATACCTGACCCTCTTCCTCCAGAATCCTGTAATTTCCTGGCTTGTTCTTATGTCACAAGTGAGCATACCTTCTTACAGAAATGTTTTTAATGATACCTTCTCCCATATCTTTTTTTCATTAATTTCCTTGTTGTAGTTTCAAATAGCCTTCAATTTATCAATTGACAATCTGTGTCTTCTATTCCAAGAACAGTTCAAATAGATTTCTCTCAGAAGTGCTTCTTTAGGTTTATTACATGGATGGGTTTAGAAACTATTGTTTTCTCATTCATGTTTTATGCCATCATTCTTAATACAAGCCTTACAAGTTTTAAATATATTTTGTTTTTAAGTATTGTTAGTAGCTAAATTTTGTTCTTCACCCAAATCACATATTGAAGTCCTAACCCACCACTACCTCATAATGACTGTAATTAGAGATAGGGCCTTTAAAATGTAATCATGGTAAAATGAAATTACATTGGTGAGCCTCAATCCAATATGAATAGTGTCCTTAAAAGAAGAGAAGGCTAGAACACAGACACACAACAGAGAAGGACAATGTAAAGACACAGAAAATGATGACAATCTGCAAGCCAGCTGAAGAAAGAGGCTTCAGAAGAAAACAATTTTGACCATATCTTGACCTTGAACTGGAATTGATAAACTTATACAAAAGTATACAATCACAAAATTTAGAGAGTATTTGAATTTAGGTATACTTGCAATTTTTTGTTTTAATTTTGAATATCTTCCTTCTTTTAAATTAAAGGAAAAGAAATAGGATTATAGAATTTGTTCTATGCTTAGCATTATCTAGAAATCCTGGTTTGGCCCTACATACAAATTGTCTATTAGAATATATAAAAATGTTTTTCAGGTTTTTGTTTTTGTTTTCTGTTTGTCCCTTGCAAAATTTGGGCTTATGTTCTAACAAAAATAACCACCCTCCCATCATGCTGTACTTCTAGTTTTGGTTTTATGACTTTCAATTAATCTTGTAAGTTCAAGTTTTTCCATTTTTGGAAAGTATTTTTTCTATAATTGTCAGAGTAATCTATTGAGTATAAATCTAATATGTGGTCATGTCACATCTCCTACATAAGCCTCATTGATAGTGTTCTCTGCTCATAAACTTCCTCCTCTAATTTAGCTGAGCTTCATCTGAAGAACTTGATACAGTCTACAAGCTTGATACCCAGTTTTTCGCCCCTAGTATAGGAGGAACCTCGAAAGTCTGCACTGTAATAAGTCTCCAAGGTAACTCTAGTGAAGGTAATATGTAGACACATTGAGAAATACCAGATAAATCAAAGCTCTCATAGCCTATTTTTTCCTTACATACTTTGTTGCTATTCTCCATTTCACATTACTTATTCTCAGAACAAAACCACTGATAGTTCCTGCATATTCTATTCCAAGTGAAGCCTCTTTGAATTTGCTAATAGTATTTCCAGTGTTAAACTTTTTCCCCTATTCTTCCTGTGTTTAATTGCTATTCATCTTCTTTTATTAATATACAAAAATATTAAACATGTAACTATTTCAGAATTTCAGAATATTTGTCTTTCCTCAACTATCCTTTGTAGGTTAGGAAACCATCTTTGTTTTCTTGATTTATAATTTTTTCAACTTTTACTAACTGATATTGCAAATATCCATTTACTTTTCTGTCTCATTTACCAGAACTTTACTTTGTTGAAGATAGTGATATTTAAATGTTTGTATCTCTAGTGCTTGGTATAACACCTTACATAGTAGGTACTCATTATACATTTGTTGAAATACACAGCTTTTGTATTTAATAAACTATATAGACCACCATACACAGATATTCTACAACATTTTATAATAATAAAACTCTCTTAATTCACTACAGATTATAAACAGTCTTATAAGACAAGATTTTATATCTTCAAACACATTCAGTTTACTCAAAGAATGGGCACTTATGGAGTGAAAGTTGGAAGCAGTTTAACAGAAAATAGTCATAACTTTTCAGTTTGTGGCATAAACACAGAGAAGCAACTATTTCTTATTTGTATGAACATAGAGCATCTAGGTCATTCGACACTCCCTACCTAAACTGGAGCAGGACCAGGGTGCAGGCCAACCAGCCTGCTCTCTGGCAAAATGCACCATGGGATGCTTAATGACCGCAAATGCTCAGAACTTCAGCTTTGTGTCTCATCCAATAAGATCTTTTGTCTCTCAAGACACTAAAATAAAGAGTGAGTCATAAGGAAATCAATAGTGTTGTATTCAAACAAAGCTATTTAGATCAAAACACATTCCATTTTCTCATTAGCCATGGAGCCAAAGTGGACGGGGACGGGCAGGGGAGGTTAGGATTTGCATTCATTTAAAACTGCACACAGGCTCCGAAGTGTATGCAATTGAATGAACTTTATTAAAGCTAATTTTAAAAATGCATGTTGTTTCCTCCCATTTATTCAATAATTGATTAATTATAGCCTGCTTCACTTCTCATAGTGACATTCTTCAGTTTCATTTGTCCTTTATATTTTTTAAGTTTGGTTAGCTTTGGGAATTGTATTAACTAAATTTTTTTAAAGATTTGAGGGAATTTAATTTCTTTTTAAAAATGGTAATATATCTGTTTTCTAAGTCATTAATTAGGATATATGGATTTAGTATCTCTCATTTATTATGCTTTCCCCAGACAAAACAGGGGTCATGTAACTGGAAAGATGGTTGTTTCTGTTCTTTCCTGGAACCTTCTGAATTTGTTCATACCCTACTTCAGTGTTATGCAGTAGAAACATAATGTCACACATATAATTTTAAGTTTTATAGTAGCAACATTAAAAAATATAAAAGTAACAGGTAAAATTAACTTCAGTGATAAGTTGTCTTTAACCTAGTATATCCAATATGCTATCATTCCAACATACAATCGATGTAAATATTATTGAGATATTTAACTTTTTTCTTTGTAATAATTGTTTGCAATCTGGTGTGTATTTCATTTGCAGCACATCTAAATTGACACTAGCCTCATTTCAAGTGTTTGACTGTCATAATGGACATCACAACTCTCCTTGATCTAACTATACCACCAAGATAATACTATCTAAGTCTTTTTGGAAGTTGCCTCATTGGATTTCATTATAGTCCAAATTTTCAAATCTCTTGAACATTTCCCTCTCTCAACAGTAGTATCACTATCAAAACAACAGCAAAAAAGTATTATTTATTTTCTTAAATGTCTGCAGATTTTGCAGGATGTGGTAGGTTTATTACCAGTGCTCAGAGAGCAATTAGCATTTGAATCTAGCCACATGAAGATAACAACATGAGATTATTCATTTTAACAGCTGCTAAGTGGTGTTAATTGCTGGCTATAGACCACAAGCTGAACAATTTTCTGTGTATTGTACAAACAGAACAAAACAAAATAGAAGTTAAAAGAAAAATATTATCTTCATTATAATAAGGTACAGTACTTGGTGATATAATGTACCCTTATAATTGTCGACATTAAGAATGTCCAAACCTGTAGAGAATTTCTAATAGAATTTATTAGAGCCAAACAGAGGATATGCCTAGAAGCAAGATCTCAACAGACTGAGAAAAATGCTTCTCAGAATGGCAGTGTGCAGTTCCTTTTATGCATTGGGAATTAAGGAGGGAATTTAAGAAAGATTGGGAGAAAGCAAAACAGAGAGTGGATCACAGGATAGTTAACAAGATTATGTGCTCTCTTAGGATGGGTAAGCTTCTGAAAAGAGACATTCCAATGGTTGTTAACCTAGATGTACAGAAATAACGGGCAGGGCTTTCTTAAGGCAAAGATAAACTTTTCAGTGAAGTTATATGCCTTGGACCTGACTACCCACCATGACCTGCCCATTAAAAAATTTATGATCGGGACACCCTGTGAGGTTACTTTCAGTAGAACCTCTTTTTAATCTATATAACATATCACTTATTAACCATAGACCAGTAATATTTATGGGAAATATGATATGATTGCTCATTTTTATTTTTAAATAATAAATTTTGAAACATACATACATACATACATACATACATACATACAAGTAGTAGATATTTTGAAGGAAAAGCCCCAAAAGTCTAAATTCAGGATTGATTCTGAAGAACTGACATGAAGTCTTACACAAATTCATAGAGCTTTACCAGGAGAAACTTCCATACATGGCAAGGCAGCTATTCCCAGTGGTGTCTGATGCGGAAAAACCCACACCCTCCCAGGACAAGGTCTCTTTCTGCCAGGGGATAATAGTAAAAGCATATGTTGAGCAGTCACATAGACCACCAGAAAGAATGCATTCCTAACTTAATGGATAGTAACATACAGTTATCACACTGTATACACTCATTAACCTCTTTCCTGGGGGCATGAGATTCAACTTTGGGTGGTATTCTGGTTTTCTGGATAGTCCACCCAGCCTGAGGCTACAGAGAGTTAAGAGTCTAACATTTCCCAGCTACCTTAGCTGCTGGAGCCATAATGCATCTCAGTAAGTTCCCCTACATGTGCTGTAAACATTTTATCAGTTTATAAAACTGTCAATGGATAGAGTTCTTGATATTTAAATTAATTAGGATGATATGTGGTTGCAGAAATCTAGAAAACATAAAGCCTGGTTAAATTAATTCCATTGAAAACTGCCCAAAAGAAGTGGAATTTATTAGCTCATTAGACTATGCTGACAGAGCTGTTCTACCAATATTTATTGACATCTTATATTTTGATTTTAGTTCCTGAAATGATGCCTAGAAAATATAATTGGATTCCATTTTCAATCAATGAGACTGTAAAAGAAACTGATCACATGGAGAAATTAAAAGTATTCAGTTATTTAAAGTGGTAAATGTGATCATTATGATTTATTCTATTAATGTAGTTTTGTTAAAATGGAAATATTGATTTGATGTAGAATATTTCATGGTCTAGTTTAGGATAAAAGTTGATATTATTTGGACCAAATTACTCACATACAGAGTCTCCTGGATTTCTCATTTTTCAACTCTAGCCAGGTTACTCACTATTGATCAAGATAGCTTCAACAATCCCATCAGTTTGACTAAATCTTACACATATTTCTTTCCTATTACAGGGCCCTGACCTCCCCACTCCATTTTCTTAGAACATTTACTTAAAAAAATGTTCAGTTATAAATTCATTGTCTGCCCTTTTGAGATGTAAATGTTCTTCTGAACTCTGGTCAATTTTACAACCCAGAAATGTCTTTCTTAAGGACATAGGAGGCATTTTTAGAAAACATACGCATCAAGACAGATAAGTTCCCGAGTGGGCCGCATGCCAGGTAGGAGGTGGCAGGATAGTGGAACTATTAGCAGAGCTGATGGAGCAGGTGGTAGAGTACATCAATATTGTGTGGGACCACGAGCTAGACCTCCAGGTGTACAAAATTTGTGGATGAAAAAGAGGCCACATTCTAAATCTGACATGGTCAGGCAGGCCAGCATGGTGATCTTACAAAGTCAGAGACAAAAAGTACCCTTATGGGATGGTCTGAAATTAAAAGCTAAAAGCAAGTCATGGCAGGTAGTCATTTCCTAGGCTGGTATCTTTCTTGATAAATGTTTTTGTATCTACAACAACATACATTTGGAATGTCAGGGTAATTTCCTTTTCCCAGACCACTCAGGACACAATCTCCCAACACAACAGGAGACCACAGATTTTATTTACTTATTTGTAGAATGAGGAAAAGGAAGGAGAGAAAGAGAGGGAGAAAAATATCAATGTGTGGTTGCCTCTCATGTGTCCCCTACTGAACACCTAACCTGTAACCCAGGCATGTGCCCTGACTGGGAATCAAACCAGTGACCCTTTAGTTCACAGCCTGTACTCAATCCACTGAGCTACACCAGCCACAGCTATTCTGTTAATTCTTCATTGTTAACTATCCTATACCCACCTATGTAAAAGAACTATGTGTCTATTTGTTTTACTTTTTACTCAGTCACAGAGATTTTCCACTTTGCTTTCTCCAGCCTCCCTCATCTATTGCTCATGAATTTCATGTAACCCCCCTCATGTCTTCCCTTTTGATTCTTATGTATAAAATGGCAGAATCAAATTTGCCATTGAACTCTTCTTTGCTGACACCAACACTCATTTGGTGGAGCATTTTCTGGAGCCATTTGCTGGAGCATTTTCTTAATCTGTTGAGATTTTGCTGTTCAGCAATTGTCATCAGTTCGGCTCAAATAAACTAAAAAATTCTCACAGGTTTCAACGTGTCTTACATTGACAAATTTCTGTCATTGAAAATCTGGGTATGATCTTAGACCAGTTTGATGCTATTGATTTTTCTGATAATGAAATCATAAAACTGGATGGTTTTACTTTGTTGAGAAGACTGGAAACTTTATTGGTGAACAATAGAATATGCCATATAGGTGAGAGACTTGATTAGCCCTGCCCTGCCTGACAGAACTCATTCTCACCAACAAATCTTATAGAACTGGGTGAGCTGGACCCTTCGGCATCTCTCAGATCACTGACTTAACTAAGTATTCAGGAAAATTCTTTTAAAAAATAAGAGGTATTATAGACTTATGTAATTTATAAAGTTCCACAAGTCAGAGTACTAGATTTCCAGGTGAAACTAAAAGAATGTCAGGAAGCAGAGAAAATGTTCAAGGACAAACAGGCAAAGGAGATTGCCATAACAAGCAAAACTTTCAGTCCAGATGCTGGTTTTCCAACTGACTAAAAGAATGGTGACCCATCGCCAGGGGATGTAGAAGCAGTTTTGAATGCCATATCACATGCATTAACTCTGGATGAAACAGAGCAGCTGAAGAGCTGCATTGGGGTCAGGTACCAGGCACGACATGCAGATCAGGACCCACCAATGATGGTGAAGAGGAGGGGGGAGAAGACACCATCCCAAACTGGACCAGACCAGCATGGCCTGAGTATCCACAGGATGTATAACATGTCCACTTGGAACAAGTCCTGATTTTTGAACGTGGGATAACAGCCTTGTTGGTGTTAGCAAAGAGTTCATAGGCATTGTTGAAATGCTTCAAACTGCTGCTTGTCATTTTGTACTATAAATTTTGAAATCTAAATGCTAGATTTCTACAAATAATAAAAAATAAGGACACTCACTGTGAAAAAAAAAAAGAAAAAGACAGATATGGTGCATATATACCAGTCTCCTGGGGGAAGATCAATGCCTGACTTTGATGGGTATCCATGAGCAAATGCAGATGGCTTAATTATATTGAACACCCTCTCCCATAGTGTCCTCCAGTACTTTTTCACTAATTCCTCCCAGTGCTTCAAAATTCTTCTGCTTTTTGTTTCAAGAGAATAGGAGTTGAGTTCACTAACTCTCCCATGTGGCATTAGTTTTAACTACTAATGTATTGGTCTTGAATACATTTTTTTAATCTTGTTTAACTCCATCCTGTTTTGTCCCATCTAGTGCAATTTTGTTTGACACTGTTAAAAGCCCCACACCTGGGAACAGAGGTGGAGGGTCTTAGAAATAAACTTTGTCAAATTAACTTTTACACTAACTGCATTCTAAAATCATCTGTCCTTAATCTAGGACAGCTTGCAAGGATGTTTTATATGGAATTATAGGGCCATGGAGAAATATATGGGAATAAATGTCAAATGGTTGCCTTGGTTACATTACAGAAATAGAGATGCTAAGTGTGAAGGGATGAGACAGTAGGGCTTAACTACTTTTATGCCCTTCCTTGTATTCTTTTTCTTTTTAAAATTTGTATTTAAAACCTTGTAATTAGAATATGTACAAGTAGTAGGACAAAAAAACCAAAACCTCTGAAACATAAGAAGAAAAAAAATTCTGATTTGCAAACAAATATCTCTGTGACAGGTGATTTCTAAGAAAAAATGATAATTATTAATGATAGATTTTAAAATGTATTTGGAAAAGATTTTGAAGGTATGCATTATTGGGGAAATATTATTAAAAATAAAATGTCCTCCCATCCCAGACCTCTCTACAAAGGTGGAAGGGGAAGAAAACAATTTTATTATTGAATGTTCATTAAACCAGAATATGATGTACATCATGGGCTATCTACAAAATGATTTCAAAGACAAAAAGAAATATTACACTTCTCTATAGCTAAGCAGATACATCAATATTACATTCTTGAGTTAAACACTAACTAGTCCTGAAGTAGGAGGACTTCACCCCATTTGTCACACACAGCTTATCTAACATTAACTTTATAATTGAATCAACCATCAGTGCTAGTCAATTGGTTTTATGCAAAGTAAAATAATATCTGATTATCGTCATGACTAGGAGTAGTTTTGCAAATTAGAGTAAGAAGCCTGCCAAAGTTAGGCTTCTACAGTCCCGCAGAAACTGGGAGGCAGGGTTGCTCTCTTCCTTGGCTGTTTACATTCCAAATAGATAGTTCCCAAGTCTTTGAGAAAGACACTCCTGTTTCATAAAGCTGGCAAAAGGAATTAGTGTTAGGAAGATTTACATACATTTCAAAGAGACAGAAAGAACTTACACTAACAGTTTTATAAAGTAGGTAGTCTAAGAAAAGGGAGAGCAGAAAAAACCCTTTACTTATTTTCAATGGGGAGAATTGTCTCTTATTTTTAATATTTTTGTCTTTATAGAAACACTATTTTCATTAAATAATTTTAAAAAGCAAAGAAAAAATATAAGAAAGCTTTAGAGTCATCTATTCACAAATTGAAGGCAGAGCCAATGAAATGATCCTGACCTTGTTGACTATATGTGTATATGTGAAGGATCAATGTTGTGGATTAAATAATGTATTTGTGTCCCACCCACCAAAATTTATATATTGAAGCCCTACCCCTCAATGTGATGACAGAAGAAGGTGGGGCCTTTAGGAAAAAATTAGAGCCCTCAAAATGGTGTTTGTACCATTGTAGGAACAGACATAGGTAGCTGATTTCCTCTTTCTCTCTGCCATGTGAGGATTCAATCAGAAAGCAACCAGCTGCAAACTAGGAAGAGATCTCTCAACAGACGCGGAATCTGCTGGCACCTTGACCTCAGACATCCCAGCCTCCAGAACGGTGAGAAATAATTTTGTAAGGCAGCTAATCTGTGGTGTTTTTGCTAGAGCGGCCCTCTGACTGAGACAATCAAGTCGGAGAGTTCCATTGTCTAGAAAGCAGCTCATGAGACACTCCTCCACTGATCTATGCATTTTTGGTCTAAGGAATATAATTCTCTTGTTGTCCTATTTATTCTGTAGTATTTTTATGGTATTTTCTAAATATATATCTCTAAGTAAGAAAATACCAATAATTTATAATAACTGTTAACTTTTTTGTGTATTTTCCAGTAATATTTTGTATGTATATATTTTAATATACCTGGAATTTTGGGGTATAAATATATTTTGATTAGACTTTTAAATGCATTGTTATGTGTGTTTTGATCTCTGTAATTAACTTTACAATCCTTCAGTGTAGTCAATGGTTATATTGTACGATGTATGCTCTAGGGATCATTAGTTCCTAAATCACTAATTCACACTCCAGGTACAGTCAGCTAGCATTTATCAGAAACACCACACTACGGAGGCTGCTACAATGAGTAATCTAGCTATCTCTATGCCCCATCTGCACCAGCTGCTCAATATAATGTATGTTAAAACTGAGTTTTGGTGAAATTAATTAGTAAAATGAATGTTAGAAATGGTATTGATGATAAATGAATTATCTAGAATATTTTAAAAATACTTCCCCATCTTAGTATTAGCATAGTATAGAAATTTAGGAAGTACCTTAAAATGTAATGTTGAGAAGCCTCCCTCTGCTTGGTCCCAAAATGAGCAATTAAAAAGAAAATAATCCTCACCCAAGGATATGTTTATTGATTTGAGAGAGAGAGAGAGTGAGAGAGAGAGAATGAGAGTGAGAGGGAGGGAGAGAGAGGGAGACATCTACATGAGAAACATGGATCGGTTACCTCCCATCCCAGGAATCAAACTCACAGCCTTTTGGTGTGTGAGACAATGCTCCAACCAATAGTCAATGTTCTGATCCTTTTTTCTGAGAATTATTGGTCACATGACCTTTACAGATGGTTATTTATAGATGTATACTGCAGCTGAGATATGGCCCATTTACTGCAGATGAACCTTTAATAAAGGATGTTTTGAGAACTCTTGAAAAAGTCAGAGCTTTTAGAACATTGGGTGCCAACTTTTAATTAAATGCTTGAAGGATGACAGCTAAGTTGGGGGAGGTTAGGGGGATTGAGCAAAAAGATAAAAGAGTTTATGGACATGGATAACAGTGTGGTGGTTACAGGAGTGAGAGGGGTATAAGGGGACTAAATGGTAATGGAAAACCAGAGGCACGGAGACAAGGAACAGATTTACAGGGACTAGAGGGAAGCGGGGAGAGGGGTAAGGGAGAAAAGAAGGGGAAGGGCCTAGTTAAAGAACAAGTATAAATGACCCATGGACATGGACAACAGGGTGGGGATTAGTGGGAGCAGGGAATGGGGGCAGGGGAGAGCAATGGCGGGGATTGGGACAATTGTAATAGAACAATTAAACAAAAGAAAAATACATGAGTTTTGACTTAAAACCCTTTGACCAAATCACTTGACTACAATGAATGTAAGAAAGAATGAATGCTAAAGAGCTGTTCAGAACACATTGTCCATGACTGTTCTTAAGGTTTGTCTCAGGTAAAAGGTTTGTATTGGAATCCATTTCTTCTTGGCATTAAATCAGTCAATCAATCAATTGATCAATTAAAATAAGTCAAAATATGTGGCAGAAAGGGTCAGAGACTTGTTTTCACTATAACATTTTAGTGGATAATTTTGGAGGAGCAGCTATCCCTCCTCACCCAGGGCTACTGGTGAGTACTAAAAATGCCCAAATAACTTATAGTTGTTTAAGACTAAATTGGCTTAGGCCAGTGTGGAATGTAAGTATATCTCTTACTGAATTTCTTTTTGAACACTCTTATTGACTGACTCTTGCAAAAGTATACCACAATTTACTTAATCAGGATCAATTGATAAGCATTGGAGTGAGAAACAATGTAGCAAACACATCTTTGTTTATAGCCCTTGAATTTCTAATTATTTTACTGTGATATAATGCCAGAAGTGATACTACTTCTTCCAAACATAGCTTTTCCAAATGTAGCTTTTTACAGAGTGGCAATTTGTTTTCCAGATAATATATGCTAGTTCATATCCCCTATTTTTCTAAAAGTAAGTTACCTCAACTTTCTTCAAATCATTTTTTTCTAAGTTGATTGTAATGGCAAACAACAAAAAGTCAAACCTACTGACATTTCTAGACAAACTATCCCTACAACCATGTCTTTCCTCTGCCTCCTTTCTCCATGCACACTGCACACGCACAGATAAGCAGCAGCGACCTGTGTGGGAAGAGGGAATATGGGGCACCGTTTCAATCACTAATGGGATCAAGGCATAAAATCTGATTCTTTTGGTTTAGAAAAACCTAAACAAACATGTAGGATATTTTAACTATCTGAAAATAGCAATAGATAGAGGAAAGTTGCTTCCTTAATTTGTCTAAATAATAGTAATGTAATATAACTTACTAGAAAAACAGCAATTATATAAAAAATAAATATTTTACCAGAAAGTGTTTGTACAGCCCTGGCTGGTGGAGCTCAGTGGATTGAGTGTGGTCCTGCGAACCAAAGGGTCACTGGTTTGATTCCCAGTCGGGGCACATGCCTGGGTTGCGGGCCAGGTCCCCAGTTGGGGACATGTGAGGAGCAACTACACATTGAAATTTCTCTCCCTCTCTTTCTCCATCTCTTTCCTTCTCTATAAATAAATAAATAAATAAAATATTTTAAAAAAGGAAAGAAAGTGTTTGTACAATGGGAGTTGTCATGTAAGTATAAGAAAATGAATTTAACAAATTAAGCTCAAAATTGTGGTCAAAGCATGTTTTCAGAAAACAAGTTAAGCAGATAAATAATTTTTATGTATAAAAAATTGATATGTTAAGTGAAAAGGCAGACTATAAAACAATATACAGTAATATTCTGATTATAAAAACTATCTTTAAACATAGAAATAAATGACTTGCAGTGTATATACATTGCAATGTTAACAATTGTTACCTTTAAGTGACGAGTTTATGAATAACTTCTTAATTTAACTTATGTTTTTCACATTTTAAATGTATGTTTAAAATGCTAGATTGCAGTACAGATGGGCAGTTACAGAACAGTCACAGGATGTGAAGCACACATAGTGTCAGTGACACTGGAACAGCTGTGCATGATGCCAGCTGACCCTGGAAACATCAAGGGAGCACTTTGTAAAAAATACAATTGTCTAACCTCTATGTTGTACCCCTGTTACTGATACAAAATAATATTAAATGTAAACTGTAACTACAAATTTAAAAAAATACTAACTTTCATAACCAGAAAACAATTATTTTAAAAAAATAAGGCTAGCATTCCTAGCCTAGGAAGTAAAGAAACTGAATCAGAGTACTTTTAGTTTCATAATTCTACTTTGTATTTTTAACTATATGATTAATATTATTTTAGACAGTTTTCTATAATATTATTATAAATGGTTCCTTGTTAGAAATGTATAGAATATTATGTTGTATTAACTCTAAATTTGGCAGGATTGGTTTTGTAACTACTTTTTAAAAATTTTTTAAAGGCCGGGGGAAAATGTGTGTAATAAACCATAATAAAAGTAAACAAAATTATCTTGGTATTAAATTTGTAGAAGCCAAGTTATCAGTCATCCCTGAAGGAAGTAATAAACAATACACACTACAGAGGAATAGACTACAACAAAAAATAGGTACTTAAACCAGGTAAAAGTTGTGGAAAAATATCCATTCATGCTTATGAATGATAATTATAGATCAATTATTCTCTTTAGAAGGATTTGATGTATTATAGCCAATGTAACATCAAGATTTACTTATGATCATGGCTAGGGGGGTTAGAGGCAGAAATGAGACAACTTTTAAGGAGCAGTGTGTGTGTGTGTGTGTGTGTGTACACATGCACATGTGTGTGAGTTTCATTATCTGTGCTGATGTAGGGTTGGGCCTCACACTGGGAAACACGTGACCTCTCTGTGAAACACAGCAGCATTTGGCCATGCTTTCTCTGACATAAACATTGAGTTTGGAAATGGTTAGTACAGAACTGGGGATAGAGACTGAATATAAAAGATAGAGCCTAACTCCTTTTATGTCCTTTGTAGTTTTATACATTTTACAATTTGTATTTAATCTTGTAATTAAAAATTTACATATAGCTCTGGCAATTATGGCTCAGTTGGTTGGGCACTGTCCTATAAAGTGCCAGGTGGCAGGTTTGCTTCCTGGTCAGGGCACATGCCTAGGTCGTCAGTTCCGTTCCTGGGGAATGTGAGAGGCAACAGATTGAAATTTCTCTCACACATGGAGGTTTCCTTCCTCTTTTTCTCTGTCCTTTTCTCCTCTCTAAAATTAAAATTAAAATAAAATAAAAAATAAAATAAAAATAAAGTAAAATAAAATGTAAAATAAAATAAAATAAAATATAAAGTAAAATAAAATAAAATATAAAATAAAATAAAATATAAAGTAAAATAAAATAAATTAAAAACCAGAAAATCTTAAACCAGAAACTACATTGTGATTAAAGTAATATATATATATATATGGAAGTATAAAGTAAAATAATTGAATAAATAGATCTTTTTAATAATAATATTTTAGCTGAGTTTATACTTTTATGATAAATGTCTGGTACAAGGGATTTATGGTGTTCAAAGTAAAAATCACACCATAAATATCCAGAAACAACTGATGACTTCTAGCAAGTTGTAGTTGTGCTTGTCAACCTAAGACATGTCCAAACCCGTAGAGAATTTTTATAAGCTTATTTAAGCAAAACTTAGGACATATTCTGAAGAGAAAGATCTCAGATGCTCTAGAGAATGTCACCTTATTTTATACATCAAATAAAGGGAGAAAACATAAGGAGTGTACATGGAATCCATTGGCAGTAGTTTAAAGAGACAGCAGAAAGCAAAGCAGGGAAATCTCTAGGATTTGATAAAAGGCAAAATGGAGAAACACATGGTTCTTTTACATTTGGTAGGTACAGGATAGTTAATAATTAACATTTATAGTTGGTATGGAGATTGTATGTGGGGAACAAGATAATAACAAAATGTTTTGTGGTCTCCTGGGTGATCTTATACAGTGGCACCAATGGTTGTGCCTTCGGGTGTAGGGAGAGAAAATAACTACTCTGAAATTTCAAAGAGATGTGCTAGCCTACATGCATGAGAACAATGAACAGAGCTCACTGAAGGTGACCACTGGCCTTTGCTAAGCTGTAGGTCTGAGACGTGACTATCCTTCATGACCTGCCCAGTTAGGAATTTGTGATTGGACCACACTGGTTACTCGAGGTCCTTGAGCTCATCGGGCCTGCGGTGTGGCTCCCCTGACCTTCTCAGGTTTATTGCGTAACCTATTTTTTCACGTGCTCTTTTTATAAAAGAGTAGCCATCAGTTAAAAAATATAAAGTCTGAACCAGTGAGGAAAGGTAAAGGGCTGAACTATTATCAACTAATTTGATTAAAAAGTAGAGAATCAAACTGAATCAGATGGAATTTTTCAAACTCCTGGAACATGAGTTAATAATCAATACTTAGAAAAGCAGGTGTATTCTCTGACTCAATAAATGCATGGGAACTAAGTAAATAAGTAATAACATTGTATCACCATTTTCCAAATGTAATATTGCCAATTCTTTTTATTCTTGAATTTAATATGTGGTCTGAAAGACTTGTTCAAATCTGCAACTGTTTGCAGAATAAAGACAATGGATGGGGATAAGAGGAGGAGCTCATTTATATGTAAATGACTTTGCAAAGAAGTAATAGAGCATGTACTTCTCCTTGTTATAAAAAAATTCAATACCCTGAAAAATAGCCTTTCTAAAAGAAATTAAGTTAAGGAAGGGAAAACACAATATCTTAATGGGCGAAGCAATTGTCTGGCTATCTGATATGCATAAAAATTTTCCTGAGAACCAAATGTAATCATTCAGACTAAAAGAAAGAATCTGATCAAAGTCTTATCATCCACAGAATACTCTGAGCTATCATTTTCCCATCAAGTAGCTATCAATGTAATGTTAAATGAGTACATTTTAAAAGCCAGACCTATAAACCATGGTATATATTACAATTATTTATTATAAAATATACCTCCAAAATTGTATAACTCTTTTGCACTGAAACAGAGTGAACATGTTTTAAGAAAGTTTAAAAAAATTATATGCAATAGATACATTCTTCAGTTAGAACACTGGACTAGCTGAAAAATTTAAAACTTAAGAAATTTTAAACCTAATGTATGATAGAAGGCATGACATACTATAAATCTATATGTCTAGTATATAAGGTCTGTTCAGAAGGATCCAGCCATGTATATGAAAAATAGAGACCTTTATTGAAGACGATACCAGATACAAGAAACATTGTATGTAGAACGATGACACCTCAGTCCCCTTCAAAGTAGACACCTTGGGACCTCACACAGTTCTCCCAGTCATCATCAGCTGCCCCTTCATACTTTCCTGAATTTCATCAATGGTCTGCAGTCTCTTCCCTTTCAAAGGTAATTTTAGTTTTGGGAAAAGCCAGAAGTTGCAGGGTGACAAATCTTGTCTGTAGGGAGGCTGAGTTGCCTGGATGATCTAATATTTCACCAAAAAACTCTACATGAGACATGATGTATGAGCAGGTACATTGTTGTAATGAAGCTGCCGATCACCATTTGCCCATAGCTGTGGCCTTCTGAATCATCCAAATAGTTTCTGCAGAGGAGTGTTCAAGCTTAATACAAATTTGATGCAGATTCATTGCTCTACTCACCCACTTTGAATGTGATGGCCACGCAGTACTCAGGCTCATTCAAAGGCTTCTACTGCCCCCACTGACTAGTACAGTGAAGTCATCATTTGCATGCATGAGCATCCCAGTCCACTCCCCTTGGCAACCAGGTTATATCAAAGTCATTCAAGCTGTTCTAGTTATATTAACAATGGCTGGGCTTGGATATTTGTAAAAAAAAAAAATGTATCACTTTGAAGCTTTAACCTGATGCCAGCACAAAGAACACCCTGAGATACATTTTGGTCATTGTGCTGAGAAAACAAAGTCATAGAAATGTAAAACATCTAGAGAAAGAATCAAAGCTCAAGTTTTTGACAATTCTACTCTATTTTAAATAATGCTAAAAGATGAAATTTTCAAATGTCAAGATAGAAAATCTATACAATAAATGGCATTTTTACTCATTTAAAAAAATTAGTTCACTCTATTTGTATGCCTTTCACACACAGAAGACACCCTACATGCCTTTGATGTACTTGCCAATTGGTGACATCTACAGAAAATTATTTCATTAGAGAAGCATATTCCATTCCTTGCTAAGACCTATTACTTGGAGACATTTCACAACTTCAAACACAAACACCTTAATAGCTTCCAAAGGGAAAAATACACAAAACAAAATCAGGATATTTAGAAAGGAGCAGCCATAGGCTGGTGTTGCTTGTCTCATTAGAATCATGCATACTAGAAAAAGAATTAATGTCTTTAAAATTATAATAGAAAAACAAGTGAACCTTTAATTTAGTGCTCATTATTCATGAAGTTTGAGAAAAAATGCTTTCAAATTTCATATGTATGTACCTATTGAGAAATTATTCAGGAATATACACCAACCACAAAAGTATTCTAAGAATGGGCAAAATTGGATATATTTGACAAAAATCTCTGATAGTTAAGGAAGAGCAAAAATCAAAGGAAAAAAAACTATTAAAAGTATATGCATTAGATTTGGATACAGCAAAATTCTGTTTTGAGTTACTAATTTTAGTAGCATAGCAATTTATCTTTTCTGTTGCTCCTATAGTGAGAACATTTACAGGAGCATATTTAATATATATTTTATCATTTTAAGTTTCAGATGAAATTCCCAAGTGTTTCTGAGTATTTAGTATGCAAAATAACTACCTAAGGAAATCATTACAAATACAAATCCTTATTCCTCATTTCAGATCTTCTTAATTAGATCCCTGAAGATATACCTAAGAATCTGCATTTAAGTGAGCATTGAAAGGGATTTTGGTACTGATAACTCACACACATTGGCTGAGAAATTCTGCTAACATAACTAAGATGAAGCTTAATTAACATTACTGAATAAAATGTAAACAGTATAAATTTTGATTATATAAAATATTGAAACAACTATCAAAACTTCTGAGATTAAAAAGGTAGGACATGTGAAAACAACTATAAATAATGTCCCCATTTTCATAATGAAGAGTGATAAGATTTATTGTGTGAAGGAGAAGAATTAAGACACAGGCATAAGCATATTATTTAAAGTTTAACATGGAGTAATGTTCCAGGAATATTGGAACACGAGAGCGTGAGAGATACCCTTGGTTTCTGCCTTTGAAGTTTCTGCAGTTTGAACAGATATTGTTCAACAAAGGATTCCCCACTCAATGTACGAATACCTCTGAGAGATCCATGCATTAAAACATCTAAAGGTGAGCAAGTGGGACCAAACTGGGAGGTAAGAAAGGAGAAGAGCTCAAAGGAGTCATGGACACAGCCCTGCAGCCCAGAGCTCACTGAGGGGCTCAGTCCAGAAAGGGGAAGAGTCTGGTTGTGGCAAACAGTCCCTTCAGTTTGGGGAGCAAAGAGCTTTATTGAGTATCCCTGCAGTAGTAGGCAATGTGAGCTGCTGCCAAGCCCATTGACCTAGGCAGAGACAAAACTCAGATTTGCAAGCATAGCCGTGCGTCAATCAGCATTACAGACAGAAAATCAAAGCCACAGAGCATAGTCACCTTCCCTTACCCTCCCAGAGGTCACTTCCCCTCACCCTTTCTGTCAGGTCACAGAGCACATTATCTGAAAACCTGAGAACTGGTACTACAGCAGGAGTGTCAAACTCATTTTCACCAGGGGCCACATCAGTCTTGCAGTTGCCTTCAAAGGGCTGAATATAATTTTAGGGCTGTATAAATGTAACTACTTCTTAACAGTTAAGTGAGAGCTTGGTGCTGCCGCCAGGTAGAAACAATGGGCCGCACCAGATAAAACAAGGTGGAAGGCTGGATTCAGCCCATGGGCCTTGTGTTTGCCCCCTATGTGCCATGGGAACATTTTTACCCTGAGCAAAGGGTATACTCTGAGGCTAATCCCAGGGGTACAGGTGGAGGTCCACTGGTCCACATTGTTGTGAAGGAAAAGCAACAAAGGATCCTGAGCTCTCCCAGATCACCCCACCTCCATATATTGAGACAGGACTGCCATGCCAGTGGCCACTGGCTAGAGCATCTGACAGCGCTAGGATTTCACAGACTCGGTGCCCCACCATCCACTGAATTCCCCTGCAGGGTTGGTTCCCTGGTACCAGCACAACTGTATCATAGGGCACGTGCCCATTTTCCCAGAAAATTCAGGCTATTTTTCACCGCCCCATGGAGATCTGAAAAGCAGGCAACACAGCTAAATAAAACCTTGTGATTCAGTGTCACCTGCAAAAAACAACTGAAAGACTTCTTATCAATCTACTAGAGAAGTGCCACCAATACAAAGATGTCTAAACAAAGAAAAAATCCATCAACCACCATGAATAACAAAGATAATGAAGCAGCTCAGAAAAAATTAATTTCTAGAAAATAAATACATGGAAACATGTGATTTTAAATGACAGATTCAAGATTGCAGTTATGAAAAAAACTCAACAAAACACAAAGAAACACAAATAGGTGGTTTAATGAACTCAGAAACCAAGTCAATGAACAAAATAAATATTTTATCAAAGAGATTGAAACTTTAAAAAAGAACCAATGAGAAATTCTGGAGATTAAGAACTCACTAAAAGAGATGAAGAATGAACTTGCAAGCATAGGGAATAAAGCTGACCAGATGGAGGGAAGAACTAAAAATCTAGAAATGATGCAGAGAGAATAATGAGACTGAGATTTAAAAAAAAAGAAAGAATTCTGAGAATTATCTGATTTCATCTGAAAGAGCAATATGAGAAAAATAGGCGTACCAGAAGAAGAAGACAGAAGAGAACGGAGAGCCTATTTAAACAAATAGTCGATGAGAACTTCCCAAACCTATGAGAAGAACTAGATTCTTGAATCTAAGGAGCAAACAGAAGACCCAATTACCTCAAAAAGGCTTTTTCCAAGGCATATTTCATTAAAACTGTCAAAAATCAATAATAATTAAAAAAAGAATTTTCAAGGCAGGCAGGGGAAAGAAGAAAGCACCCTATGAAAAAAAGCCCATTAGGTTAATTAGGTTATCATCAGACTTCTCCACAGAAACTCTACAAGTTACAAGACAGCGCAACAAAATACACAAACTAATGAAAGAAATGACAAGCCAAGAATAAATATATCCAACAATGTTATCCTTTAGATATGAAACAGAAAAAAAGATTTTCCAGACATACAGAAGCTGTGGGAATTTATTTTCAGAAGACCTCCATTGCAGGAAATACTCAAGAGGATTATTTGACCTAAAACAAAGAACAACATGTAACAAAATTATGAGTACACCTTGTAGCATGAATATACCTGATGAGACAACAACCTTATAGAACGAATAGTGATAATTTATGACAAATAAAAAAAGGGGAGGTGGTAAAAGTCTGAATTTGTAAAGGAGGGTGGAGATAGATGCATTGAGACAAAAAGGACTACCGTATATGTGAAGACTTTCTTTTTCATAAACTTAATGGTAACTACACACACATATACAACCCGACTGAGACATATAACTTAAAAAAGAGAAAATAGAAGAAAAATTATGGAGTAACATCAAACAAAAACAACAGACAGAAACACAAAGGAAAAGAAATAATGGAGGCATAGAGCTACCAGAAAACAAAAGACAAAATGACTAGAGGTGATTCTTATACATCAATAATCACCCTAAATGTAAATTGACTGAATTCATCAATAAAAAGGCACACAATAGTAGACTGAATTCAATAACAAAACCCAAATATATGCTGCCTTCAGAAGACATATGTAAGCTCCAAAGACAAAGATAGACTAAAAGTGAAGGGGTGGATAATGATTCTCCAAGCAAATGGAATTCACAGAAAAGCAGGTGTAGCCATACTTATACCTGACAAAATAGATCTCAAGATGACAAAGTTAACAAGAGACAAAGATAGACATTTATAATAATAAAGGGGATGCTACATTAAGAGGAGATAACACTTGTCAGTATATATGCACCCAATCAGGAAGCACTGTATAAAGAAACTACTAACAGAACTAAAGGGAGAAATTGACAAAAGCACATCATAGTATTTACCTGAAAAACTTGAAAACATTTATTTGCAAAGACATATACACCCCCATGTTCACTGCAGCATTATGCACAGTGGCCAAGACATGGAAACAACCAAAGTGTTGTTTGACAGAGGATTGGATAAAGAAGATGCGGTAAATATGAGTCTACAGTGGAATATTACTCAGGCATATGAAATGAACTACTGCCATTTGCAGCAACATAGGTGGACCTTGAGAATATTATGTAAATGAAATATCAATTGGAAAAAGCTAAGAACCATATGAGTTCACTCATATGTGGGATATAAAACTGAAACGCATAGACACAGACAACAGCATGGTGGTTACCATAGGGAAAGGGGTTTAGGGTAAATAACAGGCAAAGGGGGCCAAATATGTGGTGACAGAAGATTTGGCTTAGGGTGTTGGGTACACATGGCAACATACAGATCATGTATCTTAGAAATGTGCACTTGAAACCTGCATAATCTAATTAACCAACGACACCCCAATAAATGTAATTAAAAATATAAAATAAATTTTAAAAAATTTGTTCAAATAAAACTTTAGTGTTTATAACATATAATTTCTGTATATTATTTATATATCTGTATTGCTTAAATATATTTAATATTATGCTTATATTTATAATATATAATTATGTTTATAATACATAATTTCTATACATTATATATCTATATATTGCTTAATTATATTTAATAATATGCTTATAGTATTGTATGCTTATATATTAGATTTGTATATCATTTAAAGTTATATTTGATGACTATTAAAAGAAATGAAAACAGTAGTTAGTTCTGAAGGAGAGGGAATGGTATTGGTGATAGAAGAATAAAAGATTTACTTTCATTTTATACTTTTTGTAGTTTGCTTTTTATAAAAAATGTGCATGTACTAAATTTATTGAAATGTTTAAAAATTTTAACATACTATTGATTTTTTGCTTTTTGAATTTTTACAAGTACAAATGCATCCTTTATTTAATTATTGCACTTCGCTCTAAGAACTCCATCTTTTTCTCTAGCTTTTTGTTGGGAGCCATCACTTATGCCCACACTGTCAGTTCCCTGGGTCTCTGTAACCTGCTGCGTGGGCATGCTTTGTTCTGGAGAAACTGTACATCTCAAGCATTTGAGAAGAACTTATAAATGACAGTTGACAGTTTTAGATATCAGGAAATTTTCAGTAATGAAGTATAACAGTTTGGGTACATAGGCTTTGTGAAAGGTATATCATTAGCCTTCCTGTGTTGCTTTTGTTTTTTCCCTAACTACTGGTAGCGATAACCTTTGGCCCATCCCGGAGCGGTGTTAGCACTCTTCCACAATGGCAGGAATCCACTGTAGGTCTCTTTGTTTTCATTAAAGCATACTAATTCAATTATTTTTTTTCTTTTTTTAAATTACTTTATTGTTGTTCAATTACAGTTGTCTGCATTTTCTTCCCACCACTCCCTGCCACCCAGCCAAACCCACCTCTCTCCCTTGCTATTTTTTTAATGAGGACATTTCAAATGTACATACTACTAAAATAATTTCCTCTATAGGAAGTACTTAGCAATGAACTGCAACCTCCGCTCTTCATCACTTAGTGAGCTTGAATCACTTGCAATATATTTATTCTTCCAGGTATTTCTTTTTTGTTTTTCCAGTCAGATCAGAGGGTTGATGGTGATAACCTTGCTTTCAGGAATGCCTTGAGAAATTGCCCTAGTAAATTCATCTCCACTTGTATGCCCTAATAAACATTTTGTGTTTTTTATTTATTGTTTGTGTTCTTGTCATAGAACATTGTACATTACCTGACATCGCACCCTTTAAATACAGATATACAACTGAAATTTCAAGCCTCATTTCTATAAATAACTTTAATTCTTAGATTTGTGAAACAGTATGGAATCAGTAAAATACATAACTGACCGACTGAAAAGAATACATTTTTGTGGTGTACAATTTAGGTTAGTTTGTGGAATCACTTGAGGTCCATCCTCATGTTTCTGCCTTCACTTACCTCTAATTTTCATCTGTTCTTCTTTGCCTTTGAAAATACAAATATTTATTTTGGTATTAGGTCTTTTCAGAGCAAATATTTCTGTGCCACTTTCAAGCTGTAGGACTATGGAAAAGCTACTTAACCTATGTAAACATTGGTCTTTTTATTAGTAATGTATAGCTCATAATGCTTTTGAGAAAACTGAATAAAATAATGAGAGTTTAGCAAATGGCATATGGTCTGGCAGGTAGTAATTATTAGTTATCATTGCTGTTGCAGCCTCCCTTAATCTTTCTGGCTAAGAAATCAGTCTGCCTATTTATGTATATGTGTATATGTTTATATATATAATATTCATATTCCTGCATATACATAACCATATAGATGTATATTATTTGAACCACAGATATTTTGACCATTGCATATAAATAGTCTCTTTACATTATTTTCTATTTTTTCCCAATAAATCCAACAGAGCCACTTTTAAGAGAGAACCTGATAGCTTGGCATCCAGCAGAGAACATATATTCAGGATAACGCTCACAGCTTGGTGTAAATGCAAGTATAAGAACACAACCTGATGCAACCACACAAAGTGTTCTGCAGAGAAATACAGGAAATAGGAAGAATAATGGAAAATATAAGTATATTCTAATCAGTTTCTAGAAAAAAGGAGATATGTGCATGAAATACTACTAAATTGAAGGCTAATACGTGATATGTCAAAATGTATTTCATGTTCTCATCTGTGGTTCAAGTATCTTTCTATTCTTATAAATTCCTTTTATTTAAAGTGTTTTGTCTTCCCACGCAGTTCAGTTAAGTCATGTTTCTCTTGTGAAAATAAGATGCGCTATTTTGGAAAGCATATTCATACTATCATTTGTTTAACCACTTGATTTATTCAAATTAAGATGAAAGTCTGTAGCAACCAAACTTCGCTTTCTGTCCCATCACTTTCCTATGAATTTTTTTCTTCCTACTCTATTTTCCTTTCCCTCTGCTTGGCTTCATGCATTTTATAATGCTTACTAGGTGAGTATGTGTACACAGCTGTGTCTTTTAAACTAACCTCTCTGTTTCCTCCTAATTCATCCTTTAGTTTTTGAAGAAGAAATAAATGGGCAAAACAAGAATGGAGGAAGTTGATTTCTGATATTAGTTCCTGAAACATTTTCAGTTTATCAGTTTTATACTTCTGACCAAGACCTATACTTCCTTTATTAAGGAGAGAAAGGGAATATGCACACTGCTTCATCTGCAAATATGCGTTCAATAATCATTGTCTCAAAAAACAAGGTGCTTTGTGATTCATGCTTATGCATCTACCACATGCATGCCTTATAGAAGTCATTGCACTCTGCATGACTGAGAGGGAGAATTCATTACCCAGCGAAGATACAGGATAATTAAAAAGCGTCAACTCAATTATTACCTATGATGTGTCTCTAATTTCTACAGTCTCCTTCCTCATGCTATCTAGTCAATGGCAAAATTCCTAGATCGTAATTTATTGTCTAGCCCTGAAATTTTTGAAAGAAGTCTGGCACCAACATATTAGATTGAAGACAAACAGCCAAGAGATCAAATGTGTTCAGAATTTTTTAATGCTTTTTGTTTGCAAATATGATTTAGAACTCTAAGCAAGATGGCAAAAAGACATCCTTCAAAAAATTGCTCTGAAAGCATTTTTATCCTGAAATAAGATGAGAATTACTTCTGTTAAAATTGAGAAAGAAATGCCACACTCACAGCAGAGGACTGAATTCTCCATGTGCTTGGGATTTTGAGAGGACGTTCCAGATATAGAACTCCAGTACTGAATGAGATCGTGATTTATATTTAATAATTTGTTTTGTTGTCAATGAAAAGATAATTCTTCTAACAACTTGAGAAAATTATATCAAAACAAGGCATTTATTTAGTTTCTTTTTCATTTGAATTTATTTTCAATTACTCCATGGCTACTTCTGAAGAATACTTAAAACACTTTTTTTTTTTTAAATAAAGTATCTAATTCAATTTCAAAACCCATTTTAATATTTAGTCTTTAATACAAACTTCACTGATATCCCTGAAATAAAACTCACATATCAACCTTAATATGAAGATTATTTTAAAAGAGAAGATTATTTGTGGTAATTAGTTTTCTAGGGATTAACTCTCTTTTGGAAAATAGATTGTGATAGATATAAAAGAGGAGTGTGGACACAATAAAATTGTACATTTTAGTTTAATAGTTAAGAATTATAGCAGGAGACAAAAACAAAAGACTTTATTACAAAGGATCATGTAATCCTGAATATTTCATTAATCATGGTAGGATACTTAGATGTGGTATAGAAAATCTCTAATTTAAAAATATTAATAAATATTTATACCTCTTCAAACCACCACTGATTATAAAGTTCATGAAGACACAGATAATGTCTGTTTTATTTTTCCCTATAACCCTAATACTTATCATAGGATTTACATGTTAGATTACCTGATAAAATACACGATGCCTAGTTAAATGTTCCTTTGGGGCATACTTTCACTAAATATGATTTGCAGTGTATCTGAAATTTAAATTTCACGTGACATTTTGTATTTTATTTGCTAAATTTATATTCCTTCCTATGTGTTGAGTAAATGAAGAAATAAATGGTTGTTAAAAAATATTTTCTAATGCCCAGAAGATTGCATTGAAAAGAGACTATCATCTATTTTAGAATGATTTCTACTTAAGGCAATTCATGTGTGAAGCAACATGTGCCTATAAAGGTAAACACTAAACTACATATTTCAGATGCACACGTTTCCCCAAAGGTAAACACCTAAGGTTTTCCTATCTATTCTCTAAAATGTATGTTCACAAGATTTTTAAATTGTTTTTTTTCTATTCTTAATAGTATATGAATTAAAACAAAAGAAACTGAGAGAATACAAGAGAAAGAATGAATATTTCTCATCTGCTTATTATTTTATAGCTTCATCCTGATAATTGGATATCTGAAACCACAGAGATTTAAATCTCGTCTCTGTGAACTCTCAGTCATAGTGGACGCTTCCTTTGTGTGTTTGAAAATTTGTTCTTGTAATTATCTCTTTATTGGAACATAATCTGCAGTATCATTGAGACTGCTGAGTGAGGTAGATTTCCTCCTCAGTAAACGTTGTTTCCTTTTCCACCAGTGTGCAGGGTGTGCTTCTAATTTGAGATTAAGTTCTAATCCAAAGAATGGTCTTTGCCTTAATGTGCAATTTCAGGTTCAAATGCCCTAACTTGCTTGGATCTGAACTTAATATCAAGAATACATGTTCACATCTATAGCCAGGGCAATGAAGAACTTTGAGGGTTTTTATTTTCTGCTACATTTTCCGGATCAGTGTTCAATTTCCCATTCTTAATATTTTTATTTTATATCCAGAAATGTATTAAAATTATATTTGCTGAATATAGCCAGAAACTTTAGAAGCACTTGGAATGCCATGGATATTGTAGATTCTGTCTCCCATTGTTAACAGAAGATTTTATTGAAATGAAAGAGTGAGGTTAAAATAGAGTTAACTACAACCCCTGAAGGGGATTAGGTTTCACCACCTTATTAACCTATATCATTCTTAAACAGAAATTTCACTGGTATACAGCTAAGAATTCCCCTACAAACTCTTTCCTGTTTTCAATAGAAAGAAGACACCCTCATTTATGTTTCTTTTACCAAGATAAGATTTCTTTCTCTTTAAATTTTTAAAGCACTTTATCTGCAGCACACAGGATATTTAGTGTAATTAGTTATTTTTGCATTGTCCAATAACTCTCCATAAATTATAAGCTATCTAAAGGTAAGCAGAGCCTCACTCACTTTTTATCTCCTGATAAAACACTTGCAACACTGATTCAAACTTTAAAAAATGTGGCCAAAAAAACCCATTACATAAAATTCACCACTTTAACAACCATTTTAAGCATACATTTCAGTTTTGTTAAGTATATTTACATTGTTGTGAAACACATCTCCATAACTTTTTCATCTTGCAAGTCTGAAATTCTATACCCATTAAAGAACTCTTCCTCTTCCCGAACAGCATTGAGTTTGTAAGACAACAAGAATGAGATGTGTGTGTGTGAGTGTGTTTGGCATAAATACAGACAAATATGTCTACAGCATCTATCAAGCAATAGACAGAAAGGAGTAAAGGGCTACCATAGGTATAATTTTTCTAATTTTTATAGGGATTGTCTTTTGACCTCTTCTTTAAGTAAGAACTTTGGATATTCTAATGTTTATGCAACACTAATGACAAAGGATCAGGTGGTACATCTTACTAATATTTTTAATCCATGGGCAATTACCTTTGATTTTTTTTCTTTAGGTCAATTATTAGATAACTCTTTATGAAAGCAAAAAAACTGAAATATTTGCCTTGGAGAGGTAAAGGTATGAAACAGATTAAGACAACTCTCCTACCCATTTTGCCTAGCAATGAACAGTTTCTGGAGAAAATCCTGTGATTATCCTCTTGATACTGTAAAAATTTATATGCTTTTCTGAAAATAAGAATAAGCTCATCCTCCTAAAATACATCTACAGCCTTGATACATCATGATTTTATATAAATTAGAGCTGTTGTTGAGACCTCCAGATGTCACTAATTCTAAATCATCATTCTAAACTGTTTGGAGGATTGCAGTCATGAAGACAATTAATTGAACAGGGCCGACTGTCGGAGGAGCCATAAATTCTGGCAGCACTAATACATTCATAACAGGTACATTTTTTATGTTTTGTCCTTTCCTTTTACATTTTTTTCTTACTTTTCTCTGTCTCTTTAATCTACCATTGTTTTTCTTTCCTTCAGTCACATGTATTTTTCAGAATTGCTTAGAGGATAGAAAATCATGGCGAAATCACCCCCTGGAAAACTGAAGAAATTTTCATCAGCTTAATGGCAATCTTTTTTAAAATTAAATTTTATATTTAAAATATTCATTTATTGCTTGTTTACCTAAAAATGAAAGGCCAAAGTAAGAAGAAAGAAGAATTTATTTAGGATCCAAAAAGAAAGAGTTGTCAGAAAGCACTGATTCAGACGGAAACCCAAATACTGCTCTGGTCAGGAGGCACAGGCCCTGGTAACAGAAGAAAGGAATTTCTATAGGTGCAGATAAGCTAGCATAGTGCTGCTAATTTTAAAGAAGGTTTTCAAATGTTCATTCCAGTATTCACAATATCTGCTTTTGTGTCAGCTTTGCAAACAGTTGTTTAAGATACAATGTTGTCTTTAGGCTCAGTCCAAAAGTTGTTTCACCCAGTGTCAACATTCCAGAGGTGGGAGGAGTGAGGCTTGCCAGGGAGCTCCTCCTGGGTGACAGCTCTGACTCCGTGTTAAAATGGCCATCTTCTGTTATTTTTTATGTTCTTCTAAAAGTCCCATGGAGATTTACAGAGAGAAACTTATATGAGAGGCAGGACCATATGATGGGCTCAACTGTAAAACTTCCTACCCCTACTATGTCCCTATGACACATTAGAAAATGTTCAAGGCTTTATTAGTGATAGTAAGAGAAACTCAGTGTCCTACTGGACACTCCCCATGACAAAATCAGTAAATGTGGAGACGTGAAGTTCACTGAGGGTCTTTCTGCTCTCAAAGAGTTTACCATTAACTTGGAAGATATCAAAAGTTATACAACCCAATAAAAGTATGTCCTAGAGACTAAAAAACAGGATAAAACCTGTTAAATGTAATGTTACTTGTGGGTAGAATATTGAGATTTGAAGGAAAGTTCAGTATTTATAGGTGAATAATAATGTGGAGGATATTTTCATTATGTGTTGACCATATTTTATTTATTTATTTATTTTTAATAATTTTTTTTGCCTATGCTACTGTGTCAAACAATCCTCTTTGTTTGTGAGATAGGCAGTTTATCCCATTTTCCAGATGAAGAAAAGAGGTTGACAGTTTTAATATTTGAGTCGGGGGTCATGTGGTTAGACAGTAGCAGAACTAGGGGAACGACTTTAGGGCCAGCTTTCTGCCCCACATGTATCTTCCTCCAGTTTGATTTCTGGGCCTTTGTTCATCACATAAAAATAGCCTGGTCCCATCAGGGCCCAGTCTCAGGTCCATCTTGTTTTCTTCCTTCTGCCTTCAAAAGAGAAAAGTGGGGCAAATACCCTATTCTATTCCTATCTTGCTGCCAGCAAACTGCAGCTATTATGCCTGGGTAGCAGCAAGCGGGATGAGCCTCATTTGTTAGTAGCCAAGAGATGGTTTCCTGAAAGGCAGGATGGACTAGGAAAGGCTCAGTAAAAGCCTTCCTGAGGAAGTCTCTGTTCTTGCTCTCGAAAGGATGCTCTGACCCTAGAGGGAGCCTGGCTCGTGGTTCAGCCTCTGTGTCTGTGGTAGGGCTGACATATTAAATACAGGGTGTATTTGGACATACTTAAACAAAATAAATATTCTATCAGAAATTCAAATTAAAAGGAGTGTCTTGAATTTTCTTTTGCTAAAATCTGGCAATCCTGGATTGTGGGAAAATCACATGATCTTTTAGAGCCTTAGTTTGCTTATTTGAAAAATTAGGTTAAAACACCATCCTTTGGGACATCTGTGAAGATTAGTGAGTTTCTAATGAGACAGCCATGACTGTGTGTCACCACTTCTACCTGAGTTTGGCTAACTCAGAGCACCCAGTTCTCCTTCCTCAGCTGCAGTTGTCAAGCCTTGGAGTTTGCTTGCTATGGGGAGAGTCAACCATATGTATATCTTCTATGGAAAAATACTTATGACCTCACCTATAAGTAAAACCTAATCAACAAACCAAACAAGCAAGCAAAATATAACCAGAGACGTTGAAATAAAGAACGGACTGACAATAATGGTGGCGGGAGTGGACAATGTGGCGAAATAAGGGAAAGGTCATCAAGGAACATGTATAAAGGACACATGGACAAAATCAAAGGGGGTGGGATCAAGGGTGGGAGGCAGGGAGGAGTGTGGATGGGGGGAGGGCTGGTTGGGGAAAAATGGAGAAAACTGTATATGAACAATAAGAAAAAATATAAATAAAAGTAGTGGTATGTTAAAAAAAGAAAAAATGTCTATTCAGAACTTCTGTCCATATTTTAATTGCACTATTTTTTTTTCTGCTATTGAGTTGTATGAGTTTGATAGCAGTAGCCTGGCCAGACCATAGATGGGAAAAGGGGGGGTTGGAGGAGGAGACTGCCAACCTAACTGCCTGAGGCAGCTGGAGAGACCTCAGTGTCTGGGTAACCAAGATAGCATCTTGTGAAGACTGGCTTCAGAGCCACACTCTTTTTGATGACAAATTTCCCACCCCCAGGCAAGCTAGCAGCAGGAGGAAACATTACACTAAGCACAGCAAGGCTAGCTAAAATAATTGGATAGGGGGAAAACCCTCCTATCCTCTTCTGGTACCTGACTGGGGGAGGGAGCAGGGGAAGGCACACATATGTGCCCTACAGGTCAAGATGGTGGTGGGGAGGTGCTATATGGAAGAAGCCTGTCAGTTTACCCTGGGGAAAAGAAGGGATTGGTTGGGGGCCAGAACCTTCTGGAGCATGGGGAAGTTTGGGCTAAGAAAAGCACCTGGTCCAGCCCATGTGGAAAACTAATATATACCCAGGGGAAGTAAAGGAAATGCTCCTGCCTACCTGGCACACATACTGGCCAGCGTATTTGTGGGACCTTCTGGATCTGGAGCCACATGGACATGGTGGCACCAACCCCCAAAACGGGCTCCAAGGAAGGAACCTGAAGCCGTGCAGCAACAGGGAACAAGAGAACCACCGGAATGATTGCAAAGGATGGCACTCTAAATGGGGGAAGGAACTCTGGACACTGCCTTTGGCTTTGGTCTGGCTGAGGGTGGCTGGGTTATCCTCTGGGTTTCTGGGGGGACAGACTTTGAAACAAGATTATGCCATTCTCCCAGATTTTGCAGCCTATAAGTGTTGGCAGGCAGCCAAATGCCCACTTTGGTTTGGTAACAAGTTCTTTACATATTTTGGATAACATCCCCTTATCAGATTAATAGTTTAGAAATATTTCATCCCATTCAGTAGGTTGCCTTATTATTTAGTTGAAAGTTTCCTTTGCTGCACTGCTTTTGGTTTGCTATAGTCATTATTTTGTTTTGTTTTCTTTTCCTTTTGATACCAGATTCAAAAATCATCTCAAAGACCTATATCAAGAGGCTTATTGCCTATGTTTTTTTCTAAGGAAAAACCTGACAGCTATCATAAGGGCAGGGGGTTGGGTGGCTGAGTGGAAAGGATGAAGGGATTAAGGCAAAAAAATAAAAACACACAGACACAGACAACAGTGTGGTGATTACCAAAGGAAAAGGAGAGTAGAGGAGGCAGAAGGTAAAGGGGGCATAAGTGGGGATTGAAGGAGACTGGACTTGGGGTTATAGAACTGTATACCTGAAACCTATATAATTTTTTAACCAATGCACCCTGATAAATTCAATTAAAAAGAAATTTTATGATATCAGTTCTTGCATTGAATTGTTTATCCATTTTGAGTTAATTTTTGTGTATGATGAAAGATAGTGTCCATTGATTTTATTTTTGATGAGATTGTATCAAGGCAAGTCACTGGGTGGGCAAGGAACCACCTTTTCAACAAGTGATTCTAGGACAAATAAATATTTACATTCTAAAGAATGAAGTTGGACACATACCTCATACCCGATTCAAAAATTTACTCAAAATGGGTCTAAATATGTAAAAACTATAAAAATATTAGAAAAACATATGAGTAAAATCCTGTGACCTTTGATTAGGCAAAATCTTAAATGTGAAACCAAAAAACAAATGACAAAGAGAAAACATTATAATTTGGCTTTGATGAATTAAAAAATTGTACTTTTATGGACATTAGTAAGAAAGCAAAACACAGCTCACAGAATAGGAGCAATTATTTTCAAATATTATACCTGACAACATATTTACATCTATTACAGATATACATTTTTATTGTGATTCACTTTATTGTGCTTCACAGATGTTACATCTTTTACAAATCAAAGACACGAGCCTCCACAGCAAAAAGAATACAAATCACTATATGTAATGTTTGCTCCATTGTGCTGATTTGGAACTAAACCAACAATATCTCCAATGTATGCCTGTTCATATAAAGAACTGTTACAACTTGATGAAAAGATAAATAACCCAATTTCAAAATGGGCAAAAGACCGAAGATGTTCCTCTAAATAAGATACAGGAACAAATAGTAAACACATTAAAAGATGCTCAACATCGTTAACCATAAGGAAGAAGATCAAAACCACAATGTAATACCAATTCGCACCCACTAGGATAACTATAATCAAAAGTCAGGTAATAACAAGTGTTGTCATGAATGTGGAGAAATTGGAATCCTTATACATTTTTGGTAAGATGTAACTGGTGCATCCACACTGGAAAATAGTCTAGCAGCTCTTCACAATGTTAAACATAATGTTACCAAATGATTCAGCAATTCTATTTCCAGGTATGTTTAAAAGAAATAAAAATATATGTCCACACATAAACTTACACATAGATATTCATTATAGCATTAATTACAACAGCTCAACATGAAAATAATGCAAGTGCCCATTAATTAATAAATTGCTAAATGCAGTATGGTATACCCATAGAGTGAAATATGACAAGTAATAAAAATAAATAAAATTAGAGTTGACCCTAGAATAACACTGGGGTTAGACGTGCCCTTCCCCCAGTCAAAAATCCATGCATAACTTTTTACTCTCCCACCCCAAATCAACCACAACACCTTGATATTTACTGGATATTGGTTTCAAAACCTTCTGCGGATAAGAAAATCCGTGGATGATCAAGTTCCCTGTAAGGCCTATCCAGAAAAAGTCCAGCCATTACTTATATAATTAGAATGGTTTGCATGATGTCGATGTAACTTGGCAGCCAAGGAGAGAGGACTGGAATGTGCATGTGTGAACAATGATGACTTCACTGTACTAGTCAGTGGAGTGGTAGATGCTGTTGAGTGAGCATGTGTACTGTGTGCATCGCATCCAAAATGCCTGAGTGAGTAGAGCAACAAATCTGCATCAAGTTTCTCATTAAGTTTCAACATTCCCCTGCAGAAACTATTCAGATGGTTCAGAAGGCTGTAGCTGTGGGCAATTAGTAATTGGCAGCTTCATCACAACAATGCATCTGCTCATGCATCACATCTCATGCAGAGTAATTTGACAAAACATCAAATCATCAAGGTGACTCCACCCCTCTAAGCCTAGATTTGGCACCTTGTGACTTTGCTTTGCCCAAAACTAAAATCACCTTTGAAAGGGAAGAGATTTCAGACCATCAGTGATATTCAGGAAAATGCAGTGGGGCAGCTGATGGTGGTTACAACAAAGGATTTTGCAGAGTATTTTGAACAGTGGGAGAGAGGCTGAGAGAACTGTGTGAGGTTTCAAGGTGCCTACTCTGAAGGGAACTGAGGCATCATTGTCCTATTTACAATGTTTCTCGTATCTTGTATCTTCAAGAAATGTCTTTATTTTTCATATTACATGGCTGGATACTTCCTGGGCAGGATTCATATATAGTTGGTTTTCCATATTCCTAGGGTTTGCATACATAGATTGGACCACCATGGAGCAAAGAAAGTATTTTTAACTTTTTTAAAATATATTTTATTCATTATGTTATTACAGTTGTCCCATTTACCCCCTTTACTCCCCATCCACCCTGCACATGCCCTCCCACCCACATTTCCTCCCTTTAGTTCATGTCCATGTGTCATAAGTTCTTTAGCTTCTACATTTCCCATACTATTCTTGCCCTCCCCCTGTCTATTTTCTACCTACCATCTGTGCTACTTATTCTCCATACCTTTTACCCCTCTCTCCTCCTCCCACTCCCCTGTTGCTAACCCTCCATGTGATCTCCATTTCTGTGGTTCTGTTCCTGTTCTAGTTGTTTGCTTAGTTTGCTTTGTTTTAGGTGTGGTTGTTAATAATTGTGAGTTTCCTGTCATTTTACTGTCCATATTTTTTATCTTCTTTTTCTTAGATAAGTCCCTTTAACATTTCATATAATAAGGGCTTGGTGATGATGAACTCCTTTAACTTGACCTTATCTGAGAAGCACTTTATCTGCCCTTCCATTCTAAATGAAAGCTTTGCTGGATAGAGCAATCTTGGATGTAGGCCCTTGCCTTTCATGACTTGGAATACTTCTTTCCAGCCCCTTCTTGCCTGTAAGGTCTCTTTTGAGACATCAGCTGACAGTCTGATGGGAACTCCTCTGTAGGTTACTGTCTCCTTATCTCTTGCTGCTTCTAGGATTCTCTTCTTCATTTTTACCTTGGCTAATATAATTATGATGTGCCTTTGTTTGTGCTTTCTTGGGTCCAACTTCTTTGGGACTCTCTGAACTTCCTGGACTTCCTGGAAGTCTATTTCCTTTGCCAGATTGGAGAAGTTCTCCTTTATTATTTGTTCAAATAATTTTCCATTTGTTGCTCTTCCTTTTCTCCTTCTGGTACCCCCATAATTTGGAAGTTGGAATGTTTAAAGATGTCCTGGGGTTCCTAAGCCTCTCCTCATTTTTTAAAATTCTTGTTTCTTCATTGTTTTCTGATTGGATGTTTCTCTCTTCCTTCTGGTCCAGTCCATTGATTTGAGTCCCACTTTCCTTCCCATCGCTATTGGTTCTGGTTTCCTGTACATTTTCCTTTATTTCACTTAGCATAGCATTTCACTTTTTCATCTAATTTGTGACCAAATTCAACCAATTGTGTGAGCATCCTGATTACCAGTGTTTTGAACTGTGCATCTGATAGATTGGCTGTCTCTTCTCACTTAGGTGTTTTTTTTTTTTTTTTTTGGAGCTTTCATCTGTTCTTTCATTTGGGCCTTTTTTTTTTGTCTTGACATACCTCTTATGTAGTGAGGGGCAGAGCCTTAGGTGATCACCAGGGCGGGGCAACCCAGTTGCTGGGTTGTGATGCTGTATGTGGGGCAGGGGTCCACTAAGAAAGTATTTTTAATTCTTGGTTGGAAATTCAAAGATAGACAGGACCAACTCTATGCACTGTCCTACACTATTTTATACACAAGGGTATACTAACATTTTTAACCATTTATAACTTTTAATTATTTATATATTGATGGACACCTAGGTTGCTTTCATGTATTGGGCATTGTAAATAATGCTGCAGTGAACATTTTGTTGCATATTATCTTTTTGAGTTAGTTTTTTGTTTTCTTTGGATAAATACCCAGAAGTGGAACTGCTGAGTCATATGCTAGTTCCAGGTTTAATTTTTTGAGAAAACTCCGTACTGTTTTCCATTGTGCTGTGCAATTTATATACCCACCAACAGTGCACAAGAGTTCCCTTTTCTTCACATGCTCACCGACACTTGTTATTTGTTGACTTTTTAATTATAGCCATTCTGACAGAAATGATGTGATATTTTACTGTGGTTTTGAGTTGTATTTCCCTGTTGATTAGTGATGGTTAGCATGTTTTCATATGTCTGTTGTCCATTTGTGTGTCTTCTTTGGTTAAATGCTTTTTTCTAAGTTCCTTGTTCTTTGTCCTTCTCTTTATCTCTTCCTTGTAGTTTCCTGATTTTCAGTAGTGTTTTGTTTGGGTTCCTTTTTCTTTATTTTTTGTTTAATTTTTCATTGGTTTTTAGTTTGTGTTTACCAGGAGGTTCATATATATTGACCAATATTTGTAGTAATCTGCAGGCATTGGAGTTCAAATGTATTTTTATAGTGGTACATTTTTACTTCCCCCACACTTATGTTTCTGATGTAATATTTTAGGTCATTTTGTTTTGTCTATCTGATAGCCACTTATTGTAGTTAAAGATTATTTTCCTTCTTAGTTTTTAACATTCATATTGTCTTTATAAGTGGCTTATCTACTATCATTGTTATATATTTACCTTTACTAGTGAGATTTTCTTATTTCATTTATTTTCTTATTTTTAGTTATGGTCTTTGTTTTTGGCTTAAAGAGGACTCTAACATTTCTTGTAGATCCAGTTTAGTGGTGATAAACACCTTTAATTTGAGGGCACTCTGTAAGAAATAGAGCCTACCGTTTCTGAGGCATGACTGTCTGGATAATGTAAACAAACATATATTCAAATGATGGAATGGGGCCCCTAATCCTATGAGCAATGCAAAGAAATTCAAGAAAATCAAAATAGTCCTGTTTGATAATGCAATGTAGAAAAAATTTTTGATTCTTATGAAACTAACCACACTATTTCTAGTAATACTCATTCTTTGAAATCAAGTATGCTGTCAGTAATATTTATAATAATATCACCTAAACTGTTTAGTATTTGAATTTATTTATGGAATACAAAGTGCATATAACCTTCTTAATGTACAGCAAAGAAATCCAGACACATATTTTGTACATTGTCCAGTATTATACAACTATTAGCATCAGAGACAAAAACTATAGCTCAGATTTCTGACTTTCTTTTACTATTATCTCCACTCTATGAAACTATGAAGCATTAAATTCATGTTTGAGTATCTCCTACTTGTGAAGGGTGGGTGTATAGGAGAAATAGCAGATAAGCAAAATATCATATTACTTTCACTTTTTTCTTTGAAAAACTGTTTTATTGACTCACTCCTCTAGATATGTTACTGCATGATATGTAGTTAGAAACTATAATAAATTTTGACAGTTTTCTAAGACTTAGCAATTTCCTTGAACAGTATAATTAACTTGTACAAAGACATCTGCCAACTGTAAAGTTTACATTTTGAAATTGTAATTCAAACACTTACTAAAATACAAGATTTTCCATAAAAGTGATAACAATAGCAACAAAAGCATTGGAACATTAACATATAAATAACTAATAGCTATGTCATTAGGAGCATTATAATTAATGCTATGTCAAGAATTTTCACTATAAGATCCATTTTTGGGGGTGAATATAAGTTAAACAAAATGATTAATTCTGATATATTAACATATATATTAACTCTGATATATATGTTTAAATAAGAAAAGATAGACATTTTCTATAGATGCACAAAATAGAAATTGTCTCCAAAAAGTAGGGGTTTCTTTTCCTTTAGCAAGAAGATATTTTCCTGAATATAACACAGTAAGCTATTATATATTTAAGAGGTTGAAATGTATTAGTGAATCAACATTTAATCTAAAATTTATATTTATTGTCTTGATTACATGTTCATTTTTATTAAAATGTGCTCAGTAAACAACTCACAAAAGAGGAAATAGGAATGGCCAGCACACAGAAACCTGATCAGTGTCCTTGGTCATTAGGGAAATAAACACTGGAACCAAATTTTGATACCACTTCAAACCAACTGTAATGAATATAATTAGAAAGACTGACACCACCAAATTGGTGGGGATCCAAAGGACACATTACTGATGGCAATGCAAGTGAAATATCTATGTTGTAGAAGTGCTTTGCTGTTTTCAATAATTTCTAGAGATATTTAACCAAGAAAAATGAATATAAATATGTCCATAGAAAAACTTGTATGCCCACTATTTGTGAAAAATTCAAATATTTATCAATGAGAGAACAAGTTCTTATTGCGTCATATATAATATGCTATTCAACAACAAAAATTATTTAATATACACAAAAGCTGAGTGAATCTCACAGACATTAAACAAGAAAAGCTGACATAAAATTGTACATACTGTATAATTCAATTTATATAAAGCTTAAGAGGTGGGAAAATTAACTTTTATGCTAGAAATTAGATGAGTAGTTGTCTAGTCAGAGAGCGGAGTTGGGACTTTGACTAGAAAGAATGGAACAGGCTTTCTTGGGTGATAGATATGTTATAATTTGATTCAAGTTTGATTTACGTGAATATATACCTTTGGCAAAAATGTTAAATTTTACACTTAAGATCTATATACTTAATATAATACAGATTATACCTCACACTTATGCATTCTTGTTAATTTTTTCTTCCAAACTAAACTGTATTTTCACAAAGGCTAGATTTATACCCACATTGCTTAGTACAACAGTTTATGTTTTGTAGACAGAAGTTTGTTGAATCAATGTGTAAATAGCAACAAATGTATGAGTTTGATGGACTGCACTTGATAAATGAAGATGACGAGGAGTTACCTATAACATATATTTTTGTTTGAAAAAAAGATGAATTTCAAGATCATACAAATGCATTTGATTTTGGAAATGCTGGAGGAAAATCTGCTCATTTTTAAGAAATAAGTTCAGTTTTGAATATGTTGAGTTTGGGATAATTTTATGGCATTCATTATATTTACCACAAAATAAGTAACTTAATTTTCTTTATTTCTACCATAATAATCTGGAGAGCAAGCAGATATTTCAGTACAGCTCAATCATTCTGAGCTGTATCCTGTTAGCAAAAATATCTGCTGAGACTTGAAATAAGCAGTAACTGCCCAACACTAGGGTTAAGTGTAACATTATTTCTTTTACTTCAATGCAATTTTGGCAGAGAATTTCTAAAAATATAGACAGAGAAACCCAGAATATTATGATCGAGTTAAAAGACGAGTATTGATTTAAATATTAAAACAATTTTATTCTTTTTCTGTAATCCTCACCTGAGGGTATGTTTATGGATTTTTAGAGAGAAAGAAAGGGGGGCTGAAGAAAGAGAGAAAGAGAGAGAGAGGGAGGGAGGGAGGGAGAGAAAAACTTTGATTGGTTGCCTCCCAAACATACCCTGACCGAGAATTGAACCCGCAACCTAAGTATGTGCCCAGACTGGGAATCAAACCCACAAACTTTTGGTGTGTGGGACGACACTACAATCAACTGAGCCACCCTGACAAGGCAAAAGGACTTCTATTGTAAAATGAAAAAATATGTTTTGTACACAATTTGTATTAAGTAAAACAATGTATTTAGTATGAGTTCATTAAAATTAACATTTACTGAACAGTCACAGATTTTTTTAGTAAATGTTACTTATTGCCTAAAAACTATCAGAAATAGCACTATGTGCTGAATAATATTTAATCCATTCTTCTATTGATTGTTGGGATTAACACCATTATTTATTCCACCCAAGATAATGGACAGGCATAAATCATGAGAAAGGAAAGTCTCAAGGCTTTTGGTAAATAGAAACAAAGAAAAACCATTCTCTCTCTGAACAAGAATAAAGGAAGAGATTTCCAATGTTGCTGCTGGCAGCTAAGTTTTCACTGTAAAGGAAACTGATATAATTACAAAGCTAGCCCAGCAAAAGTGTCAGAAAAGACTACCAGATAGAACAGAGCTTTCTGATGTTCCTGCTGATCCACAGAATCTACCAACGCTTGCATGTATTTTACCTATGGAATTGTAATTCTGTGAGGAAGTAATTTCTTTATTAACAAGAATGTCAGTTTCTGCTACATGTAGCCAAAAATATCCTAACTGATCTGGTTAACAGTTCCTCATCTTACTGAAAAGAAAAAAGATACTTAATCATTAATGACAATGACATAACTGAGAAAAATCAAGTGCCCCTGAAGGGTTTGCATCTGCTTGCCATCTTGTTGGGATAACTCCTCTCAAGCTGCCAGGGCTCAGTTAGCTACCTTTAAGATCTCTCCCTCCGAAAGGCTCTTGCCTAATTATTAGGTGCAATCTTGAAGTGAATTGAAAAACTGACTGTGTGCTCATGACTCCATATGTTACAGGTAAATTTTCTAAATGTTGAATTTAACTGATTACTCACATCTTTCCTTAATACCTACAGGTTAAAATCCAACTTTGATTTAATATCTCACTAAAACTCAGTCACAACAGAAATCTAGACCTTACAGATCACTTCTTTTAACAGAGATCCTGAGTTAATCATGTTTCTCATCAAAAAACTCTCTATATTATATATATATATGAAGATAATCAGGATGTGACACCTCAGATAGGAAAATATATATATGAATATATATATTCATATGGTGACAGGTATATGAGTATCTAGATAAATGATAGAAAGGTAAATGATAGAGATAAATTGATAGATGGGTAGATAGATGATAGATAGATAGATAGATGATAGATAGATAGATAGATAGATAGATAGATAGATAGATAGATATTTCTATAAAGTTCCCTTCATATTCTTGCTTTAGTTGAAAGATGTCTGATCTCTTAAATACTATTTCCCTGTTTCCCTTAAAATTAATCAGAGATTTTCCCATCATCAGATCCCCATACACCTTGAGGCCTGGAGTTGAACACTTTATCTTTCTTGCTTTTTTTTCAAATGACTTTTCCTCTTCAATCCTTCAATACCTTAAGATATTTTAAGAATATATTGTAAGATTCAATACATTTAATTTTCTAGAAGCCATCTTTCCTGAAAATAAGTAAAATGAGAAAAAAACAAAAAATATTTCTGTAGTAATACATTGAATCACATGTTTTAACTTAATCTTCTTTTCCAAAAAAAATTCTTTACTGTTTGTTCAAATCATAATTCAATTTAGGATGAAATATTGTGCTTTTGAAAATTCATTCTCATTCTTTATTTTTATGTATAAACTTTTGTTTTTGATTTTGTTTGTTTGTTTTTCAAACTTCCAAGAACTTTTCCAGATTCTCTCTTTGGTTTTAATTTCTGAAATTATATCCTTATAAATAGGCATGAGTATGCCCAAAAGTCAGTGATTTTGATTCACGTGGAAATACTTTGAGTACCACTTTAGTTATAAGACAATATATATATATATATATATTAAGTACCTAATAGTTTTCCAACTGCTTGGTCATCTCTGAATTTGTTTGGTTCATTATTTTCTCTTGGCAAAGGCCTCCTACCCTACCACTTGGGCTTTAGTGAGTGAGTGAGTGAGTGCATATATGTGTTAGTGTTTAATTTTATTGAATATTGGATATCTTGTGAGTGAGATAAATATCATTTATGCTTGGGGATAAAAAAAACTTTAGACTGGGAATAAATATCATTTATTTATTCCCAGGAAAGACTGGGAATAAATATCATTTATTTATTCCCAGGAAAGACTGGGATAAATATCATTTATGCCTGGGGATAAAAAAACTTTTTTAAAGACATTTAGAATGGAATCAATTCAATTTAATCAGGAGGTGAGCTGGGTTTGGGTTTTGTTGCTTCTAAGGATATATCTTCAGTGTCACCAAAGCTTGTGAATTCTCCAATGATTAGCATAGACTGAAAGGCTGAAGAGTTTTTTCTTATGCAAAATTTTTACCCCAGGTTTAGTCATTCCTCTATATTTATAACAAAGAGGGTTCTGCCTCCGTGGTCTTTCCTTCAGATGGGCACTGTCATTGCTCATTATTAGGTGCTTGCTAGGCTGGAAATAAGCTAATGGAATTTCTCTTTTTTTCCTATCCTTTTTTTCTTTGCTTTAGTTTTAGGTAGGCTATAAGTGTCTGCCCATAGGACTGGGATTTTCCTGGCATTTCTGCCACTCCTCATCACAGGTAATCATATTCTATCTTGTATCTTTACCCAGGAGAGGCAGACCATTGTATCTGCCCTGATACCAGACTATTTCCTCTTCCATATCTGACTTGTGACGGCAGCCTCTACCCAGTTTTTTGCCCTGACCCTCTTTCTTGTGAGTAGCTGGCAGAAATCTATCAAAATTCACCTTTGTTTGGGTGTGAACTCCCTTTGTATGTGTGACTCCCAGAATTTCTATGAGAATATACTAGTTCATATTAGTAAATATTATGGCCTTTAGTGAGTACTAAATCATTTATTGAATACTAATATATCTGTAGGACACTATCAAACACTAAAGAGAAATAGCTGAAAAAGAATCATAGATATTTCAAATACTGACTGTAGAAAAAACCATAAAGATGATCTATTTTAATATCTTTTGAATTACTATCCATAGACAGTAATACCTTCTGGGCCAAAAGTGGGTTACTGTTTTGCATATGTTTAAATATATAAACATTTATTTTTAAGATTGTTAATTTAAACAAAGTTAAATGGGATTCTTTATCTCATGATGTTAATATGTAATATCCCCTGAGAAATAACACAATGTATATACTGTAGGCAGTGTATGTCAAATTTATTTATCTCCAAAATATATAAAGAACTCACATGATTCCACTCCAGGAAGACAAAAAAAAAAAAAACAATTAAAAAATAGGCATAAGACTTAAACAGACACTTCTCCAAGGAAGACATACAAAGGGCCCAGAGACATATGAAAAGATGCTCAGCATCACTAGCCATCAGAGAGATAGATGCAAATTAAAACCACAATAAGATACCACTTCACACTGGTGAGAATGGCCATCATAAAAAAATCAACAAATGTGTTGGAGAGGTTGTGGAGAAAAGGGAACCCTAGTGCACTATTGGTAGGAATGCAAACTAGTGCAACCACTGTGAAAAATAGTATGGAATTTCCTCAGAAAACTAAAAATGGAATTGCCTTTTGATCCAGTGATCCCACTGCTGGGATTATAACCTAAGAACCCTGAAAAACCAATTCAAAAGAACCTATTCACCCCAATGTTCATAGCAGCACAGTTTACAATAGCCAATTGCTAGAAGGAATATAAGTGCCCATCAGTAAATGAATGTATCAAAAACTATGGTACATTTACATAATGGAGTACCATGCAGCTGAAAGAAAGAAGGAGCTCCTACCCTTTGCAACAGCATGCAGGGAACTGGAGAGCATTATGCTAAGTGAAATAAGCCATGTGGTGAGGGACAAATACCATATAATCTCACCTATAAGTGGAACCTAATCAACAAAACAAACAACCAAGCAAAATATAACCAGATACCTTGAAATAAAGAACAAACTGACAGTAACCAGAGGGGAGGTGAGAGAGGATAATGGAGGGAAAAGGGAGAAGGGTTTTTAGGAACATCTATAAAGGACACATGGGTAAAACCAAAGTGGTGTAGGATCAAGGGTGGGATGTGGGGATGGCTGGAGTAGGGTGTAGTGGTCGGGGAAACTGGAGACAACTGTACTTGAACAACAATTTAAAAATTATGAAAAAAAATTAAAACAAAAACAAAATAATTTAACTCTTTTATGTAAAAATGTTCATGATGAGGCCCAGAAAGTGAATTTCTTTGAGGAAATTTTAAGTTACAATATATAAAATGATTAAATAAATATCAGATATGCTATATCATGAATTTCTATAGAATTTCAAGATAAAACACAGAAAATCCTATAGTTTACACCTAAATCTCAGAATAGTCATAAAATATATTATTATCTGTTCTATTACAAACATATTACTGTTACTTCCAAAGTATTTTTAAAGAGATCAACTGAGTTACCCAAAGTGCTAGTTCTAACAAATACCAAAAGATCAAGGGTTTGAAATTATGCTTTCTTCCTTATGTTGTTATAATGCACAGCCTATTCTCATATACAAAGAGAGAGAGATTTCTACAGAAGAAACAAAAAAAGTGCTATAATCTAAAATGACCTGAGAAGTTTTCATTGCAAAAGTATGACTTGAGTCCAATTGGGTGAATTGTACATGAACAAGTCAAGAGCTATGTGTTTTAAGAAGAAGGCATGGTAAGAAAACAAAGGCATAAAATGAAAGCGGAATGACAATAAGCGGAAGAAAGTGAGGTGGTCAGCCTAGCTAGGGTGCAGAATGTGCACAGGCTTGATATGACAGGTGGGAATGGACCAAGAGAAACTATGTTAAAAGATACCTAAAATAGTGCTAAAACACTGTTTTGTTTTATTTTATAAGTATGGAGGTATAGGGAGGAAAGCATCTTTTTTGAAAAGAAATTGTTGAATGCAAGCTTAAAATTGAACATTTAGAGTAGTTCAATTTTAGAGTAGTTAGACTAAGGGTTATAGAGTAATCACAAATAGAGTAGTTAGACTAAGGGTTATATTACAAATTTAATTCCTTAGCAGTATTTTGTAAATTATATCCTTACCACTCCTTGTAGGCAGAACTTGGTCTGTGCTCAAAGAGCTATTATATCTTTAAAAAAAACCTTTTGCATAATCCATTCGTATGGTGTTGAGCAATAAGAGTGCAAATAAGAAACTTTTCTTCATTTGGAAGTAAAACAGTTCAACTTGTTTTTTCCTCTGGTATAATTTAAAAAACAGCTGAAGATGTACAGTCCCAGTTGGCAGGACTGCAGTTTGTATTGAGGAAGGAAACTAATGCCATATTTGAAGAAAATTGGTTAACTATTTTTGAAATGTGGAGGATATAAATTATGCATTAACATATGTATAAGTAGTTTTTTGGTGGAGGGTATAAAACTACTTGACAAAATAAATGAATTTGGCAAAGTAGTGGGATAAAAAGTCAATATTCAGAAAATGATGGCATTTTTATACACTAATAATGAACTATCAAAAAGAGAAATTAAGAAAATTATCCCATTGACTATTGCAACAAAAATAATAAAGTACCTAGAAATAAATTTAACCAAGGAGGTAAAAGACCTATATTTGCAAAACTATAGGACACTGAAGAAAGAAATTGGAGAAGACAGAAATAATAATAAGTGGAAGCATATACCATATTCATGGATTAGAAGAATTAACATAATTAAAAGCAATCTATAAATTCAATGTAATTCCTATTAAAATACCAGTAGCATAACACAGATCTGGAACAAATATTCTGAAAATATATATGGAACAAAAGAGACTCTGAATAACCTCAGCAATCTTGAGAAAGAACAAAGTTGGGTAGATCACAGTACTAGATATCAACCTGTACCATAAGGCCACTGTAATAAAAAGAGTTTGGTACTGGCATAAGAACAGACACATAGATCAATGGAACAGAATAGAGAGCCCAGAAATAAACCCAAGTCTGTGTGGTCAATTAATATTTGACAAAGGGGACATGAACATAAAATGGAGTAAAGACAGTCTCTTCAATAAATGGTGTTGGGATAACAGGATTGGTTCATGAAACAAAAATGAAACTAGGCCATCAATTTACCCCATACACTAGAATAAACTCAATATGGATGAAAGGCAAATATAAGTCATGGTACCATAAAAATCCTAGGCAGTAAAATTCCAGATATCTTGCATAGTAATGTTTTTGTTGATATATCTCCTATGGCAAAGAAAAAAGGAGAAAAATAAACAAATGGGACTACATCAAATCAAAAACCTTCTGAACAGCAAAAGAAACCATCAGCAAACTGAAAAGGGAACCCACTGTATGGGGGGAACATATTTTGCAATGACACAATAGACAAGGGTTAAATCTCCAAAATACATATAAAAATTTATACAACTCAACACCAGGAAGACAAACAATCCAATAAAAATATGGGCAAAGACCTGAATAGACATTCTCCTGGGAGGACATACACATGGCCTATAGACATATATTAAAATGCCTAACATTACTAACAATCAGAGACACCCAGATTAAAACCACAATGGAATATCTTTTCACACCTGCCATAATGGCTATTAGTAAATCAACAAACAGCAAGTGAGAGCAAGCATGTGGAGGACCTGGTGCACTGTTGGTGGGAATGCACACCAGTGCAGCCACTGTGGGAAACAGTATGGGATTTCCTTAAAAAAAAATATATATATATATAAGTGCTTTTTACCCAAGGATTCCCCTTCTGAGACTATATCTTAAGAATCTCAAGATACCAATTCAAAAGAATATATGTACCCCTGTGTCCATAGCAACATTATTTATAATAGTCAAGATTTGGAAGCAGCCTAAGTGCCCATCAGTAGAGGAGTAGATAAAAAAAACTGTGTTACATTTACACAATGGAATACTACACAGCAGTAAAAAAGGAGAAAATGAATTCTTGCCCTGGCTCGTGTGGATCAGTGGGTTGAGCACTGGCCTGCAAACCCAAAGGCTGCTGGTCTGAGTCCCATAGAGGGCACATGCCTGGGTTGCAGGTAAAGTCCCCACGTAGGGACATACATGAGACAATCAATTAATGTTTCTCTAATACATCAGTATTTTTCTCCCTCTCTTTCTCTCTTCCTTTTCCTCTCTCTAAAAAGTAATAAATAAGAAATTCTAGAAAAAAAAGAGAGAGAAGGAATTCTTATCATTTGTGATGGCATGTATGAAGCTGGAGATTATGGTGAGTTAAATCAGATAGTAGATAAAAGATAAATGCCATATAGACTCACTTATAAGTGGACTCTAATGAACAAAATAATATAATGATCAAAGTAGAATCAGAAGCACAGAAACATGGAGCAGACTGACAGCTGTAAAAGGGAAGAGGTAAGGTGGGTGCTGATTGAAAGAAGGTGAATGGATTAGTCAAAGACCATGTATGAAGGACCCATGGACATGAATGGTCATGTGGGGATTGACTGTGAGAGTGGGGGATGGGCTGGATGGAGGAGGACAAAGGGGGAAAATTAGGACAACTGTAATAGTATAAACAATACAATATTTAAATAAAAGAGTATGTATAAGGAAAGCTTTCTTTTTTTTTCTTTTTTTAAATTTTTTATTTTAGTTTATTCAGTACAGTTTCTATCCTTTATTCCCATTCCAG
>CM052543.1:60835107-60848507 GCA_028533065.1 Trachops cirrhosus
TAAATGGGTGCTGTACCTTGTCAAATGCTTTTTCCGCATCTATTGATATGATCATGTGATTTTTGTCTTTGCTTTTGTTTATGTGATGAATTACATTTACTGATTTTTGAATATTGAACCATCCTTGCATCCCTGGGATGAATTTTTAATTGTGTTCAATGGGTACCTCAGCTAGGGCCATTTGAGTTAAAAAGGCATTAGTTCAAAGGTTTTTAGTTAAGATATTTTTACTGGCATATGTTCATATCAAGGCAGTAAAGCAAAAATGAATTATGTATGTATAAACTTGCAGCATCAAAAGGAACAATTATTAATTGAATGAACTAGAAAGCCTTTCTTTATTTCTTATAAATTATCAGTAAAATACATTTACATAGACTATTTCCCCTCCAGAAAATTTCAGTATATTTTAACATCATTGAAATAATATTTACATACTATTGTTTAATAAAGGAATTTGTGGATGTATAAATAGAGTTTGGCTGTGGTTGTCATATGGAAGCAGAACTATCTTTAACAAATATTTCTTTCTAACGTTTTTGTATGATTTCCTGTCCAGAAAAGAGATTTCAAAAGTCACTTACTCATCTGCCTCACTCTGATGCAATTCTCATATTTATTCAGCACCTTGGGAACCAGTCACATTGCAGTGAAAGAATCTGAGGCTTATTGAGCATAAGTAGCTTGCTCAAGATAATTAAATTAGAAAAAAAAATAAGACCAAGATGCAAGTCCTTTCTTTTGCATCATAAATTTCAGGTTCTTTCCTTGACCACAGACTCTCTGCATAACAAAGAAGAGATAACTCGCCTTTGTCATTTTTCAACATTATAATTTATTCAGGTGTAAAATGTGTAAAAAATGAACATTACAAGTTAGAATATATATAACTTCTAAATTGGGTGATAAAACATTAACCATCATAAATATATTAACAAAGTATGTTAAGTGTGGGCTAGTATACTCTAACAAGTGTAATGGAGTGGGTGAGAATTTCTCCACTACACAAAATATGAGTACAGTTTACAAGAATAGAGGAAATATCATCATTAACATTTATATTTCCCCAAGAACGTATCTGACTTGTAACTGACATCTTATTTCCTTCCTAGATCAACTGCATAATCTTAACTAATCTTGTAGCCAACATTACCCCCTTTTATCTGTTCTCCTAACTTTGGCAAGAGTGGCCCTATGATAGTAATGTCCATGCCTTGTTGTAGCCCTATTGATTCCTAAAAGGACTTTTCCATGGTTACTATATGTTTGTATATATTTAAGCATGATACCTCTAAGGGACTAAAATTTTTGAGAGTAAGATTTATACCTTCTTCAGAAAAACTCTGTATACTCAAGAGCTAGCCTGGTTTGGGATATTTAGTTAATAGGAGACTGATAAATGTGTTTAATGAAATAAAATTACGTCACAGGAACTTTGACTTCTGCTCTAAGATGCAGAAAGCAGGAAATAGGGTTGCTCCAAAATTTAAGCAAAAAATATGAACTTTATGAATTATTTGAACCTATCAACTAGTTGAAGTCACATGGCCTTTATCTAGCCCAAGTCTAAGGAGAAACAGGTGAAATAGGCCCAGGGATACTTTCTTACCTGCAGTGGATAGAACTTGATATAAAAAAGTTGAGCTAGAATACTTCACTAGCAGGTGAAGGTCAAGTGCAGGGTGGCAGAATTGTGTGAAGCAAGATAATCACAACAGATTGGTATGTGAAGACTTCAATTCATTGACAGCTATCAGAGCAACAACAACAGAAAAACTTGGATTTAGCTCAAATCCTAACTAGAATAACTTATAGCTTCTCACTAAAGACCTAGTAGAAGTAAAAAATTTACGTGTTTCTAGACATAAAAACTATTTACCTCAGTTTATACTGACATACATAAGTTGTTCATATTTCAATAAAATATTTTGAAATATTTTGAAAAATGAAAAAGCACAATATAACACACATCCAAGAGACAAGACAAATATCATGATAAAACTAAAAGATGACACACATATTGGGATTGTCTGATAAGAAATTTAAAGTCATAATTAATATATTAATATTTCCATTGGAAAAGGTGATAGCATGTCAGATTGAATGGGCAATCTTAGCATGTTTATGCACCCAAAGAGAATAATCCAACTGAAATGTTATAAATTAAGGAAAAAAACAGTAAAAACGGTTTCTTCAACTGACCTAACATAGATGATAAACCACTAGTGAACACAATAATCGATAAATATAAATTAGCCTAAAGAAAGTAAATAGAGAATGAACAGTGAAATAAACAAAAAAGGACATCTAAGAGCAATAGGACAGTATTAAATGGTCTAAAACATTTATAATTGGAATCCCAGAAGGAGAATAAATAGAGAAAAGTGGTAATGATTGAAGAAATAATACCTGGGAATTGTCTAAAATTAATGACTGATGCAAAATACAAAATCTCTGAGAGCACCAAGAAGGTTAAAAACAAACAAAGTCAAACTACTAAAAAGCAAAGATAATCAGAAAATTTGAAGGCAGGTGGGGGGAACAACAACAACAAAAAAAAAAAACGGTATGTTCCCAGGATAAAAGAGAATTATAGTTGATTTCTCATCAGAAACCATACAAGCCAAAGAAAATGGAGTGACAGACATCTCTAAAGTGCTGAGAAAAGCAGGGCAACAGCAATTACCTATCTGGAATTATGTACTCACGTTCATAAGTGAGAAGAGAAATAAAAATTTTCTTATACAAGTAAAAATGAGAGAATTCATTATTAGCAGGCATAATTGATAAAATTAGGAATTTAATTAAGCAAATTGCTCAGATAACAAATCTGCTGATAAATCAATCAGAGTTTAGTAATAACACTGGTGACACTTCAGGGATGACGAAACAACAGGAACGCATTGGGGCACAGGAGTAAGGAAGCTCTGCTGTCCAGCAAGAGTCAGAGCTCTGGAGAGAAAGGGTGTTGGCAGCATCTGGAATCTCACAGAAGCCACAGATACACAGAGATGCTTCCTGAAATAGCAACTCCCTCCAGGAATTCAATTGGCCAAATCAAGCTGGCAGGTAATCAGTTTGGCAAGCTAAGGCAAATTAGTCTAGGAAATACAGACTGTGGCCACCAGCCTCTATGAAATACAGAATAAAGAGAGGGGAGAATGGATCTGAGAGAAAAGAGACAGATGCCCTGTTCACCACTCATTTACAACATTTCTCTGCATTCATTTCACCTCTATACTATAATTCATTCCCAAACATCATATCTCTAATATGATGCAACTATATTTAATAAAACACAGCTATTGTTCTCTCCTCAAAGTCTCATCAATGATTTCATTAATTTTGGTTATTTGGGGTCTTCAGGTGATATGAAGGCTTTCCAATCAAATCCACATGTGGCTGTCATGTGACATATGGACTAAACTGTAAATCTAAACATTACTCATACTCTTCCTATGAAATTAAAATTCTCACACACTCATGTAAACTGCTAAATTCCTCATTTCTGTAAGTGCCTTTAAGGTTATAGGTATTTATCACTTCCTTTTCCTATGACCCATCACATGCCTTCTTTGCCCTAAACCAGAACCTCAGTTGGTCGCTGTTATTTTTAAAAATCATGAGAGTTAAATTCATTCTTGAAATGCCTATGTATTTAGTTGTCCTGGTTGAACTGAGATGATATACTTATTACTTAGTGTTTGCTATTGGGCATGACAGTAATTAGGAAAGTTCTAGTGAATCCTCTGGCTGCACATATAGACTCCAGTTTGCATTATAGTTACAATAGCCCATTTTTCCTTAATAATCAGAATTAATCATCCCAGCCAGTATAGACCTTGTTTTCAGCCTGTTGAGCATCAGTGAGATGACATAAGTACCTGAGGAATATAGGTTTCCAATAATAATTTATGGACTCATTCAAACAACAGTGCTTCCAGCTATGTGTGGGATATTTTTGTTAGATATGCTGTTAACTAAATGTGCACAGTGACTATGACCTTTAGAATATTAACCTTGATATTTCTTGACTTAGAATTCCTTATTATTAAACCTTCAGTGTTGGTCTAGTATAACCTTCATTTTGGCATCAGTTAAAACAGACAAAAAATATGTAAACTAATAAAACTTAAAAAAACAGATGACAATCTATAGAAATTTAGAGAATTCTTAGCTGTGAAAAGCTTGGCTTGTAGAAACCTTAACTGATTCCTCTTATTTATAGCCATCCTGATTGGATTAGTGTTAACTGTTGGCACTAGTTGCAGCTCTCTTATGTCTGCTTAAAAGTCACAAGACTTATAGTATAGTTTGATATTAGGTGGAATGATTCCTCCAACATTGTTCTTTCACGAGATTGTTGTTGCTATATAGGGTCATTTGTGGTCCCATATAAATTTTTGAAATATTTGCTCTAGTTCTGTGAAATAAGTCATTGGTATCTTGATAGGAATTACATCGAATCTATAGATTACTTTAGGTAATATAGACATTTTAATTATGTTAATTCTTCCTATACATGAACACAGTATGTGCTTCCACTTATCTGTATCTTCTTTAATTTCTTTCTTCAGTGTCTTATAATTTTCCAAACATAGGTCTTTTACCTCCTTGGTTATACTTATTCCTAGGTATTTTATTCTTTTCTAAGCAATTATGAATTGCTTTCCTAATTTCCCTTTCTAATGTTCATTATTGGCATATAAAAATGTAACTGATTTCTAAATATTAATTCTGTATCCTCCAACTTTACTAATTGGAAAGTATATATGCAAAACTGTGTTCACTGCAGCACATTATTTACAATCACCAAGATATGGAAGTAGCCCAAGTATCCATCAGTATATGTGTAGATAAAATAACCATGGGGCAATTACATAATGGAATACTACTTGACCATAAAAAAGAATAAAATGTTATCCTTTGTGACAGCATGGATGGACCTGGAGAACATTATACTAAGTAAAATAAGCCAGGCAGAGAAAGACAAATACCATATGACTTCACTAATATGTGGAGGCCAATGAACAATCTGAATTAACAAGCAAAATAGAGACAGAATCATAGATAGAGGGCAGGCAGACAGCTCTGGGTGGGGGCTGGTTAGGGGATAGAGGGATAAAGCAAAAAGAAAAAAGAACTCACAGACATGGACAACAGTCTGGTGATTGGTGGGGAGGAGCTATTAGGAGCTATTACGGGGATAAATGGCAATGGGAAAAAATAGCACTTAATAAAAGTCACAGGAAGGAATACACTGGATTCCATCTAAACAAAACACTTAAATATCAGCCAAACAAATGTTATAATTAAACACACAGAAATAACCAAAACTACCAATGTATGATGATTAATTATTCCAAAATGTTAGAAGTTAGTTTACAAAGAATCAGTCAGTACGATTGCATTTAATGACATCTTAGAATGCCACTTTTTTGTTTAAAAAAAAAGGAAGAAAGCAGCATCTGAGAAAACATGTATATTGAGAGTGATGTGCTTTCCATAATTTTAGAGTAAAATACAATATTTTTATTAGGTAAATTAGACTTTAAATGCCTTAGCATGACAGAATTATAATTAACAAATGTTATACCAAACAAAATTTATCTGATATAAATAATAATTTGGTATTTTTTGGTAAAAATTTTTGCATGAGGGTTTCTGGAACTGGGATATACTGGTAATTTACAAATTCAGTTTGATATCTAAGTTAGTTACTAGATATCATTGTTAATGTTGCTTTTCTACTCCTCTTGAACATTCCTACATATCTAGGGGACTCAAATGAATGAAAGAGTAACCTTTAATTAAGAGAGGGTATGTTTCCTAAAAGCAAAAACATGTGGTAGGATTATTTGACATCAATTTGCTAGCAGCTCAGCATATTGGTTGATGGTATTGATTACTGAAATACTCACAAATAATGGGGCCATAAAAAAAATCAGTGGTCTATTGCTATGATACCAATACCAAAAGGTAGTATGGGGAGGCTAGTTGCTTTCAGATCATTTGAAAATTACAACAATAAAATATGTTCCTTCAGTGATTTAAAGTTGGACTAGGTTTTGTTTCTGGTGCTTTTCTTACTTTTTTTCTTCAATTTAAAAACATATTTTATATTAGGATAGTTGCAGCTTGTATGAAATGCATAGGCTTCAAGTACCAACTACTTAGAATTTTGCTGGTACCAGAAAGAATGAAAATATTAGTTTGAAATACCACTGTTTGATTTCCTAATGATCTATTATTCTCTGCTGCTAGTTAAAAGGTCTGTCCAGAAGGTATCCAGTCATGTAATATGACAAACAGAGACATTTATTGAAGAAGGTTCAAGATACAAGAAACATTGTACGTAGGACAATGACACCTCAGTCTTCTTCACAGTAGGCACCTCGGGACCACACACAGTTCCCCCAGTCTCCATCAGCTGCCCTGTTGTATTTTCCTGCATCTCATCAGTGGTCTGAAATCTATTCTCTTTCAAAGGTAATTATACTTTTGGGAAAAGCCAGAAGTCACAGGGTACCAAATCTGGATTGTAGGGGGACTGAGTTATCTGGGTGATTTGATGTTTTGCCAAAAAACTTTTCACAAGATATGATGCATGAGTGGGAGCATGTTGATGTCATCACCAGTTGCCCAAGCTGAAGCCTTCTGAATAATCCAAATAGTATTTTTGGAGGAATGTTCAAGCTTAGTGCAATATTTGTTGCAGATTCATCGCTCTACTTGCTCCTTCATTTTGAATGTGACTGCCACACAGTACACATGCTCACTCAATGGCGTCTACCACCCCCATTGACTAGTACAGTGAAATTGTCATTGTTCACACATGTGCCTTCCAGTGTATTTTCCTTGTCTGTCAGGTTACATCGATGTCGCACAAAACATTCTCAATATGTTAATAATGTCTAGACTATTTGCAGAGACACATTATGTATATTCCAGAAGGGGAAAAAAACTATAAAGTGTAAACTTCTCCCCACTGCTCTCAGATATTTATAGTATTCTTTTACTTCAATAAATTATAAAATAGAAGAAAATGGTGCTATAAAAATAGATCTTGTAATACTTAAAAGCAAAAAAGCATAAATACATAAAAAGATTTTTGGACTGAGTATAGAAAACCTAGACTCATTCCTACACATCTTATGTGAGGCCTTATTCAAGAATTAATTTCTCATGCTTCAACTTTCTCATTGCAAAATGAAAGATGTGTCTTTAAAATACTTCTGGGTAGATTGCTTCCTCTAGTTATTACTAAAAAAAATAATGATCTTTGTATTTAAATAAATTTGATTGAGATTCCTCCTCTGTCACCAACCTTTATTTATTTTTGTCTAATCTAAAAAACTTACATTCTCTAAATCTTGGTTTACTATGTCTGTAGTAAGGAAATTTGATTTATCATGTGTATAAGAAAGAAAAATATTTTGCATATTCTGGGCATTGGATCAATATATTTCTTGTATGATCCCCCTTCTCCATTAAAGTGTCTTCTACTTCATCCTATGATACCATTCTGTGCTTCTATTAAATATAAAATATATTAAATAAATCTAATTTACTTTGATCATTTACTTCAGTCATATTTACATGTGTATAATCATTGTCTTTGCTTATTTGAGATATTCTAGACAAATAATTTCCAAATTATGTCATAAAATTAACCCTTACACTGAAAGTTCTGTGGTTGTTGTTTTCTAAAATAAGCTATTTGAAAGATAAAAATATATCACAAGTTGTATAATCTTCTCTAACAAAAAGATTTCCTCATTAATTAAATACTCAGAACTTATTGTACTTCCTCAGAGTGCTACCAAATAATTCTTTATTCTAAAACCTTTTATTATTACCAATTACAGGGCTGCATGTAGGCTATCTACTAAAAAAAAAGTTTCTTCTTCAGTGAAAAGTTTAGTTTGTTTATGTTTACTCCCAAGCCTGGTTTGAAGAAAAAAAAAGCATGCTTACAGCTTATTTAATCCTTTTTTATGACAGTGAAAAATATAATCCCAACCCTCACATACCTTCATGTTCTGTGACCAATAAAGCCAATGGCTTGAAGCTTTGGAGACAGAGTACCCATCTTAGGGGATGGGAAAAGACTGATCTCTCATCAAGTGCAGAGTTAAGAAAACAGGCAAGATTAACCTAAGCCTACCTTCCTTCAGTATATGTGTTATTCTTAAAAATGAACATTTAAACAGTTAATCTATAATGTCCTCAACAATATGTTATTGGCTATGAAAGCATTTTATTTTTCAAGTGAATGCATATTCACTGCTTATAAACTAATCATTGTATCACACCCTATATGTTTTATGAGAGGCCATTTAAATTACTACCATTTATTTTTATTTTTCCAGTAATAGATATCATATATAATTTGTGTGGGCATATATAAAAAGGTTTATGGTAAAGAAACACAAAATGTTAAAAAGTATCATGTGTGTACTGGGAGAAGTGAACAAATAAGGCCACTGCAGACATAGTTATAAAATAGCTTTGACAAAATATGGAATGGATATTTAATATTTCTATTCTAAATTTATAACTTGTTCCTACTGAATAAATATTAGTTACTTTTTCCCAATAGTGGCAAAATTATGTCTATCTTAAGACTTACGTTAGAGATACTCAAGGAGAAAAGCTAAGTTTTTTAGGTTTCCTGCAATCCTTGAGGCACCACAAAGTTTTGCCAGAACAAATGGAGAGAAAATATGTTTCAGAGAGTCCAAAGTTCAAAACCCAGCTACTTTCTTGTTGTCTTGGGCAATTATTTTTGAAATGCTAATACCAATGATTCTTATTGCTAATGTAGGACAATAATAGTACATTCATCATAGACTTATTTACTTTATAGACTCACTTAAAACATTTATTGAACTTACATGTATAAAATGGCTACTGCCAAGTCAGGCACAAATGTTATTCACTGGAAAAAAAATAAAATAACAAACCAAAAACATGTAACAATTGAGAAAATCCAACTTTTCTGTAGTGTAGCTAAACACAACCAGGTTCTCATCTTTTAACTAAAAGTCTCATAAATCTCTCTTAATCTCATCGACCTTCCTTTCCCTTCTCTCTTATTTCCCCTGCTTCCTCCTACCTTATTTATACATACACATATAATACAAAATACAATACTAAGATCTTATTTTTATTAAAGGGGAATAAATATGGGAGTTATAACTATCTTAGTAGAATTTTCTTATCAATAATTTCCAATTCCTGTGGATATATCTATGTAACTGCACAGCTCTGTAAGTGCTTATGCTCGTTTGAAGTTAGTTCTCTTAGGCTGCCGTGTGACTACTTCTGTTCATCCTGAGTTCTCTTCCTACAGAGTCCCTAGTGATTTTGTAGCTAGTTGGGTAGGATAGCTGGTGCGTGGCCAACAGTTTAAAAATACACCAGTGTAAGCAAAAGGGTTCATGCACAGAAGACATCAGGGTTTTGAAACTTTTTAAAGCTATATAAAGCATTTGGAACATCTGCCCTCGTTCTTTATGTAGATAAAAAGGTGAAGTTTCCAAAGGCATTATTTGATCTAAATCTGTAACAAAGGAGAAAAAAACACTTGGGAAACACTAAGAGGTTATTTCAATCTGTTCAAGAGTTAAACTCACTTATAAGCAAAAAACATTGCTTAAATTGCAAATATCCAAAGTTAGTGAAAAACATTTAGAAATAACCATTTTTCAGCACATCCAAGCTAATATTGTTTTAAAAGACTACAGTCAGAACTATCCATGTTATGAATAAATTATTAGGTGAAACTCTCCTGATCTAAGGAAGTCCATCATACCCAACCAGAGTGAATAAATAAGCATAGGGAAGTATCAAGGAAGAATGAACAGGTGTTAACTCAGAGCGGAGCTGAGTCCTCTATCTCTACCTTATTTGGCAAAGCAGGCAGGTATCTCTTACTTTTACAGGTGTATTCCAAGAACATTTTGCTTTCATACACAAAGATATTAATAATAAAATTATTTTTGGAAACAGGAAAAACACTTGCTCACTGAACATTTGTCTTTTAGCTTTAAGAAAGTTGGTATATCTCAGGGTCAGGTGCGGTGCCCATTATTAGTTCATTACTTTTACTGGATAAATATCTAACATTTTATAAAGCATTTCCTCACTATAACACTCTTTGTGGTTCTAAACTTTTAAGACCCCAAATGACAAGATTATATTACAAAGATCTCCAGATTATTAAAAACTGAACAATACAGATCACTGGATGAGACTGAATAATGTTAAATTCTAGGGCTAGGCTCTAGCAAATGCTTACATATTGTTGTGATTTGCTCCACTTTTCTGTGCCATGTCTGTAAACTCTTCAGGCAGTTAGTTTTCTGGTTTCTACTTCAAAGGTACTGCCTTGTTTGATTGCCATTTGGAATTTTTTTTCAGCAAATACATTTTGCTTTCTGCCACTGTCTTTCTAAAAGTAAATTTCTACCGTATTCTCACTTCAAGGGGAACACTATTTTCTACTGATTTATATTTCAAAATGCTAAGGAAGTGATAAAAAAAGACCCTGTACTTTCAACCTTTGTTTTTTTTTTTCTCCTTCCACATGCAGTGCTTTAATGAAAAACTCAGATCCATTCTCATGTCCTCTGTGGTAATATTCATTGCAAACATCATTACGGATGTGAGGTCTCTCCCTTAATTAAGAACTAAAAGGCTTCATTTCCTAAAACCAAAGCATGTGGCAGGTTTTATTGATCTGGTCTGTGTCGCCAGCTGAACACATTAGCAGAGGTTATTGATTACTCTAGTAGTAATGAGCTTGGGTTCTTTGTCAGGTGAAGTACACATTCCTTGGGAGCCTTTTCTTGAAATGGGCTAATATGGAAGTACATGTTCACTATGATATATGATTCAGTAAACTTTTAAAGCTTTATTGCCAATGAATCATTCTTTAAAAATATAACAGCAATCATTAAAAAGATTATTTTCTAGCCATTATCCTTTTGTAATTTCTTCTGAATGTTAATGATGCACTTATGAAGAGATGCTAAGCCAAAAAAAAAGTATAGCATTAAAAAAATGTGATCACATATGGCTCTCTGGCTTCTAATATGTTCTCAAGCAACCATCATCATTATCTTCTGATGACTAAGCTGGGCAAGTTAACTAGTTTAACTTCACCATTATCAATAGTCATGATCTCTGTCTGGTGTTTGAATACGAGTTTATGCAAATGGCTTTCTGGATTGATAATCAGTAAAAAATGGTACTCTGGGTAGTAAATGTGTGTGACATCTCTTAGGAGTGTAAACTCTTCACTGGGGGAAATGGTTTTCAGATGAATATTGCTAAACTATTTCTCAACCCAAGATTTCACTACTTATTAATTCATTTGGGTGGAATATTGTCAAATGGGATGGATGAAAGAAAGCAATGTAGGGACTTATTTTCCTTTTGAATGGATAACATAGAGATGGTACTTGGACTTTTTAGATTATTATAGACATGCATGTGTTCAGCCAAAGGAACTGAGTAATCTTTTAAAAAATCAGCTATGCCTTTGGAAACTCATGAGAATATTTGAGATGTAAACGTGCCATTTCCATTATAGATAAGTTCAAAAGGACCTGGGGAGAAATTCTTTCCTGCTACATGGAAGACAGAGATCTGTGTGAAAATAATGTGCAGAGGCTCACTGTAAAGTGCAGCCAATGGGAATACAAAGATTATTTGGAGGCTGGAATTTTCATGTTGATTTTGGAACTTGAGGATTTTTTATTTTATTTGAAACCTTTAATCCTTTTATAGTCTGCTGAAAAATACTGATCAATCATTGAAATGTATCAGTTACAAGGCCCTCTGGACCCGCTGCTGGAAAAAGAAAACATTTACTTTTCCCATCCGACCTTTTCTACAACACCTGATTGAAGGAACAAAATTGTTTCTGACCATTGAATCAATCTAATCTCTAACCCCACATCACCCCGTGAAAAAATTATTCACAATATACTGATATCATATCTCTGGTTGCTTCTATCTCTGGTGGGTTTTATAGTATGTGTGTCCCTGAAGCAGTGAGATACAAATTTAATGGAGATGCAAACACAATGGACAAAATAATATGCTATTTGTAATTTAGAGTCAAGTTCATCATTGAAGATGGGAAAGAAAGAGATATTCACTGATGTGGAATCAATGGCATGTTTCTGAAGCCAGGTTTATCAACATCACCACAGAATTTTAGTGTCAAATTTTTATCTGGGGGAAAAATAGTTCTTTTGAAACTTGGCTTATTTACATAGCATGTTATATTGATTAGATTGTCATGTTAATTGAGAAATTTTCACCAAGAATATTTATTTTTCCTTAATGACTTAGTATTTGTTTGGCAGTATTAGTAAAAATATATCTTGCATAATGTGACACTTAGGCTTACTTCACACCAAAAGTCCTATACTCTTCAGCATCAAGAAGTGTGGCAGGCCATGCATTATAGCAATTTTTATGTTTTATTAGCAAGTTTTTTAAAGGATATGGCCTTATTCTTGAAAATAAAAACTGAAAAAGTCTAAAACAAATTCAGCAAAGGTTAATACTTCACTATATCCCTGCCTTACCTTTGTGAAAGGAAAAGCAAAGCTGTAGAAATTACAGCTATTTATAAAATCTTCATGTAAAAATTACTATATATTATTGAGGACAAAGTAAATTCCATAATGCTGCATATTATGGAATTATCTTCTCCCCTCAGCAACAGACAAAGCTTTTTGGGTGCTAAAACCAGTTCAGTGTCTACAACAGATGTGACATATAAATAACTGACTTAGGAAAGAGTAAGAAATACAAATAAAATATTATAAAATAAGACAAAAGAAAATTTTGAATAAACTGTCATTATTTATCTCAGAAAGGATATGAGAGAAACTTAATAAATGTATTGTAGTCTCTGAAAGAAATTGTATAGTGTGGAGTACGGGATATGTGTTCATTGGTAGAGATAAAGCAAATGTGCCAGTTATTTTCTTACCTGGGATGTACACATTCCTCATAATAAAATCTCCATGAGTGGGAAGAGAAAAGCAGCTAGTTACCTATAGTGGCAGTCCCAATCTTTTCAGCACAAGGGACTGATTTTATGGAAGACAGCTTTTCCATGAACCAGGGTCAGGGGGATGGTTTGGGGATGATTCAAGTGATTTACATTCAAGCTCACCACCTGCTCTGCAGCCCGGTTCCTGTCAAGCTCAGACTGGTACTGGTCTGCAACCTGGAGGTTGGGGACCCCTGATCTACAGGGGGTTCCCATAAGACTGTCAGTTGAGTTTTTCAAAAGAAATTTTGAAGGCTAGAAAAGATTGGCAAGAAATATTCCAAATCATGAAAAACAGGTACTTACAGCCAAGATTGCTCTA
>CM052543.1:60848607-60864898 GCA_028533065.1 Trachops cirrhosus
TGGGGGAATGGGGGAATGGGGGAATGGGTAAAGAGTGAGGGGATTAAGAAGTACAAATAGGTAGTTACAAAATAGCCATGGTGATGTAAAGTACAGTATAGGAAACAGAATAGCCAAAGAACTTATATGCATGACCCATGGAAATGCACAATGGTGTGGATATTGCCTGAAGGGGTGAGAGGTGATGGGTAGAGTGGGGGAAAGGAGGAAAAATGGGACAAATGTAGTAGAATAATCAATGCAATATAATAAAAATAAAAATGCTAGGAGAAAAAGTATATTAAAGTACTTAATATATAAAATAAAGTATAATAAAGTATTTGAAAAATGTACAAAGAATATAAATAAGTACATTTCTGTACATAAATTATACTACTTGACTGACAAATATTAATATCCAAACTGTCCGTCAAATACACACAACACATACACATATATTGATTAGTTTTTGATGCCTACTTCAGAAATGTCTCTTTTTTAAAGTTTGCCAACTTTGTTAAAGTATAATTACAAATGAAATTATATATATATGTGACATATACATGATAATTTGATAGACATATGCATTATGGTATGATTACCACAATCAATCTAAGTAAAACATCCATCACCTCACAGTTAATCTTTTTTGTGTATGATTAGAACACAAGTTCTATTCTCTTAGCAAATTTCAAGTACAGTATTATTAACGTTAGTTTCCGTGCTATCCACTAGATCCCCAGAATTTATCTTAAGTAAACTGTCAAGCTTTTTAAAATGCTTAATGTACATAATGAGACACACTTACTAGAATGAAAAAAAATCCAAGACACTGACAACACCATGTCCTGACAAGGATGCTGGTAAGAATGCATAATAGCACAAGAACTGTTTCTTGTTCTTTGTCCTGTAGAAATAATCCATTTCATAGCACAGAAATGATGTCTTGCATGGAGACTAATACATACAACTTTTATTTTCTGGAAGTTATGTAATGGTTTTTGAAGAGTAGTGTCTACTGATTTAATGCTCTGAAAAAGATATGCTATAGCATAAAATCAAATCATCTTTTCTCATCAGTTTAAAAGAAGGAAATAATGTATTATCTAATGTTATACATTGGAGTTTCTGTATTTTACATACCCATTAATTCTTCTTTTTTTAAATTTTTAAAAAAAATTTTATATCTTGTTATTGTCATTTTCACCTCTTTCCCTACTCATTTGATCCTGTGCAAATGTGTCACATCAACCCACTTTTCACATTGTAATGCAGCTAATCCTAAATTGCCCAATATTCTCACAGAAGTCAATAGTTTTATGATAGCATTTCTCATAATTTAATTCATTTAGTCTCACTCTAACAAACTTCTGATTTTCCAATATGTAAGCCTCTTCAGACTGCAGCAGATAGCAAAGCTAAAATAATGTCTTACTGAGACGGTGATGCAGTCTTCTGTCCATAGTGGAGGATGTCTACCCAGGTCACACAAAAGTGATGGTGTACAGTCCACCACATGAACATTCTGAACAGGCCTGTGTATAAAGAGGAGCAAATAAGGAGCATGAATGCTGATGAGACAGCCACAGGGGAAAGAGAAAAACATGACATCTACATCTATAGTGAGGTCTCTTCATCCTTTCTTTGTACAAAATACATTTTAAGGGGAATCATTTAAATTCAATCACTGTTATCCTGTAGTAATAACATTTTTCATGACCATTGTGCAAACAACTATTGTTTTCTGATAGGAGAAGAAACATATGTACAGATATTTTTGAAAAAGATAAACATTTCCTAGAGGGGGATTTAAGCTATATAATTCTACTGACAGAGAGATATGATAATGAAGATTATCCAAAAATTGCTTTTTTAAAAAATTTTAAGGTATAGACATAACCAAAAGAATAAATAAGTGTTCATTTTTTCTAATATTACTTTTGAAAGAATGACATAGTAACAGTGCAGAAGATATTTTTTGTTAAAAACATATTGATTTATCTCATATAAGCTTTAGCTATAATCTCCATTGGGTGTTTTCCATTTGATCTGTTTTATTGAAAAAGCTCTCATTTGACTCAAGTGATTCAGCAAAATATGATTTGTTTCTCAATATATATGATACACAATGTATATGTTGTTATATTTACATAAAAGTATTAATCAAAACTCATGAACATGAATAATGTATTCATCTAGCAATACGATAGTAATAGGAAAATACTACCAAATTTTTACATGTATTGTTATATCTTTCAAAAAATCCCATAGGTGTTTTAAGAGTGCTTGTAGACAAAATGTGAGAGAAAACCAGGTACTGATAACAAGAGGACTCACGATGGGGATTACATTTGTGAAAGGTGGGAGGATGAAATGGTGGGAAATACCACATGGTTAGCTATAGGCTATATTTTAAGATGAGTGCTGGAATTTTGTATTCTCCCAGTGGCCAAAGCTAAAATAATTTGAGTATCAAAATAACTAAAGTAGTAATAGACTATAAAGTAAGTAAGTAAAAGAGGAAAGTAGAAATAAGTCCATCCAGGTTCAAATAAACAGCTGAATAATTAAATAAATGGAAGAGAATAGATATATTTCCTAAGAACTTTGGTAATAGATATATTACCAAATAACTTTTGTAACTATTTTTCCCTCCATGAGGCAAGCTAACCTCCTCCCCGATCACATGGAATGTACTCAGTGATTTGCTACCAAAGAGTAGAGTGTGGAAAAATGAAGACAGGGAAAAGGAATCTTACAATGAAGAAACTTGGTAAATTTTGCCTCAGCCAAGTGATTGAGGTTAACATAATACATTATGTCTTGTTGATTGTATGCACCCTTGATATAATGTGATGAAAATGGTACCTCAACTATGTTTTCCTCTCAAAAAACAATGAGCTCAAACTAATTCTGTGAAAAACAACAGATAAACTCAAATTGGCTCAGCTTGCCATAACAAAATACCATACACTGGGTGACTTAAATAGTAGACATTTATTTTCTCACAGTTCTAGAAGTTAACAGTCCAAGATCTAGGTGCTCACAGGGTTGGTTTCTATGAGATTTCTCTTTCTGGCCTTCAGGTGGTCTCCTTTTCACTATGCCCTCACATTTTCCTTCTTCTGTGTGAGCACTTAGAGAGACCAAACTCTGAAGTCTCGTCCTCTTCTCATAAGAACATCAGTTCTATACTATAGATTTAGGGTTCTATTCTTATGACCTTGTTAACCATACTTAATTCAAGGTCCTGTCTTCATTTCCAGTCACATTGGAGGTTAAAGTTTCAATGTGTAAATTCGAGGGGAACACAATTCAGTTCATAATATTGAAGAACATTATCAAATATTGAACTGTATTCCTAAAATCAATCAAATCATCAAGACACTAAGAAACTGTCACACACCAGAAGAAGTTAGGGAGACATAATGGCTAAATGTAATGTGGTATCCTGAATGAGATCCTGAACCAGAAGAGGAATGTTGGGGGAAAATTTGTGTATTCTGAATAAAGTGTTCAATTTAATAATAATGCAACAATGTTGGTTTCTTATTGTGACAACTATAAAATGGTTGATGGGGGGTGTTAGCAATGGGAAACAGTGATTGAGGGGTATACAGGAATGCTATCTGCAATATTTGTATAAACCTAACGCTACAAATTAAAATTCTATTAATAAGAGATAATTTAAAAATTACTAATGAATGAACAAAATAAATAAGGAAATAAAATTAGTCCATTTATGGAAAAAGAACAAAATATATTCTAGAAATAAATAATTAAAATATTATTTAAATTTGACTTAAAAATTGTGATCGTTGAAGTGTTGAAAGTAGTTGAGGTTACTGAGAAGAGGCAGAAAGTAACATGGGACATAGGAAAATATTACTATTAGAAAGTGTTCTAGAAAACTAAAAGGAAAATTATTATTAAGAAAGAAAATGCAGGTATAATATTCTATACTGAGATTTTGTTGTTAGAATGAATTACTGCTTTCAAGATATTTTGAATCATCCCTGCTGCTCAGTTCAGTCCACTGCTAGGGGTGCAGATCATGTCAAATAGTCCTTGAGGTCTGTTCCCCAAAGACCCTGTAAGTTCTGCCCCTAACAAACTAGTACTCCACTCCATTTGCATCAAAGTACCACACAAGCCTTTATTATTTTGTCTTAAGTGTCTTTGGCAAAACAGTTTATTTGTTTCACTACTCAAGGGTCTCATGAATGAGCTAGAAGCATTGTGACATCAGTCTGTGGTTGTCTCTTGCTTATTCTTGTCATTTGAACGCTGGTGCAATCATCTCTCATTTAACAAGTCTACAGAATGTTGCCTATCTTCTTACATGCTAAATCATTACTGTACCAGTTACACTAAATATTTGAAGGTTGAGGAATTTTACCAAGGCCATTTAGAATTTTAGTAGCCACTCTGGGCAACTTGTTATGTGAATAAACTTCATACATGAGTAAGCTCTTTTGGTGGTGCCTTAGAATATAAGGACTCAAAGACTATAAATATTCACTTGTTAGCATTTTTGATTGGCATGAAGAGATATCAAAAATATACAAAAACTATTATTTCCCCTGGGAATTTTTTGGAAAAGGGTAATAAAAATGTGAACTTTATGATCTCTTTCAATCTCCATCCTCTTGCAAATTTACCTTCATCCTAGGATCTTGTATTTTGACATCCTCTCTTCTCTTAGTCTGCTCCCTCCTCCTCCTGTACCTTTTCTGAACAGTTTTATCCTTTTCTTGAAAACCGCTTTCTGTATACTCCTCTCTCACTAATGTTGGACTTGGATAAAGAAAATGACCAGTTCTATTAGACTTACAGTGTAGAAACTTGGTAAAGATAAGATTTCCAAAAAGCTAAGGGCTTTTCAAACCCTTAAGAGGAAAGACAAAGTTCACTAAAGGATTTAGAACTACTCTAAGAAATTACAGTTAAAGATTATCTTATTATATCAATAATAAGATATAATATGTTATATCCTCATGAGACCCTGAATTACAAAAACTTGTATAGAAAAATCGGGATAGATTGATTACTAAAATAATTTCAAATATATGCACTGAAAGTTGAATGTAGATAGATGTGAAAGGAATATAAAATGGGAAAAGATCTCTTAGCAGCTATCATTATATATTTCTGTTAAAATGTAGCTTGTTTAATATTCAGATCCATAAACAGGAAAAGAATAAATATTTTACTGACTTCAGACTTTGTTGAACTATTCCCTTCTGGGAATACTGTGGTCTTTATAAAGGTGAAGATATCTTAACTACATAATCTAGTTGTTATTATTGTTATCATCCTTGAGTATCCCCTCAGGGGCCTCTCAGTGAGCAGTATACTCAAGATAAAGTGATCTTTATCTTTATCTTTATAAGCTAAAATCATATCACTACAACAAGCATCTAGGTGAATAGAACAGAATTGTTTGAATTTTCTGACTCTCTTTAGTGGGGCCAGCCATTCAGGCCAGTCTTCCTGGGATTTCCAATGGGGAACAGAAAGAAGCCTGAAGGCCAGAAATGGTCAAGGTAGAATCTTGACTATTCAAAATATGTCTATATAGTACCCCTTTTCACACTTTCCCATTTCAGTATTAGGAAGTAAACAAGAGGAGGTGCTCCTTTTCTAGGAACAGTTGGATTTAATAACCAAACTGCCTTATTAAGATGTGTGGACCAGGACAGAGGGGAGGGAGAACATGGGAGGGGGAATTGGATGAAAGAAGATAAAAGGATTAGCCAAAGAACATATATGCATGACCCATTAACACAGATCACAGTGTAATGATGGCCAGAGGGAAGGCAGGATGGGGGCTGGGTAGAGGTAGACAAAGTAAGGGGAATACGGGGGACATCTGTAACAGTGTCAACAATAAAGTTAAAAACAAGGATGTGTGGACCAGGAGATAAGAGAAGCAGAGTTAGGCTATGACTCATTGAGTAGTTTCTGCCATAAAAGTCACAGATTAACAAATTGCAATTAGTTTGGGAGTCTAAACACATGATATACATTAATTGCAATGGCCCTATCAATATGTCTGAATTTAACTGACCAGAAACAGAGAAAAAATCAACACAAAATGCCACAGATAGTACCGATGCTTGTCAATAGCCAGATGTTGTCAATCTTCAAGAAATGGGCAGGAGGCCATGTTCAATTGGATGAAACAGAGGTGTTTGTATTTATGTTTTAGTGTCCAGTCTACTATTGTGGGCATGTTTCCATGTCCAGTGTGGTGACTAATTCATGCAACAATGTGGTAGTCTGGGCAGAGCAGGCACTCTCAGGAGCCTGACGCCACTCAGTCTATTTGTGATCACTTACTTCCTGTGGGCATATGTGAGTCACCCAGACAGTCTGATCAGCAACCACAACTCAGTTCCACAGTGCATATTCGGGAAATGTGTGTCCCTAGCCAGTAACAATTGTAGAGTTTGAGTTCTGTCCACTCAGTACAGCGACAATACCCACTCTCAGCTCATTAATTTAATTCAGTCCACATTTCTCCTCAAACTATGTGTGTGGATTCTTTCTTGGTAGGAAACATTAAATACTGAATATTATGTTTGCATATAAATATGCACATTTCACAGTATTTTTCTAGGGACACCATAACTCACATGTCCCTTACTCAATTTTTTCCACAAATAACCACATTTCATTTTGTCAAAATATTCCTATTTTTAAGAAAATGTTTCCATTATGATACATTGTTGCCAATTAGCTATCTATTTTAATAGGAACTCCAACTCTACTCATTAGACATAGGCAGCTTATCTACTAATCAAGTTCATGGTGCCATGTCTCTGAAAGTCATGGCCTGAGTTATTTTCATCTTACAAGTGTCTAAAATCATTAATTAGAAATAAAAAAGAAAAAATATCACTTTAAAAGTCGAAAGCCTAAAAGCCTTACACACGCTAAGTTAATTATGTAAATTGCCACTTCAAAAAATGTAGCTTTGAAAAGAAAAGGAGAATATATTGTTTTAAGGAAGGATCTAACAGAAATGGCAGATAATTTCTTCATTAAAATATATATTTTCTTTCACCAACATCTTTTTTTAGAATCCTAAAGAATAAACTAGTAAGGGAATAGAATGAGGATGATTATATGCAATTTCAGTAGAATAAATATGTCAATTAGGCAATTGAGTAAAAATTTAGTACAGGTCAGGTATACAAATTAGGAGTTTTAATTAGAGATACCAGGTATGAAGTTCTAGTGAACAGAATCCAAGCTGAGAGAAAAATGCCTACGGTGTTTTCTCCCACTATACAACCACCTCATATATATTTATGTTGTATATTTACAATATAAGTTTCTATACATACAATTTGTTACGATACAACAGGATTTTTCAGGCATATCACATATAGAAAGCTATATAATTTTTGTAATTACATGTAATTTGTTCAAATTTATGCTTTCTATCTTCAGTATTATATGATAGTTAACAACATATTTAAATTTTATCTTTTTTTCTTTATAGATCTCATATGTATAGAAGAGAAAAATCTCAATATTTTTATATAATTGCAATCTTAAAACATAAGTAGCTCCTCAAAAGAGTTGACACTAAGAAGTTAATCATTATATTTTTATTGTTTATATAAAATTATTTTGTCATTTTTCAATCAGGGGCCACTAGCAGTTTCATACAATATTTTAAAAAGAAAAAGAGCAAAATCAACTCAAGTGTATGAAGTTGTTTTTATTCATTATGTACTATTTTAGCATTTCCAACTCTATCCATGTCAGATAGAGAAAAAAAGAGCAATTATCATTTGAGACATTTTAAATATTTTCATGTGGTCACTTTTTAATTAAAATCTATTAGTATTCTCAGACTATATAGAACACTGTGCATTCAGAATAGAAGATATGCAAAAGAGACTGAATTCTCCAAAAATAAGGATTTATCCGCTCACATATTCATTATCAAAATAGCCAGCTAACAGAAAATAGGACTTCAAACATTACGTGTCACCCTGGGCCACTATAACTCTGAGTGGGTCCTATGAGCAATGGGATCTACACAGCCATCTGTTCCCAGATATTCTTGACATTCTAGACTCGATTTGCTACTTTCATAAGTCAATTAAGGACATTTGTTTCAAATAGGACATACAAAAAATAGGAGGCAAAATAACATTGAATTGCCAGCTTTTGCTCTGATGGAACATCATGAGAATACGAATGAGTGAAAAAAAAAGGAATTGTGAATATGCCTTTTTTTGAAAGTTGCATGAATAACCCTATCATCTCACAAGTGATTCCTCTCTCACAGTGAGATGCAGACATAGACATTTGAGATATCACAGGACTACTCCTTCATTTTCACAGCTGACTGAGCATTAGGGATATTGGTATATATCAAATCTGTGTTAACACTGATGATTAAGGAAATTATTTTCTTAAGTTCTATAAAGCTGTGTTTATGAATAAAATAAATCTGAAGCACAGATGCACAGTTTGCAACTTTCATCTGGGGATCTAAAAATACTTGTGACATGTTAACAGTTTTAAAGAATGGCTACATCCCAATTCACATTAAAAAAAGATAATTATGTTGGAAAGATCTGTTACAAAAACTAGACATCTTCATCTCTGTTAATTGTAGCTGTACATGTGAGGGAACACAATGGAAATAATCACTGCTATAGAACTAATATAGAATATCAAGTATAGTATGAAATCCAGATTTCATACTATACTTGAACCCCTTTTCATAGAATCTGTGTGTTCTTGCTTTAAGAAAAAGGTAACTGTATTTAGCATATGAGCATACAAATAGTCACTTCTTTTTTAAACTATGTAACATCATAGTTCATTGATTACTTGAAATGGTATTAACAATAGTACATTATGCTAAAGATGGGCAGCAAATTCTTTTAAGGTTGATTTGGGCATGATATTTCATATCCACTCCATCTCTCCAGCATTTTATCTGCATTACCTAACAGATGTGGCTAGTAATTTTAAGTAATTTACCAGATACAGAACAATCCTTGCATATATAATTATATCTAATATTCATAACAATTTTTAAGGTAGATTTGGCAAAGCGTGAAGCAATTAGGAAGGTATGAAATATAGATAGTAGAAACTGTCATTAGATTATATATGCAAGGCTGTTACTGATTATATTTTTTAATGAGGTAACTAGTAAATATTTTTAGTTTAATTCCTTCTTGTCAAGTTTAAGTTATAGGATTTGAGATGTACATTTAAGAGCAAAAATATTATGAGTGACACTGATGATCTTCAGCAACTGATGTCACTGGAGTTTCACACCAGTTGTTTTTACCTTAGAAAATGCAAGTAGAATGAAGCCTGTATACAAGCCAACTCACAAGAAGAAATTGATGAGTAATTTTCCAGTAGAAGGAAGTCCACATTTGAGAAATGCTACAGAATTAAGTTTTATAAATAATGTAACATTGAGTTGCATTTGGGCAGAAGTATGAATAATGTGTATACTTTGTTTGTAGAGAGAAATACACAAGACTAGACTAAAGGACTCAAAAATATATAGCCATAAAAGGGAATTAAAAATGAAAACTTTTTAATAGATATGTAATATATTATATATTATATATACATGCATATATACATAAGAGATCTGTCCAGAAAAAGTCCAGCCATTATTAATATAATGAGAACAGTTTGTGTGACATTAGTGTAACCTACAGCTAACTAGAGTGGCCTGGAATGCACATGCATGCACAATGACTATTTCACTGTACTAGTCAGAGGGGTGGTAGATGCCGTTGGGTGAGCATGTGTACTGTGTGGCAATTGTATTCAAAATGACTGAGCAAGTAGAGCAACATATCTGTATCAGATTCTGTGTTAAGCTTGACCATTTGTCCACAGAAACTATGCAGATGATTCAGAAGGCCACAGCTATGGGCAACTGGTGATTGGCAGCTTCATTACGTCAACACAGGCCCACTCATACATCATGTCTCATGCAGAGTTTTTTGGCAAAGCATCAAATCACCCAGGTTACTCAGTGCCCCTACAGTCCAGATTTGGTGCCCTGTGACTTCTGGCTTTTCAAAAACTAAAATCACCTTTGAAAGGGAAGAGATGCAGACCTTCAGAGAGATTCAAGAAAATTCAATAGGGAAGCTGATGGTAATTTGGAGAACTGTGTGACGTCTGAAGGTGCCTGCTTTGAACAGGCCTGAGGCATCATTGTGCTATGTACATTGTTTCTTCCATCTTGTATCTTCTTCTATAAATGTCTCTATTTTTCATATTGCATGGCTGTATACTTTCTGGACAGGCCTGTATATACATACAAATATATATTCTGTTTTAGAGACAAATGACATAGAAGAGCTATAACAAAATTTTCAATGTGTAATATAAAAGATTGATACAATTAAGATGTTCCTGCGTCTCCAGAAAGTATAGGTCTATTGACATTATAAGGAAGTTTTAACTACTGTTTTCTAAGAATTCTGCTATTCTCAGTTTCTCAGTCCTGGAGTGTTGATACCAATTAACAGTTAAAAATATGTCTGTAAAGACTCAAGTGATAGTTATACAGAACACTTCTAAGAATAACACATCATTTTTGCATATCATCAGTCCAAGTATGCAATTCTGAAAACTATAAAAATACTTTTACATTTCTAAGTGGCATTTGGAAATGAGGAGGGACAATGGTCTGTATTGCCCTGGGGAGACAGTGGAGGTAGGGAGCATTTGGAGTCTGAGAAGTACATGACAACTCCTCTTATGCTGCCTTCTTGCTTCCTGGCTGTAATTTCCTTTGCAACCAGGCAAGGACGATTCTCCTCTGAGGGAAATGAGTTGACCTGAACAGACAAGGTGGGCAAGCAACCATGGGTTTATTATTAGGTATACTTTTCAGAAGTGAAGTTTTTAAAAGTTTTAGAAGTTGGTGTTTTAATTACTATAGCTTCAGGGCACCTGCAGTTTATGTGCTGACCATGTATGTATGTTTTATGAAGCTATTTAATCTGTAATACACTTTTTTTAAAAAGGAAGATGCCATAGCAACAGACATCATAAAGTTTTGTGCTGGCTTTGACACACAAAGTACTCTGCAGGCTCTGCCACACAGAAACTATGAAGCCTGCTTAAGCTAAGAATGCCTGGTTTCAGGAGAGTGGAAGTTAACTCATTATTTTAGTCATTTTCTTCTCATCACCTTAGGCAAATAGTGAGAGTAGTGAAGTTTAAGCAAAGTAAAAATTACTGAATGTTAGCTGCAGCACTGCTATTGGCTGAGAGGAAGGCCATTCCTTAAAGTGGTCTTAGCAATTTTGAAAGAAATTCTAATATAAGATGTCAGAATTTTTCTTTTAATCATACAGTATTCTCTATAAAGAAAATAATTATCTCCTCTCAGGAGCACATATAATGTGATTTTCATATTAAAAAGTCATAGGAACTATGGAGACCAATTGCTTTTTCTCAATAGCATAGTAATACTATGCCCTTAAAAAACAATTTCATTTCAAATCAGTACAAAAACAGTGGACAAAATTTTAAAATACTTAATATAATTGTATCAATCAACAATTCTGAGCATTGTTATATTTTGATAATATCAGAATATATTATTATTTTTCTGTTTGTAGCAGAATTAATAAAAACCAATAGTGATAAAATTTGTTTAAAACACAAATATAATATAACAAATATTTTCTCACATTTAAGTTTTACAAAACTATTTCAATTATTTTTATTTTGAAATTTTGTTTTAATGTTAGATTCCTCCATCTTATTTAAATTTTCCTGCTTATTTAAATGTGTTTCTGAAAATATTTCAAAAAATCAATTTGTAAATTAATGACAATCTGGATCATAGTTAATGAATAACACAATTTACTTTTTATATTATATTAATTAATTATTCAATATTTACTGAAAACATTTTATTATATGTATATGACTCTCCTAAATATTATAGGGATAATTTTAGTGACACTAACTAGTTAAGTTCTGATAATCCACTACCATCAGAACAGCCATTCTTAAAAAACTCTTTATTAAATCTCTGCCTTTTAAAAGCATATATTATAAAATAGGATAATCAATAAAAGAAAACAAATAGGTATATTATGTAACTTATGAAATAAAATTCATCTGATTATCTTCAAATCCACTGGAATAATCCTCCCCAAACCTGCTAAAACCTTTTGTTTTCCCTTTACAGTATATATGAAAGGAGATAATCCCATTTATATTATCTCCCAAGAACAGAGATGTATCCATAGAATATTACATCTTAAGTTCATATTCTTAACAGATCAAAAGGCACTGAAACAAAAAAGTGGGAACTTTATTCAGATAAAAATTTGCAGACAGATGAAACAGCCTCTTGTAGAAACTGAAAGTACATTCCACTGAGAGAAAGAAGCTGTTGTTTTTGTTTATTTTTGTTTGTCTTTTTTTTGCTTATTTAATAGAAAATTTCACCCTCGTAATTCCCATTTTAGTCTATTTTATGTAAATGAGGTTTCCAAATTATACAGTTTGGATTGATCAGAATAAGTGCAAATATGTTTTGTACAGTTTTGACCTGTCTGGGCAAATCAGTCTATTGTTTTGGGTGATGACATGACTATGTGGAAGAAAGAACTCCGTAGTGGTTGACTCAGGTGGGCACAGGGTGGGAAACTGAGAGTCTTGCTTGTGTTCTTCCTGGCATAGAGAGTGCTAAGAAGCCCCTGTCCATAACTGACCACTAGGCTCTATTTTAAATTTAGGCCCAGTTAACATAGGGAGTCAGAGTCCATCTCAATAGACAAGTTCCTTCTTGTTTATATGCTGGGTCTTTGAGGAGTAAATCCTAAACTTGGCTTTTCTTTTGTGGTGGAGCACTGCTTTTCTTCCTTGCCTCTGGAAATCAGCATGTAGATTCTTCAGCTCTAATGACCTCATTTAAAAAGACTTCCTCTCCCCAGAAAACTCCTCCCTAAACCTGTGACAGGCTTGTGATGTCTGTTTTTCCTTGTCTGGTTGCACACTTGGCTCTGTGTTACAACCTCTCCTAAGCTCAAGATGCAGTTTCTTTTAGACCTGAAAATATTTGTCCAGTATACACCAAATGCCTTACTTAACCCATGACTTCATTGTGTTTCTCACGCTCTGAATACTATTGTTGGTTTTTATGTATTGGTCTCTTTAATTTGTTCACACTTTTAACATTCCACTTTAATAATGTTTTGTTTCTTCTGCTCTTAATTTGTAGCCTTCTGTCTACATATTGCTTTTTTTCCAATTGCTATTCTTAGCCCTGTTCACTTCTGGTTTCTGGGGACCTTATTCAATCACTTTTATTCAGCCCTGTCTAGAATAGGGAATCTTAGTCTGTGATGCAATGACCCTTCATTGAAGAAAAATTTATAGAAGTCAGTGGTTGCATAGAATTTATATTCATGTCTTTCACACATAAACACTTGCACATTTCCTCCTGGGGAAGAGTTTCATAGCTTTTGTCTGTTTCTTTAAGGAGATACTGACCCTCTGAAAGTTGGATGGTCATTGCTCATATTTCCAATTTATATATCCATTTATTCCTTTTATTCTGTGTCCAAAGAGACACTGCATCTTATACAGTCTTCTTTTCCTTTCACCTTTCCTATTTCTGGGTATTGCATTACACTCAGTTCTGTACTAGAGAACCTACTTTAGTTCACAGCTTTGGCTATGTGTGAAAGAATTTTTGGCCTCAAAATTTCTGGCCTAGATTTCAAATATTACCATTTACCTAAAAGACATTCTCATTAAATTCAAATTAACTAAAATTGAGCTCATCATATTCCCTCAAAATGTATATTTCTTACATCTATTTGTGGCCCTGTGATTCTTAGGCTTCACTAAGTGCAAAGCCTTGGAAATATCTTTCTTATCCCTCACCTCGATTCCCAGGTAGAATGCACCTCCAACTCTACTGTGTTACACAGTATAAACTTTCTATTGTCACCCACTATTTCTCTGAAGCCAAAATTCTTTAAATGGCTTATTTCATTTTTTCTACTCTACAATTCATCTCTAAGCACTGCCACCAGAATAAACTTTCTTAAACATGTGTTATTATTTGCCTTCCATTTATCGAATATTTCCAACAGGCACTAATTGTCTCAATGCTAAATTTTATACTTATTTTTTATTGCTGTTCAAGTACAATTGTCTTATACTTCTTAATCTATCATTAAGAGACTCTATGATTTGGTTCTTTCTATTGTTCCCAAATTCACCTCTTCAATATTTCACAACCTAAACCCTTTTCAAAATAAAATGTTCTACAAATATAGCACCTGCAATATTTTTTGTGTTAACATCATGGCTAAAAGTACCACACACATCTTTATTAAATTATGTTAGTTATTTTAAAGCTCATTTTCATGTTTTATATTTTCCAGGAAGGGTTCCCTGAAGGGTTTGTGCACATTCATGGTATTTATTCCTGAAACTTATATTAAAAATAAAACCAGACTCTATTTTCCTTGCAAGGTATTTAGCACATTTAGGAGCCATAAATTTTTTGTTACCTTACCATTTTGTGATTATTCCTGACTAGCATGTGAGGTCCTTAATGGCAAAGCTTATGCTTTTATTGTATGTGTTCTAGCCGAGAGACTTCTTAGCTATGTTGGACTAGATTCAGAGATTTTTGCTTAAAAATGAATTTCATGAAAATGTACCAATTTTAAGAACATTTATAATAAGGCTGCCAAATAAAATACAGAATACCAAGTTAAGTTGGAATTTTATAAGCATAATAATTTTTATGAACTAGTTATTTACGATAATTAATGTGAAATTGTTGGTACAAAAACATACATGCAATTTTGGGGGCATACTTATACTAAGAAAACTTTCTTTTGTTTATCTGAATTCAAATATAACTTAGTGTCCTGTATTTGCATCTATTAAATCTGTCAACTTTCATTTAAAGACTGGTTTCCTTTTAAGATGATAACCAATTATATAGAAATTAAAACTAAACATTAATTATATGAAAGTCAAACATTAGATTTAGTATTTTCTTTCTGTCACATTTAGAATTTGATAGAATGTGTTATGGAAAAAATATCTAAAAATAGATATCTTGAATTCTCTGGCCTGAGTTTTAAATCAAATTATGCCCATTTCATTCAAATGTGTCACAGTACCCTGGCTGAGTTGGTGGCTTATTCTCTCTTTTTAAATTCAGTGTCTACTTAGTTTTTCAATATTTAACAAATTATAAAAACTTTATATGTGCTAGGCATTCTTTTAGGTGCTGACAATATGGCAGCTAACAAGACCAACAAAGTACCTGTTTTAAAGTAACAAATAAGGCAATATAAATAGAAAATAAAAATATAATTTTGGAAAGCAATACATGCTATGAAGAATATATAGCAGGAAGAATGATAAGAATTGGATGGTCAAGGAGGCTTTGTGAATGAGGCCACAAAATGAGTAGAAGTTTGAATGATAGGAGAACATCCATGAGAAATGTTAGCCAGAAACATTCCAGGCAAAGGGAACAGTGAAAGCAAAACCCTCCTGGAAAACAAGATTGACATGATAACTAACCAAACAGCCTCCTATGACTAGACCTCCAAGAGCCAGGGAAAGCAGAGTTGTTACAGATGAGGAGGGAGAGGTGGGTAGAGGACAGATCATGTTGGGTTTTATTGGCCATGTTACAAACAAAAATATTAGGTTCGATATTGAATATTTTAAAGGTCTATTTAAAAATATTAATATTAATGGCATGTGGAAAATTACTTGTTGAGAGTGGGGAACAAGAGCAAAATAGAGCAGCCCATCTGATTACCCAGAGAAGACACACTGGTGGTGTCTACAAGGAAGGGAGACGGTGACTCAGAAATGAGTTCAGGATTCATTCTGCAGTCAGAAATAATGATTTTTGTTAATAGAATACTGAGAGCAAGAACAGAATGAGGATAGCTTTTGACTTTGGACCTGGGTATCTGGATGATTGGGAAGACAGAGGAAGAAGCATGATTAACAGGACTAACTCACACATTCAGACTTGAGATAGAAAGTCTAGAGCAAGGGAAAAATCCCTTGCCAGTGACTATGAACACTTTCTTTTTTTTTTTTTTTTTTTTTTTTTTAATTTTTATTTTAGTTTATTCAGTACAGTTTCTATCCTTTATTCCCATTCCAGCCCACCCACCCATTCCTCCCCTCCTCCCTCCCCTTTCCAACACCCCTAGTTTTGTCCATGTGTCCTCTATATTTGTTCCTGTAAACCCATCCCTTCTCCCCTGAAATTCCCTCCCCTCTC
>CM052543.1:60865398-60924529 GCA_028533065.1 Trachops cirrhosus
TGAGGAAGTTCCATACTGTTTTCCACAGTGGTCGTACCAGTCTGCAATCCCACCAACAATGCACTAGGGTCCCTTTTTCTCCACAACCTCTCCAACACTTGTTGTCTGTTGTTTTATTTATGATGGCCATTCTGACTGGTGTGAAGTGACTATGAACACTTTCTAATCTGTTTCAGAGAGCACTTAATGATTGACAGCACAACCATATAGGTACAATAGTATATGTATTACCAGGGAGGAAACGTTTTAGAAATATTAACTTCAATTTACATGCCAATATTTAAAATTTCTCAAAGCCAGAAGTGAGTTTTATCATTCACCTATAGTGTAAGAGCCTGTTATACCCTTTATAACAAGTGACAAGTAGATACAAATTAATGTTTTAGTTCAAGGCCCAGACTACTTTCTTTGTATATTTATATCATACTGATTGAACTCTCATTATTTTATCAAATAATCATGTACTGTTTCTTTAATCCTCACTCAGTCTATCTAAATTCTGAATTGGCTCTGAAACCTAAAACTAGTTAAAATATTTTTTATATTAAAAATGTTCCCAGGATGTGTTTAAGTAGATAAAGTATACTCATAAACACATGTTAAATGAAAAAGATTCATAACTTGGGGAAAGAAATCAAATCTGAAAATAATTTTTAAAAATATGTTTATTGATTTTAAAGAGAGGGGAAAGAAGAGAGAGATAGAGAAACATTGATTGGTTACCTCTCATAGGCACCCTGACCGGGGATTGAACCTATAACCCAGGTATGTGCCCTGACTGAGAATTTAACTTGCAACATTTTGGTGTATGAACAACACTCTAACTGAGCCACACCAGCCAGTGCTAAAAGTAATTTTAAAGCTACTTTGTGTTTGTTTGATTTTTTTTGGATCACAAATATAATGACTAAAGTCATAAAACCAAAGTCAGCTTTTGAGACTCTGTCTCATACTGACATCAGCATACGAAACTCAGCAGGGACCCTGAGTTTGAGCACTAACCAGCTTAACCTGCAGAGCCAACACCTCAGCTCTCATAGCTAAGGCAGCTTCTGAGCCCTCATGTCATCTCTCTTCATAAACCATATGCTTCACTTAAGGGTTCTGTTTTTACTGATTAAGAGAGGAAGGAAATTCTGTCAGCTAAATCAATATCTTACTAGTGGGAAAAAATAGAAAATTGTAAATAACAGCAGCAATTTTATATGACTGGTAAAATGCCATGGGCAAAGGGAGCACGATTCTGTCCAAAGCTAGGAAATTCAAGTTTCACTCTAGATATCTTATTCTGTTAATTTAAAGGTTTATGAGAAGAAGGAAAAAACCCAAATATGTTTGTGTAGCATTATCCTGTTGTCATATTCCAGGTTTTAGGAGTAGAACTGACTATTGTAATTAACTAACATTATAACTTTCTACCAGGTAGAATCTACCTATATTAACTATTTCATAGGATCTCATGAATCCATATTTGTAGAGTACTTAGAACATTGCATGACATATAATATTGAACATCATATTCAAGTTTAATAAATAAACAAAATGACATTATAGCAACGATTTTCAACCTTTTTCATGTAATGGTACTCATAAACTAATGCAGCACACCAAAGAAAGTGTTATATTTTTTGACAATCTGACAAAGAGCTTAAATTTGATTCAGTCACACAGGACAACTATCTTGCTGGCTGTTGTTTTTTAATTAGACGATCTCAGGGAAAAAAGGTCAGTGCTCCTGACTAAATAAATAGTCAGGTATTGCATGTTTTAAAATTTTTGCAGCACACCAGTGCGCCTTTGGTGGTGTATCGGTGTGCCGCCGCACATCGGTTAAAATCGATGCATTATATAAGTGCAGGGATATGATTTCTGGGATGTTTCTTTGTGTTGAATAACACGTGTCATTGTACCCATTCACATCCATGAGCTTCATAACCAGTGCTGTGCTGGCAAATGTTTCACAACCCACTCTCCAAGAGGAAAAAATTGTTGTAACATCTGATTTTTTTTTTGTATTAATACTCCAACTATGGAAGATTGCACGCTATTGATATGACGTCATTGAATGGTGTGGTTTGGCGCAAATGGAAATACTCAGTTTTCATGAAGTAGTATGAGTTATACTATGTTTAGACACTGATTATGTGATAGTCACCATTGTTTTTATCACAAGTCAGAAGTCCTAAAAAAAATAACCTAAAATGCATTTAACATTATCTATTTTCCAAGCATTTTCATCTACATCTGGATCTTTTTTAGTATGTATTCTACGCTTGCTCAATTCTACTCATTGGTCTTTATTGCAGGCGTTTGCCAGCCTTGACTTAGGACTAGAATGACATACACAGCACACATGCCACCGCTGCTCCCTCAATAGTTTGTTCGCATCACACCCATAATTACCATCTTTCTGCTCAGACACTAGGAAAATCATTCATCCTCCTCAGCACAGCACTCCAGGAAGCCACTTCTAAGTTAATTGCAGTTTGACAAATGTTACAACTTCTTTACTAATCTCTTTACTTCCAGGCCTGATCACCTACTCTTAGTCAATATCGTGAATGATTAACATTTATGGAAGCCCATCCATGTGCACAGCAGTACTCTAAATGTTTGATGGGTAATAACTTCTCTAATCCTTCTACCACTCTTAAATAAGTTCTATTTTTAAGTATATATTTATACAGGTGAAGTCAAGAAACAAAGGTTAAATAAATTTCTCTAGGTATATGACTTATAAATGTAGAGTCCGGAATCAAAGCCAGAGATTTTGATTTTCTTATTGCACTTTCAAGAAGATTCCCATTTTCTTTAATATGTTCTCTTTTTTTTTGCCAGGAAGGCTTTAACAATCCCATTTCCCTATTTGTCCCGAAGTTCCTGTTTTTATTGGTATTTTTAGTCACATCTATTCAAAGATGATCACAGTTTTTTTTCTCACAACTGTGAACAAAATTCAAAACTATACCACAGTTTTATATTGTCCATCTCAAAACTGTAATAATTTGTCCTCAACTTTTACTCAGATTTTGAATTCTGAGCACCAAATTGAATTTTTCCTAAAATAATAACTGGAAAGCTGGACTGTCTGCATCTTTTTTTCATGTACCTTATAATTAAGTTATTCTTATATTCTTTAAGAATGACATAAGTTAAATACTAATTTTCTAGCCCTTGATAGGTGTTATTCTGTATTTCAAAGTGTTATACATGCTTTTATTCCTATGCTGTCTTACTTTCATTAGTTGTATTTCCTTTATTTTAATTTAACTGAACATAATTATATACCTAGCAAGGTGTTTATGTACAAATATTTAACACGTGAACATTTTCATTTGTAATACATATGATATTAATAAGGAAGAAAAATAGAAATATATTCACACAAATTACAGAGCAATGATGAATACAAAGTGTGTTGTATTGTTGGCACAATAGGTTTAGAGAGTCTTGAGTAATTTATAGATTATCTATTTCAATTTTTCCTTTCTATTCATGATTTTAAAATTCAAGAATGTTTTAAGCACATAAGGCACCTAAAATAAAGTTAATCTTTTTATTTGAGTATAATATATACAAAAATGGAAATTACATCCTTGAATTCTTTCTGATTTGTGATCTAAAGTTTATTTACCATCTCTGGGAATTTTTTTTTTCCTGTACAAGTACTACTGGCATTAGGTATGGTATTAATAATCCATTTTAGAAAATTATATATTTTCGTAGTGGGCTTCAGCTCTCGGTTTTCTGGCTTGTTCCTTTTGAGGAAATTATCACGTTTCCAATGAGTAATAAAATATAGTCTGAGAAAGAAGCAAGATGTTCACCACCAGTTGAACCCCTTCCAGGGCTCGCATTCCATCACTTTTTTGGGCCATCAGAAAGACCAGTTCTAGAATGGTGTTTACTCCCAGGTGGTTAAAACCTAAGTGGAGTTTTCCACTGACTGAAGTGCATAGAAAATTATTATGCTAAACATTAACAACTTAAATGTATTTTATTAAAAGAAATACATAATTAACTCCTAGCAAAAAAGTTGGCTTTTTTCCTCCGGCTAGGTTATGTTAAAAGTACAAATCTTTTCAAGTAATGATAAGTTTTAGAATAATTATATACTTTATTTCAGCTAAATATAGTTAGAATGCCATTTATTTCTCTTTTATGAAGTTTATGAGGAAAAAATTAATATTGTATAGGAAATTTTAAAGAAATACAGTATCTACTTTTTCTTACTTCAGTATGCACATATGCAGTAGCATTATTATACATATGCAATGAAATTTGGGTTCAAGTATACTAATAATAGATTATTTCTGCTTTTGTATTTCTGAAAAATTATTTATTTTGCCTTAACTGCTGGAAGACAATTCTAGGTTTCTAGATTATTTTTCCTTCCTCAGTACTTTAAATATGTCTTTGTCTTGTATGACAAGTACCTACTGCTATTCTTCTTTTTGTTCATTCATATGTACACATCTTTTTCCTTTAGCTGCTTTAAATTTTCTCTTAACTATTGATTTTAAGCAATTTGATTATGATATACCTAGTAATATTCTTAATGTCTTCTTTTAGATGGTTGTTTATCCATCCCTGGCTACTTTCTTTACATACATGTACTTCTCACCACTTAGCTGAGGACTTGAAGAGGTCTGTACAGATTTCCATAGTTGTTTCTCCCTCTCCCCTCTCCCACCCCCAGATCTCTGCTCTCTAGTGCTCTGCCATACCTGCACATTCTAGATGCTGTGTCATCTCTAAATCCCAATTCTGTTTTCGCAAGTCAGGAAGATGATCAGGCTCTGCCTGATCACTTTCTCTCTGCACTGTCACTTGCAAATGTTCTTCAAGTACTAAACTAAGCAATCGTAGGGCATACCTACCTCATTTGTTTCCATGTTTCAGAGATCACTGGCCTGTGCTGCCTGTTGTTCTAACTCTGGAAGCAATTATTCTTGTATTTGTTTCTTTTAATGTGTTACATTAAGACTGGACTGAATCAGAAGTAGAATAATTTCTATATAAGAGCTTGAGATTATTTAGTCCTGTAATTTAAAGTTAATTCATCAGGATATGTATATCATATATAATTAACCAGCATATATACATATATACACATTACATATAGTTTATATATATATGTGTGTGTTTGTATATGTATTTAGAGAGAGAAAAGGAGAGAGAGAAAAAGAAAGAGAGGGAAATAAAATAGAGAATCAGAGGCAGAGACAGACAGAAGCAAACACAGACATTGCTCTCAGATTCTTTCCAGTCTAAAAGCAGAAAAACAAGTAAAATATGCATCAGATGATCCATCAAAGAGTATAACTACAGCAAGGGACAAATAGGAGCCAAAAAATTGATTTGGCATGTCTTTGGTAAGGATAACACTTCTAGCAATTTTAACAACAAAGATCAATTGTTTTTCCCAATAAAAGTTAATTTCTCATTCTAGTCACAACTCTATATACATACATCAGATAAATATTTTGGATGTCTGTCTTCTGACCAGTGAATTAAAGGTGTCAAAGTCTTCTATTATGGTACCACCATCTCAAATTCTTCATTTCCAGCAGCAGAAGTAAGAGAGAAAATTAGTCAAAGATCTCTCAGAAATAAGGAATCAAAAACCAAATTACTAAATAATACATTTAATTGAATGAATTAGTTAAATCCTTTCACATGATGTGAATCTAACTGCAAAGGACCCTGGGAAATAACATCATGTGTACCAAGAAAAGTAAACAGGATTGGGAGTATTTAGCCAATGTCTGCCATAGGCCTATGTGAATGACTGAAAAGTTTTGCCTTATTGGAATGGATAGACGAGTAAATACTATAAAGTTGGAGGAAAGAAAAGGGCAAATTCTAAAGAAAATGTTTCAAGGTTTTGCAATCACACAGAAGCCTATGGGACATAAAGATTAAGCAGTATATAATTATTTGAGTTTCTTGAAAAAGTAATGGTAACTATGAAAGATTTTGTAAAATTCATGTTATAGAAATATGTCAGGTAATTAAAGAGGATAAATGATTAAAGTAAGAATTTTGGAAGTTTTGTTTTATATGGTGGTGCAAATTGAGTAGGTTATTAACCAGAACATTTGAGAGCTGAAAAGTCAAAAAAGGGGAGAATCAAACAAAATTGCGAAGGAAAGAGCTTGATAATTAATAGGAGACATGGGATAAATGGAAAAGAGACTTTTAAAATTACCCCAAAGTAAACTTAATTAAAATCCTCATAGAAGATAGGAACCATGTATACACAGAACTCCCTGTATTAATTTTAAAAATTAGAGTATTAAACCAAGTTTTACTGATGATGAAAGTAATGATGTTATATATACATTTTGCTTCAAAGGTTTATAAATAGAAGTACAAGTGAACAAAGAAGAAAGTGTGTCATGAATAAAATGAGTTTGCTCTTCCATTGTAGAAAATAACTCCCGGAACATTTAAGAATTCTATATTAGTAGTTTATAACATCTTTCTGGTGTGCCATTGCCATGTATTTAAAGTGTCAAACTATAAAACCCTTTAAATTGCACAAAATTAGGAGTTAAATTCCTGTATGTGACTAACTAGTCACAGGAGTATTTAAAGGAAAGTGGAAATGTCAAGACCATAAATTAGCTTTTACTTCAGTGGAAGTCTTGACAAATGCAAGAACATAAGAAACATGGTAGGAAAATATCTGTTAGCTAAGATTAACAGCTTATTAATGTTCTATCCTTAAACCTGAGAGTGGTTTATCTGAATACAAAGTATTAATATTAACTAGAATATCTTCCTGTTATTTACAACTACCACACATACAAATGTTCAAAAATGTTTTTTATAGATAATCATGTGAATCTATGCTTAAAAATATTTGATTTTGAATAATAGTTCCTATAATCTACTTGTAAGAAATAGCTGGCATTTTATTGAATTTCATACTCACCTCTATAAATGTGTTTACTATAGTATTTCTTTTCATTTAATTGCCACAACTACACTTTCTTCACCACTGAGTTAACTGATGTTTTGATGAAGATTAGAGAAAGTGTTTTGCTATTAGAACATTAAACATTAATTCTTAAATATGAATCAGGGCAGCTTTTGCAGGGTAGATGAGGAAGTCTTAGAGGATACAGAAGATTGAAATGTCTACTGTTTCCAAACAGAATAGTTTTTCTAATAGAAAGACTTTAACTGAAAGTACATTCTTGCTCCTAAAGACGAGTTAAGTAAATCATCCCTGTATTTGAAGAAACAAATGGAATAATAACATAAACCCAAGGTTTTTAGGTGAAAAAAGTATATATTAGGAGAGTGAGGTTAGCATAGCACTTGAAGGCTTTTTCACTTACCTATAGCATTATTGCTCAGGATAGCCAATGTGGCAAGTAAAACCATAAGAAGGAGTCACTAGTGAGGACTTTGGTTATATGGCCACTTGGCAAATTGTGAGAATTATCAATGAACCAAGAGGTTTTAGAGCTATCATTAGAAACTCATGACCAAGGAAAAAAAATATCTTTGAAAATGATTGCAAAAGGGAATATAAGAAAGTTCATGATAGTAGATTTTATTGCTTATTGTAATATCAAGGAAACTAATCCCCATATATTCTAATAGAGTGTGCTAAGAACAATGTGTCTGAGTTAAAAAGTATACACATTTTCTAAATTAGTAGGAACAAATGTGCAGATTATAAAGAGATAAGAAAAGTGTAACAGCAAACATAAGACGGTAGCAAAAGAACAGTAGCTTTGAATAATGACAGATTTTCTGAAGACCTTTTTAATGCAATTCTCCTGAAAAATTCTTGGAGACAGGAAAGGAAAGAGAGCAATTCAGGTGAGAATAAATGTGGGACTAACAATAAACGATTTCTGTCCTAATTTTTAAAGTGTGACTAAGGTTAGTGGTGAAGTTTATCTTCAGCAAAGATGAGAAAAGTTTACTCATTCCTATAATGGAAAAATTAATATTTGAATAAATATCACATCTAGGTAATGTGTCTTATAATGAGTTACATATGTACCTTTGCTGAAATGCTCAAGCACCACACACAAACACACAATCATTCACTTGTATTGTCATCAAACAGTTACTGAGTCAACATTCAGTGTTCGGCACTGAGCTAAAATTTAAAGTGGGGATATAAAGATGAATAGCATATGCAGCTCATCCCTGAGACACTACTACTAGTAGTAGTATCTTTTCTGTACCTTAGTGCTTAAGCAGGCATACTGTAGATGGCAGCTTCAAAGCAACCAATTTTAAACCCTTACTTCATAGAATTTCTGTCAGAACCAGTCTACTGTATCTGTTGGTCAGCCTATCTCATGAATCCGAGTGTGACCTGTGAAGAAATTGCTGTGCAACCTAGTTTATTAAAGCACGCGATTGAACTGAAGCATCAAGAAAATATATTTTTGTTGGAATGTGGTTTTATACAACAGCTATTATTCTATGATTAGAAATATATCAAGATTCATTAAAAGTTATCTTCAGACAATACAGTGAGATTGCCTACTTACATTTTATGTGATTTTTGAAAGTGTATAAATAAGTTGATAATTAATTATATGATTTTCAAACATCAAGTCTGACTGTGATAATAGTATTATAGGGTGTATTGGAAACAATTCAAAAAAAGTTATTTAAATTATGTTAATGTTTAGATGATTTATTACAAAGGATAAGAGATAAAAGTATTAAATATTTCTGATTACATTAGTATCCTTAACTTGTATACAAAGTAAATACTTTGATACCTACAGAAAACAATGCTCAAAGGCAACATAACATATATATAAAATCTAAATTTCAAAGAAAAGGATGATATTGGAAAAACATATTACAAGCTTCACTTCAAGAAAGAAATGCCTCCCTTTATTTCTGGGTTCTCTGTTCTGTGCCACTGACTTATTTATGTTTTTATTCCAGTACCATGCTGTTTAGATTACTATAGCCTTGTAGTATAGTTTGGTAACAAGTACCCTGATACCTCCAAATTTGTTCTTCTTTCTCAAGATTTTTTTGACCATTTGGGGTCTTTTGTGGTTATAGGATCAATTAGTCAATGACAAAGAAGGCAAAAATATATATCGAATATGACACCTCGGACAGGGAAACAAAAGAAAAAATAAACAAATGGGACTATATCAAACTGAAAAGTTTTTGCACAGCTAAGGAAACCATCAACAAAATAAAAAGCCCTACTAAATTGAAGAAGATATTGGCCTACAATACATCCCATAAGACATTAATAGCAAAATGTATAAGAAACTCATACAGACTTCCGGCCAAGATGGAGGCATAGGTAGACGCACTGTGCCTCCTCGCACAACCTTTTACTTATTTATATATGCCTAGTGGTGCATAATTTTATTAGCAATTAAATAATCACACCTCACAATTCAGAATATACTAGATAAATCAAAGAATGATTGACAGAAGAAAACTGACTGGTGGCATTGGTAGGAAATAAATATGTCAGAGAATGTTGTCTTCCAAAGTATTAACAGTCTCTTTTTTACTCTTAATAAAAGGTTTAACCTGGATCTAGTCGGTAAAAACAAAGAACATGTTTACCAACTTCAACTATATTTATGTGAGGCCACCTGACTATGTTCGGGCCAATGGAATATTCTCAGAAACACAGTATTTTGCAGAAACCTGATATTTCATGTTTCTGAGAAACTTAAGATACATATAATAGGCACTTTGCTCACTTTTAAACTCTGTTTCTTTATAATTTGCTGCTTGGCTCATGGATGTGTGAGAAGGTATTCTAAATGGGTGGTGTGGGGCAGGATTACTTATTCTCAAAAAGTTGCATAAAACCTGGATTCTTGAGGAATCCATGGATTCTAATCTCCATCCTTGCCCTGATCAGTTACCTCTAGAATCTGACTAGGAAAGACAGAAATACATATTGTAACTTGTATCACACACTTTTTTTCATCACTGGAATTTATTATTCTAACGGAAGCCATTGAGCAACTGGAAAAGATTTGTTTAGCTTTTAACAATGTTCTACAAATATAGACAAATTCATTCTAGAACCAATTCATCTGAAAATAGGTGAGAGAGAGTATAATTTTTCCTAGGACAAATCTCTCTGCTTTCTAAAAAGCTAAATTAATAGAGAGTATAACTAATTGGGAATTCTGAAAGATTTAAAAGGTTCATTGCATCTGGATTTTAAAGTGAAGCAAACATAAAAGCAATGATAATGGAAAAGAAATTCTTAGCAGGAGATGACTATTGCCCCAAACTTTTTTCAAGAAGTTTTCACTGATACCTCTCTTCAAACAGAAAGACATGAGTATGATGCACAAGGGCTCTAAGTATTTACTTTGTAAATTATGGGTGATAATATAATCAGAAATATTTAATATTTGATTTGTCATTCTCAGTAAAAATCATCTACAGCATTGACATAACATGAAGTTAAAGTGACTGTTTCACCATAGGCAATATCTTTGTAGTTACTTGCAAATATGCCTTTTAATATTTAGGGGGAATTATGTAGCCAAAGATACCATTGGTCTGGTTGATAAAAGCGCACATTTAAACCTCTAATGCAATTTGTGAAGCCTCAATTTTGCATCAGCAGAAAGGAGACAGTCAAAGTTGTTGAGATTGCAGAAGTGGCTACTCCTCAGGACACAGAGGAACTACCCAGAAAATAAAGTCAACAATTATGGTAGACAATGAGGAAGACTATTTGTCCCTCAGAGTAGGACCAGAAGCTTCTGGATAAACTCACAAAACAAATTATAGTACTGTGAAAGTAAGCATTTATTTCTATTTCTGTCTCACAAGATATGAAAATTTTGGTGGACAATGAATGCCAGGTGCTTATCCTTTTTTCCAGGTGGAGTTTCCATTGAAGTTATGGTCTTCTTATCCCACCATCATCCCCCAACACATACTGGGTAAGGATGTCTGTGGTGAAAAGCAGATTTGTTGTCCTTCAGTTTAGAGGTCTCTGGACCATGAGAAACAACATTGACATCTACTAGAAAGAAATGTGTGGTATCCCAAAACACTGAGCTTTGAATTGGAGGCAGAAACTGGTTGAGACTATGTTGAGCTATATACTATGTAGTCACAGTATTCAAAAAGATCTACAATATATTATTAAATAAAAACAGTAGGTCATATAAGCATATATAGCCTGACTCTATTTTTATGAAAAACATAAAATATATTATGTAGAGATTAAAATGAATAATATATACCTAGGACTGACTCCACAACAGATATTGAATTAAGGGCTTTATTAGCTTTGTCTCACTTATTTATGCTATTAATGTTATCACAAATTTGAAGATAGACACAATGACTCTTAAAAAGTAAGTTTTGTGCACAAAATCACAAGATTGACCATTTAGTGGCAGAGTTGATATTGAAACTAAAATGAATTTAATGAGAAAGCCCATTCTTTTAACCACCTGACTAATGCACATGCGCATTATGAGTACAGAAATATAAGAAGTAAACCTCAGAGAATGCACAGCATCATGTTTATTTGTGGAATAATATACCTTCTAAAAGAATCAGTATAATTTAGTACAAGATCCAGAATTATAACCTTAAACACAATTTCCTATATCTTACATTCACATCAACCCTCTTTCCCCAGAAAGTTATTAGTGGTAAGAAGTACTAGACACAAGCATTGAAAAATCAAGGTTGAGTGAGAGGGGGGTGAAGGGTTACAGAGGTGAATTTAAATTATGTCTCATAAAGTAGTTTATTTACTCATTTTGCTACATATTAATGCATCAATAATGTTGCTTTGGAGTCAGTAAGAAGAAAATATTGTGCAAAAGAAATTGGCCATAGCCCTGGCCAGGTAGCTCATTTAGTTAGAGCATCATTCTGATATACCAAGGTTGTGGGTTCAATCCTCAGTCAGGGCACATATAAGAAGCAACCAATGAATGCACAGATAAGAAAAACAACAAATCACTCTCACGTACTCTCTTTCTCTCTCTTCCTCTCCCTCCTCTCTTCCCTTCTCTCTCTCTCTAAAAATCAATTAATAAAAATTTTAAAAATATTTAATAAAAGAAAGTGGCTATGTGATGACACAAAGATCTGATTTTGCTTAAAATAGTGACTGATAATCAGATTCTCCTATTTTAATTTTTCTGCTGATATTTTTTCCATCCCTACCTTTAGTACAAAAAAATAAAATGTGAGAGGCACCAGGTGTTTACCAGGACATCAGTATGTTCCTGGCTCATTTCATTTATAGCGAATGAAAGCTCAGGCAGTCCAGCCACATTTTGCAGAAATTAAACAGGAAGGGCTGACTTTAATTGCTTTGCAAGTCTGCTGTTATTGAATGACTTGCATAGTTGGGTTTGAAATTTATTGGCAAGAGGCTTGATTGTCAGAGTTTAATCTCCAGTTAACAGTTCCCTCTGACTCTGCTCTGCATTCAGTGGGGCTCCCTCGGATCCAATGAAAATGCACAGAAACCCCTGTTCTCTCAGCGTTTTCTAAGCAAAGAATGTCCCCAGAGCCAAGCTTATTTCTATATAATAGAAATGGCATTAAGAACCACTACACTCATTTAATCCAGGACATTATGTACTTGCCTGTTCAGAATAAATTTTCAGTCACTTTTTACTCTATTTGGAGTAAGAAAAGAGCACTGAAGTCAATACATGTTCACACAGATTCATAGCTGAGATGAGGCTGCTGAGAAAAGGTAACAGGAAAATATTTGAGAGAAACTATGATTCACCTCTGGGAATATTCCATAGAAATGACACACACAAGAATGGGTATTAGTATCCAGAACACACACTCAAGCTAAATTGTCTACCTATGTATTCTTAAATTGTTATGAATTTTTTAAAAGGGAGATTTGGTAAACAAAATAGTAAATACAAACTATAACTAGACAATTATCAGGACATGAAATGGTGTTTTTAATGCAATTAGAAAAAAAATGAAGACACCCCTCCATACAGTAAGAGCATTAAATTGTGAATAAAATGAATGGATTGTGAAAGAAAAGACCAAGAGTCTTTGACGGTCTCTTGGGTAGAACCTCTGCATCCCATTGATGCTGGTGATCAGTAATCTCGTCTCAAACATCTCTCTCAAGATTTCATAGTAAGAACAGAAGGTTATATTTTTCTATACCCTAGCTGCCTCATATCATGAACATTACAAAAAATCCCTGAAATCTGCCATTGAAAATGTGGGTGGCTCTAGAGTGTCTGGAGGTATCTGATCTAGTGTAAAGTAAATCAAGAAAGTAGAAACACAAAATAGTATTTAAACATCACAGTATGAATAAGATTGAAACATAATTTTTATTCTCCTGGTCCTTTATTTCCAAGTAGCTTTTCCTCATATGGCTCCTTCTTGCTCTCTTACGATTCTGTCTTTTCATTTCATATTTCACTAATTCCTTTCCTCTCCTGCCCCCTGGTCATTGCCACTTATACAGGCTGGCTGTTGCTGGCAATATGATTTTAAGTTAAAATATTTAATTGTATACTTTTAAGAGTCTGTTAAAACTGAAGACCAAGGATGGGTACCTCAAAGTTGGCACTTCTAGACAGCTAACATTGCTTTAGGTTCTATTTTAAGAAACTAGTTATGACTTCTGATTTTTAATATTACGTAAACTAGAGAGAGAGAGAGGAAGAAGAAGAGAAAGGAAAGAAGGAAGGAATGATATAGGCATATGGCTGTTCACTGAAATATTATTTGTAATATTAAAGACTGTTACAACCCGAATACACGGAATACTGATTGAAAATGTTATAGTTCATCTAACACAATGATAGAGAGTTATAACAGGAAAGAAAGGTAATCTTTCTTCAATTAAAAAAATTTGTAATTAGTGACTTTCATATATTGTTAAGTAAAAGAGCTATGTTCAAAAGAGTGTGGCATATTTTCTTTTGTGATATAAAGGAGGAAATAATATGAACATGTATGCTTATATTTAAATCCAAACCAAAATGTACACATATAATATGAATAGAGGGACTAGGAGGAAAGGGAGAGCAGGAGTGATAATAATGGGAATGTGCATTTTATCTCATTTTAACTTTCTGATTTTTAAAAATATTTTATGTCATTAAAGAACAAAAATTAAATTATGAAGAATACTAAAATAGCCATTTCTAAAAAACTAAAAAATGAAACAATTATAAAATGGAACAACAGACTTAACTGTATATCAGGTTGAAGGTCTAACCTCACAAAAAATGAATTATTTCAAAAATTTTTAAGAAAAATATTTTTAGTATACACCTATGTTGTGATACTTTCAGAAGTATGCAAATGTATCATAAGTATATCTAGTAATTTATTGTTAGTTATAACACTGGCATTCCTATTTGTAACTAAAAGAGGTATGTTGAAGGATAATATGAATATTTAATTACGTTAAATATTGATAGGAACCGATGACCATCAGAGTACTTCTGGCATGACAGTATGGGGAGTTCTGCCAACCAGCTCCCCATGAGATTGGTGAAAATAATGAAAAAAAAAGGTACAAAACAATTCAAAGCCCCTACACATGGTCCTGAGGTTAAATGGCAAATGAAGAAATATCTATGCAAAAACATCTATGAAAATTCTTTAAGAAAGGCATGTGTCTGTGGTATTAAACCAATACTGCATCCTTCCAACCCACTCAGCTCCTTCAGGTGAAGACTCCTTCCCAGACTGCTGCAGCAGAGCACAACCCAGCCCTCTTCCCTCAGATCCCAGCCGGAGGGCTCTTCCTTTGGGGAGCAGGGCTTCACATTTCTCATTACACACCTGCTGGCCTGTTGCTGAGGATCCGTTCCTGTCCAGTACAATCAAGAACTAAAGGCTTCATCCAATTTACCCCACACTTGGAACATTGTTTTTACCCTGTGCATGACACACTGTGAATGCTGGGGTACCAGTAGGCCTTGCCTGACTCATGAGGTTGTGGTTCCATGCTGAGAGAGGCAAAGCAAAAGGACCTCAGGCTACTAGACCCTGTCACCCAGTGTTCAGCTCCTGGTGTGGAGATGTCACTCAAGAGAAATATAGCACTATCCCTACCCTCAACTCCTAAGTCCTGGCTTAGAAATTTTGCCAGTGTCCAGGTTGCAGGGTGAGGAAAGCAGGCTATAAAACAGACAGCTCCTAATCTCTTCCCAAAGGAACCAATTTCATTTATATTTTTTTTATTTTAGTCATTATTCAGTACAGTTTCTATCCTGTATTCCCATTCCAGCCCACCCACCCATCTATTTATAATAGGCCTTAGATATGTCTAAGCCTATGGGTGATCAAGAACATTGGAGATGGGGAGGAAAGGCACTTGGGAGATTTGTAGGTCTACCAAGATATCATAGAGTATAGTTTACAGGCAAGAACTAGGGAATAAGAGCTGGGAGTTAACCTCCTGGAGTTAGAACATCAAGCACTATCCTCAGAAACTGTCTCTTCATAAGAGCAACACTTTAATTGGATTATTTATAGAGAAATTAATGACATAGGACATTGTTGAAAACAACGGAGCAGTATGGCAGCAGATTTTAACAGTGAGGTGTGACCAGAGAAACAGTGGAAGAGAACCCTACTAATATCACAGTCTTGCCAGGGTACTGGGGCATGCCTAAAGCTGTTCCTCCCAAAAGATCACCATCTGAGGTTTAACTCTATTAGGGGTGGAAAATAGACTTCTCTAACCTACTCCAGCCATGCATGAAACAAACAAATAACAGAGTAAATCAATAACAAGGTCCAGGGATGGGGGATCCAACAAAGGGTTAGCACAAGGGATATCTAAAATATCGACATTTTGATAACAAAATTATAGTTCAGGTAAAAAAGCAGGAAAGTATGACACAGAAAATAGAAGAAAAAAAGAGATAGAAACTTTCTGTGAGAGAGACATCAGATTTAACAGGAAAAGTTTTCAGAGTCATCATTATAAATATGGTCATAGAACAAAGGGTGAAAAGATAAATAGACTGTTCAAGAAATATTTTAGAACATAGGTGATTTTGCTAATAACAAATATGTATTTTAGTGTAAAGATTTGAAGAGTTTTAGGAGTTAGGAGGGGTAAATGAGGAGACAGAGTAGAGGATAGGCCAACTTTATGAATATTAGATTGTGGGATGCCAAGATCTCCAACCTCTCAGGGCAGCAATATTCAACTGGTGTGCCACAAAAATTTTTAAAACATGCAACACTTGACAATTTAGTCAGGGGCATTGACCTCTTTTCCCTTAGATTGTCAAATAAAAATATGACAATAGCCAACATACACATGCACACCAAAATAGTAAAGGAAGGTATGATAGCAATGGGATATCAAATAGAGAATTAATATAGGAGCTATTAAAATATTCAAATGGAAATTGTGAAGTTGAAAAGTAAACTAAAATAATTCAGAAGAGAGTATCAACCGTGGATTTGAATTGAAAGAAAAAACTAAGCAAGATTAAGAGCTGACTTCTCTGCAGGGAAAAGGAAATCCTAGTGCACTGTTGGGGAAAATGAAGGGTGCTGCAGTCACTGTGGAAAACAGTATATAGTTTCCTCAAAAAATTAAAAATGGAACTACCTTTTGACCCAGCAATGACACTTCTGGGAATATATCCTAAGCATCATGAAACATCAATTCAAAAGAATATATGCACTCCTATGTTCATAGTAGCATTATTTATAATAGCCAAAATTTGGAAACAGCCCAAGTGCCCATCAGTAGATGAGTGGATAAAAAAAGCTGTGGTACATTTACACAGTGGAATACTATGCAGCCACAAAAAGAACTCTTACCTTTTGTGACAGCATGGATGGACCCAGAGATTATTTTACTCAGTGAAATAAGCCAGTGGATGAAACACAAATACCATATGATCTCATAACAGGAATGTAATGAACAAAATAAACTTACACCATAGACAGAAACATGGATACATGGAGCAGACTTACAGCTGTCAGGATTGGGGACTGGATGGAAAAAAGATGGAGGGATTAGCCAAAGAACATATATGCACAACCCATAGACACATACTATAGTGTGGTGATGGCTATAGGAAAGGGTGGTTGAGAGTTGAGGGGAAGTGGGCAATGGAAGAGATGGGGACATCTGTAATAGTATAAACAGTACAAATAAAGTAGAAAATTAAAAATTAAAAAATAAAAATAAATGCCAGAAGGCAGTAGGATATTATATTGAAGTGCTCAGAATAAAAAAAAAAAAAAAAACTTTTAAAATAAGAGATTTAAACCTGATAGTATTAGTTATTCCTTTAGAAGTATATTGTTTAAACAATGCAATTTTAAGATAGATTTTTGTCTGGATAAAAGAACACGACCCAGCTCTACACTGCCACAAGTAACACATTTTAAGTAGGAAAACATGATGCTTAAAAATGAAAGGATTAGAAAATATATACCATATTAACACTAGTAAAAAGAAATTTAAATAACTATATTAATATTAACATATTAATATTAATGCACCCACAAATAAAGCTATAAATACATGAAGCAAAACTTGATAGGACTACAAGGAGAAATAAACATTTATTCAATTTCTTTGGAGATTTTAATCTTTCTATCAATATATTTGTTTCATAACAGGTAGACAAATTTAGCAAGGTATAGATATCTTGAACAATGCATCAGCCAACTTGACCTAACATTTATAAGGCACTGTACATAATTGTAGCAAAATATTCTTCTCATGTACATACAAAACATTTAAAGACCATATTCTGGGTCATAAAATATGACTCAATAAATTTAATGTTTCAAGTAATACAACATGTATTATCAGCACACAATGGAATTAAATAAGGGTCAGTGACAGCTGTCTAGAATAGCTCCAAATATTTGGAAACTAAAGGAAATATTTCATCTCCATGGATAAAAAAAGAAGTAAAAAGAAGTAAAAATATGAAATGTTTTTTAACTGAATGAAAATAAAACCACAAGACCCAGACTCTCACAATGTATTGAATGAATATGGAATTAACTCAATGACAGGGCAGAAAAAGTAGGATGCACAACAGTTGTATAAAGTAAGCACCTATATGAAAACATACATTTATATACATTTGAGATGTTGCTGGAAGGATGTGTAGGAAACAGCTATTTTTATTTGGAGAGTGGAAATATGATCCTTAGAAACAAAACTAACTTTTCATTGATTACATTTCATATTGCAAGGAAGTCCACATGTTACTTCAATGTTTCATAGTGTATAGAAGTTTATTAATTCAACATTCAACAGTTTACATGTAATTTGATGTCTTGGGTTTGTCTTTTGATGTACTTATCTTTGCATGTATTTATGCTTTAGGAAGAACTATGAAATATAAGTGATCTATCTTAAAATAGTAAGAATTAAAAGTGATGTATTTGGTATTATAAATCAATATAACATTTTCTTTTTAAAAGAAAGGTGTGGCCAAATGATTTTTAATATATGCTCTGTCCAAATTTTTTGTGTTTTTAAGTGTCTTTCTTGGTAAATGTGCACTTCAAAATTATAAATTATAAACCATAAACCAAAATTCTGTTCTGACCTTGTATAATAGATGTTTCTTCTAGCATGTAACTGACAGTGCATATGCACCACAATATTTTTTTAAAGAATTTGCAAATATATGATAAAAGTAGCAATTCCTCTATTGAAATATGTGAATGTAGGCAGAGATGATATTGTGACATTTGGCATGCACCTCATCTCATAATATTATAAATTTTAACTTTTTAGTATATGTTTAATATAGAGAAGAATGAAGCTAAAGATAGAGAACACAGTTAAAACATTTTTCCTCTACCAAGAATTAATCAACCCCTCTCATTTTCCGATCTCTTCATGTTTTTTTTCAAAATTTATTGCTTCCCTGGACTAATTAATGACCCTCTTAACAATATTCCAAAATAGAATGTTCTCTCCCAAACTACTTGAATTCTCTTTCCACTTATCTAAAAATGCTATTGCAATTGCCTTTGGGTGAACAGCTGGTACCTGCGACTTAGCTCAGAGTGTGTTACACTGCACTACTGTATTTTGTTTCTGTAATCAGTAACAATATGCCCACTGTAGTATTTTAATTTATAAAAAAGTATTGAATTTTAAAGCAAAATATGTTATGAATTTTATAGAATGAGCACATTCATTTAACCAATATTAGTTTTTATTATTTATTTATTTTTAAGAATTTATTTATTTATTTTTAGAGAGAGAGCAAGGGAAGGAGAAAGAGAAGGAGAGAAACATCAATGTGTGGTTGCCTCTCATATGCCCCCAACTGGGGACCTGGCTTACAACCCAGACATGTGCCCTAACTGGGAATTGAACCAGCGACCTCTTGGTTCACAGGCCCATGCTCAATCCACTGTGCTACACCAGCCAGGCGACAATATTATTATTTTAAAAAAAGAGATTACCAAGACTCTAAAAGTCCCTTCTCATGTTCTATCCCAAATATTAACTCCCCAAGGTAATCATTATACTTATGTCTATAATGATAGATTACTTTGTCTATTTTCAAATTTCATGTAAATTGAATCACATGGAATATACTCTGTACTAGTTAAGACATGTTCCCCATACACAGCTAGTGACAAAACTGAACACACAGGATGTATGTATTCCTTGAATTTTCATGTGTCACAGACAGCTGGCTGATCATCAAAGATCTGTGATTACTTTATATGTTGTGGAGCTGTCTAGCTGAAGACTGTAATATTACCCAATCCCCTTTGCATCTAAGTGGGACCATGTAAGTTTTGACAAGTACTATGTGAACAAAAGGGATGTGCTTCCCTTTTTGTCCGAGGCAGTTAACACGAAGATAAGCCTTTTGCACACTTTCTTCTCTCATCTTCCATTTGGATCCTGATACTTAAGGCAACAACAAGACCCAGTGGTGGTACAATCATAAGATGAAAGCATGCTGAGTCCCTGAAGAACCTCTCAGACTGTAGCTCCCTATAGGTATGAGATAACTTCTCAGACTTTAATGAAGTGAAAAATAAGCATCTATTTTTTTAACCATTTCATATTTTTGGCATTTTTTTGTATAACAGCTGGTATTATCTTAACTAAGACACGTCTCTTTCTATTCCAATCAAATATGTTTTAACTCTTTTTTTTTTTTTAAGAAAAAATGGCCCCTGTACATTGGTAAATACAAATAGTTGTGTGGAGGAAACTGGAGAGGTCATTATTTAAAAACTTTCATTAGAAGTATTACAGGGTCTGTTCTTACCAGTCAAAGATAGGACAGACAAGCAGTTAAATAACTTCCCAAGGCCATTTGGTTCTTAAAGAGGAAAGCGAGAATTGAACCAGTTTAAATGCATATGCTCTTAACTACAAGATATTGCCTTATTTACCCCATTTCTTTGCAATCCTTGGGGAAGACCCTCTTTATAAAGAGCCATAGTGATATAGAACAAAACACAACAATTTATAGCCCTAGCTGGTGTAGCTCAATGGATTGAGTGCCTGCCTGAGAACCAAATGGTTGCAGATTTGATTCCCTGTTAGAGCATATGCCTGGGTTGTGAGCTTGGTCCCCAGTAGGGGGTGCACAAGAAGCAACCACACATTGATGTTTCTCTGCCTTTCTCTCTCCCTTCTCCTCTCTCTAAAAATAAATAATATTTTAAAAAGACAATTTATTGATTTAAATTAAGCAGCTTAGGTAATATCACTTTATTTCACTTTTAATTTAACCACAGGCATAAAATCCCAGATTATCTTTACAAGCTTTCTTGGCTTTCAGAGCACAGCTTGGTTTTATCATTTGAAAGATGTTTGGGGAAGGGGTAACCAAATTAATACATTTCAAGTGACCACAATTGTTATTCAAGTTGGCAGTGCAGGATATGAAAACTTCCAGATTTCCTGTAGTGTTTTACCACTTGGAAAGCTTTGACTAGAACACACTAGGATGAAAACAATGCAGTGCAGTACTGTTATGAATATAAGGTAGCATTGATTATCTGCAATTACATTTTATCCACGGTAGAATTAGTTGGGATAGGAGAGAGGTGAGTGGGCTAGTAACATATGTGTTGATTAGTGTTAGTCACGTTCTTGGCATTTCAAAGTTTTTTTTTTTTTAAACTACAAGTGAAGCTAAAAAGTACAGTATTACAGATAAGCAAAGACTGATTCATTAACAAAACACTTTCACCTTTACCCAGAGCTGAGCAACTTTTATCCCCCTTCCGTATTAATATGTGAGAAATTACTGTAAGTGAGGTGACTGCTATTTTATTTTTTTAAGTTCATATAAATGATTATTGTACTTTTCAAAAGAGTTATGAACAGAGAGAAATAATTTGCTGAGATTTATAGTAGGTAGTTGAACTTGACCAATGCTATTTAACACAGAAAAGCTCTGTAAAATATCTTTGAAATAGACATTAGGAGTAATAGCACATTTATTTAAAAATATTTTATTATGGAAAATTTTAAACATAATCAAGAGCAGAAAGACATTATAATAAACTTTCTCACATTCATTGCCTGGCTTGAGATATTATTACTACTTACCAATCATGTTTCATCTATTCGCTCCCCAGATTTATTTATGTATGTACACATACAAAATTGCATATATGTGTGCAATTAATAAGTAATATTAAAGAATATCTGTTATTTTGTTAGGTGTTATAGAGATGTTATATAAGACATGTACATATACGTCTGCATATACTAATATATATAATATGCAGATGTGTATGTACATGTCTTATTTAACATCTCTATAACACCTAACAAAATAACAGATATTCTTTAATATTACTTAATCCATATTCAAAGTTTCCTGTTTTACACAAAACTGTCTTTTTTTTCTGTTACTTTACTGTTGTTTTTATCAGGAAGCAAAAAACTCTATGGAGTGTATTTACTAGTAATGCCCCTTTATCCTCTTCACACTCCCATTTGACTTTTTCATTCCAGTTTTTTTATTAGAGAGATGTACACATGCATATTATTTAAAGGAAAGACAAAGTTTATACCAAAATATTTGAGAGATTGTAGATTGCAAAAATTCTACATTGAATTTTTTCAAAGCATTGAAGACTATAGGTTCTTTGCTAACATCTTTAATTTAATGTTCCCATCTCTTTTCATTACACTGAAAATATTTATATTCCTATCTATAAACAAGTTGGTAAAGATCCCTTTATCTATTGTTAGTCAAGGTATCTTATAAGCATGGGGCTTTCTTTCTTTCCCTATTTCACCTATGCTTTTATTAAGAATGAAATGGAGTGAAATGCTTTTGTGGAGAAAACCTGAATTCAGAATAGCTAAACAGTGTATGTTAAGGATAATGATTATTTTAATTTTAACAGCTGTATTGAGATAGAATTCACATACCATAGAATTCACACAGTTAAAGTCTATAGCTCAGTGAGCGTTTTTTGGTAAATTTGTTGCTGTGTGTAGCTATCACAATAGTCTTTGTCAGAACATTTTCATTACCTCAGAAAACTAAATAGTGCCCTGTAGTTTTCTCACCACCCCTTCCCTTTATTCTGCTCCCTATCCCTGAGCAAGCACTAATCTACCTTTTGTTTGTACATATTCCCTTATTATGGACTTACATAAGAATGGAATGATAGAAAATGAAGTCTTTTGTGTCTTCTCAGTAAGCATAGTATTTCAAGATTTGCCCATTTTGTAGCATATATCAACACTATTCCTTTTTATAGTAGAATAATATTCTACCACATTTTATTTATCCACTCATCTGTTCAGGACATTTGTTATAGTTTTATTTTCCTTTGTTTCAAGCTATCTTTTGATTTCTTCCTTGATCTCCTTACTAACCAGCTCATTGTTTAGTAGCATGTTATTTAGCATCCATGTGTTTGTGTGTTTTTCAGTTTTCTTTTAATTGACTTCTAGTTTCATACTATTTTGTTTGGAGAAGTTGCTTGATATAATTTAAATATTCTTGACATTTGGGGCCTAACGTGTGGTCTATTTTGGAACATGTTCCATGTGTCCTTGAAAACAATGTATATTCTGCTGCTTTGAAATGTAATATTCTAAAAATATCAATTAAACACCTCTAGTCTAATATGTCGTGTAAGGCCACTGTTTCCTTGTGATTTTCTGCCTGGATGATCTATCCTTTGATGACAATGGGATGTAAAAGTCCCCTACAATTACTGTATTACCATTGCTTTCACCATTCATGTCTTTCAATATTTGCTTTATAAATTTATGTGCTCCTATTTTGGGTGTGGAAATGTTTACGAGGGTTGTAACCTCCTGTTAGATTGATCCCTTTATCATTATGTATTATCCTTTTTTTGTCTCTTGTTACAGCCTACACCAAAGGAGTTTTGGAGACCAAGAAGGCAGTGTTTCAGAGTAGAATTGTCCTGGACATAATATTAGCCTCTAAACGTCACTTATATTAAGGGAAGAAGTTTGTACTTGTATCACTGTTTATCTCTGAATTTTTGGTGAAGATGTGTCACGCAAGTTTATGGAATTCACAAATAGGATACACAACAAGCTCATGTTCCTGGGCTCTACACAGTGAGCATCCCAGTCTACTGGGCAGCTCTTGCTTCTCACTGGCTGGCTCCAGGGTTAGTGTGGCCTTTCTCCTGAAGAATCTATAGAATTAGCCTCTCTGTGGTTTGGGAGCTGTTGACAGTTTTATTTTCTAAATCTAATGCCACCATTTCCTTATTTTCACTTTTGTTGATATCCTCAAAACATACAGATTTTATCTCATTTTGTCAGGAGATGGAGACTTACCCTGTGAGTCTCCAGTACCCTGTGAGTCTCCGGTATGCAGACCTTACTCTGCGGTATGCAGATACATCCGGGATATCCAGGACATCCTTGCGGCAAACCACATGTGGATCAGGGCAGAACAGGGACTAACACTGCTTCCAGCCTCTTGAACCTAATGTCCTTCAACCCAGGGTGACATTTCACTCTAGCTACTCCATTGCCCTTGCAGCCCAGGACCTTCTTGGGATTGTTACTGATTAACTCCTGGAAAATGGACTTGGCTTCCACTGTAAACTTCTTGGAATACTCCTCAGTGTCCTTCACGCACCATTCCACCTCCTCCTATTTGATTTTCTCTCTGAATTTTCTGAATGGAGAATGTCCCTGGATTATTTCATATCTCAGACAGCCAAGTCCCCACCAGTCAGAACGGAATGTATAGTTTTCATTATTGTTAACTTCAGGAGTCATGTAGCTTACTGTTTCAACTTTTCCCAAATTGTCTCCACTTCATGGGATCTACATGGCTAACCCAAAATCTGAAATCCAGATTTCTTTTTTCTGGATCATGGAGGAGATATTGTCAGGCTTTGATTCCCTGTGCACAACCCTTTCTCTCTGTAGGCTCCCCAAACCACAGCACAATCTGCAGGATAGACAAGAGCTCTCTGCTCATCAAAGCTGGGGCTGTCCACGATGTAGATGTGGGACTCCAAGTCCCTCCATTCATAGTGGTTAGCACCAAGCTTAGGGAATCTGGTTTCATAAGTGTAGCATAAACGAGCACAGATCTACTGTGCTCTTTCTCTAGGATTCTTTTCTCAGTGCCATGACTCACCTTTCCTCTCTTGATTCTTTGTTTTTTCTTTTTAGCTTTTAACAGGCATCGATTTTTCTTGTAGCTCCTACTCAAAACTTCTCCAAATCTGCCTTTCTTCGAATCTATGTAAGGTCTACATGTTTTCTTTGTTATGGTCACTTTTCCAGTCATTTCCACTGTAAAAATTGAGAAAAAAAAGATAGACTTTCTTGGTGTTCTTTCAATGGTTCTTCAATTAAATGGCTATGAACAGCTCTCCTACATTACTCAAGGACTTTTTTGGAAGAACTATCCTTCAGTCTTGATCTGCATTCTCTCACAGTACGTGGAAGTAAGTGTGGTACAGGGGCTTCGGTATTCTCATAGCAAAGAATGTGTCTAATAGTCCACAATTTCTTTGGTTCTCACAAGTGACCACTTCATATTCTGACACCACACCCAGGAATTTAATACACTGCCTCAGATAGTGTTTTTTGTTTGTTTGTTTGTTTGTTTGTTTAAATCACATAATTTCCTGAAGAGAACTTGTTCTGGTGGCTACTGGTAACAAAGACTGCCATCATCTTTTTCTTGGTGCTCTTTCCTCAGCAGCAGGTTGGCCATGAGGTTTTCCAGCTCCACAGACCAACACGGCCATGGAGCCAAGGCCACCACGTACACTGCTGTCACTAGGGGCCCCCAGAGTCTCCTGTGAGGACTGGGCCAGAGGTGCTAGCAGCCCAGCCACCAGGGCTCTCTGTGGTCACTGCCTCTAACCTGTGGCTCAGGCTCTGAACCCCATCACCATGTGCCACAGATGATGGCACTTGAGCAGTCCCCTCTACATCTGAAATTTTTAATATTATTAATAATACCATGAAACAAGTTACAAAGGAAAATTGGATATTTTCATAGTATTCTTATATGGGATTCTGCCAGCTTTCTGGATTGCAAATATGGACTATTTTCCTACTTATTTGGGGAAGTCTTGTCTCCTAATCTGAAGTAAACTAAAATCTTTTACAATAATCCTTTTCTTAGTATTTATCTGTGTTTCAATGTTCAAATGTGTAATCTTTGGAGTTTTAAATGCTACTTACCATCTATTGTCCATACATATATTCCAACACAGAATTATCCAACAAAAACAAAATGTGGCATACTTGTTTGTTAAACAACCATCAGTGGGAACCTGATGTGCATTCGTGACTGTTCAAACCATGGTGTGGAGTGAACTGAGAGGCATCATTCCAGTCTAATTACAGCTTGTGCTGAAGAATAACCATAAATTAAACTGAGAATTGAGCTCATATGTTAAAATGACTTTATGAGAATGTAGATTATCGAAATAAATTTGACTTAGTTGTGCTTTCCAGGAAAACTCTGGGTGAGACAGATACACTGTAAACCAATAAATAAGTTTACTGTTTCATTCAGGAAATCCTAATGGATAGATTTTTCAAATATACTAGTCTATTCATTTGGACAACTTGTCTACTACTTATCAACTACATTTGCTTTTCGAGACACTTTCATATAATCATTCTGTCAACTGATCCTAAATACATGTTTAAAAGATGTATCACAAACTTTGCCTTACCCAAATAAGTCCCCCTACTGAAAGACCTTTTTTAACCTACATGAGCCCACATTAAAAAGCTCTACAAATATCTCACCATTTTGAGATATTGGTGAGATAACTGAATAGTGTGGACCCTTACTGTGGTTAAGTCTTAAAAAATTTAGCTTTACTTTCTTAATAGGTCTTCTCATGATATTTTGGGTGAGTTCAACAGATTTATTTTGTAAGAGATACTTGGAAAAAACATGGAATTGGAAACCATGAAACATAAATACAACTACTAACACTCTGGGTTCATTACTTCCTAGCCCTTGGTTTTCTCATATCTAAAGTGAGAATCAGTGCAGACACTTTGTAAGTTTCTTTTAATTAAATTTCAATGACTCTATGACTAGAGACAAGAAATATTCATGATCAGGCTCACTAGATTGATTTTATGAATATTTGTAACATTTATTATTTGTATTCTTATGTCAAATCATTTCAGTACCAAGATGCTTTGCACATATGCTCTAGATACCCTGTGTGCCCATAAGCTAGTACACCTAATGTTTCTCATGGCTCTTGCCTCACATTACTTTTCCATTTCATATTTAAATGGGTTGTATTTTTATGGTACACAGTTAAGTTTTTAGTCATGATATTTGCAGAGTTTACAAATTGTTTTCTGCACTTTTTGTATGAGTACAACAAATACACATGATTTATTTTCTTTATTGAACTTTCCCAAAAAGAAAAATCTTTTGCCTAAGGAAAGTTCAAAAACTTAAAAAAAAATGACTGCACCTATATACAACTATAATGGCTAGTGTAACTAGCATTGAGTTTTTTCAGGCAAAGTGAAACCTTCAAGAATGCTCTGCAATTCCTGACATCATGATCTAATACGTATTAGGTACGTCTCTGAACACAGGTAGTCTATTTTGCTAGAATCTGTAAAAATGCCTTGTGTTTTTCCCTGTAGACTCATGACTTCATTTTTCTTTTCTTCAGGCAATAAGAAATTTGAATATGCACTTTTTTATCACTCTGTGTTTGGGAATAATTTTCTTGCATGTGTTAAATATTGGCAAAAATGGTCATTACCCTATTCAAATTATAATTATGTGGTCAGTCAATCAACTAAATAAGCAACTCATATTGTTCACAATGCAGATACAGTTATGAGACAAGAAATTAATAGGCACCCACCTTAAAGAGGTAATCATCAAGTCATCATATAAATAGAAACAGCAATATAATATGACTTTTTAAGCAATACGATAGTCAAATTAAAAGGCAGAGAGGGAAATTCCAAAGAGAGTTCTGAATAAAACAGGACAATGAGACTTCATGAAGAATGTGGTGAAAAGATTAGACAGAATTTGAATAGAAAAAGAAGAAAAGTGAAGGCAGGTATAACAGCATACATTTAGCCACAATTGTGGGTATACAGAAAAAATCTGGGATACAGTGGCTAAGTTAAATTCATTGTAATTGATGATTGATTATAGACAAAAGAAAGATACAAAAAGGAACACATTTTTTTACTAGAGTAACACAGTGATTTTGTTAAGTCCCCAATCTTATTTTTATATTACTTACCATGGTTTTTCTGAAGTATTATTGTAATAATAAGTGTTATTCTTATTTAAAAAGTAATAAATGTTTATTATGAAAAGTTTAAATCATACAGACATATGTAAAGTAGAAAAGTAGCTCCCCACATCTGACTTAGCAAATTGTTAACTCTTTTATTGTTAACTCTTTGGAATACAGTATGCTGCTATGACAGAATTTTTTCTATACACACCAGTTCATATAAATGAGGGTTTTGTCATTGTTGGCATTAAATAGTGTTCTGAAAGTACCTTTTCTCACCGTACTTTGGTGTGCTTTCTTCCAGTCTTTGTATCTAAACATACAAATATTTACTAAATGGGATCATGCTTGTCTGTATTTTCACTCATTCACAATATATGTAAACTTTTGCTTTGACATCTCTGTATCAGCTGCAAGTTATTTAACTATAGCATTGTCAAATATTTAAAAACAATTTTCTAAAATGAAAATTTAGTTATTTTTGATATTTCAATATTGTAATTCACCTGTAGGTGTGAATTGTTCTATGAGATAAATTTCTAGAAGTAAAATAACTAATGGAAAGGTTACATACATTTTAAAATTTGATTACTGTAAACAATCTACAAAAGCATTTGTTTCTATTGTGTAACATTATTGTATGTATGTATGTATGTATGTATGTATTTAAATTTAATCTTTATTATCACCACACAGTTGTTCATGTCCATAAATTGTATTTTCCTTTTTGCTTAATCCTTCCACCCCCTGACCTCACCTCCCACTAGCTGTCATCCTGCTCTCCATCTGCAAGTCTGTCCCCATTTTCCTTGTTAGTTCAGTTTGTTCATTAGATTCCACATTGAGTGAATTTGTATGGTATTTGTCTTTCTCTGACTGGCTTATTAAACTTACCATAATGTTCTCCAGATCCATCCATACTGTTGCAATGGAGAAATATTTTCTTACTTTTTATGCCCAAGTAGAATTCCATGGTGTAAATGTCTCATAGTTGTTTTAGTTGTTTTATCCACTCATCTATTGACACACATGTAGGCTGCTTCCATATATAGGCAATTATAAATAATGCTGCCATGAACATAAGGGTGCTTATGTTCTTTCAAATTAGTATTGTGGGTTCCTTTGGATATATTCCCAAGAGTAGGATTGCTGGGTCAAAGGGCAGATCCATTTTTAATTTTTTGAGGTATCTTCATACTACTTTCCACAATGGCTGCACTAGTTTGCATTCCCACCAACAGTTGAAAAGGGTTCCCCTTTCTCCACATTCTCACCAGCACTTGTTTATTGATTTATTGATGATATCCATTCTGACTGGTGTGAAATGATACCTCATTGTGGTTTTAATTTGTATTTCTCAGAAGATTAGTGACATTGAGCATCTTGTCATATGTCTATTGGCCATCTGTATGTCCTGTTTGAAGAAGTGTCTATTCAGGTACTTTGGACATTTTTTAACTGGGTTGGTTATTTTTTGGTGTTGAGTTTTGTAAGTACTTTATAAATTTTGGATAATAACCGTTTATCAGATATACCCACAAATATGTTCTCCCATTCTGTGGGTTGTCTTTTTATATTGTTGATGATTTCCATTACTATACAAAAACTTTTTAATTTGATATAGTCCTATTTGTTTATTTTTTCTTTTGTTTCCCTTGTCTGGGGAGGTATATCCAATACAAAATATGTATGTGCAATAGCTGAGATTTTGCTGCCTATGTCTTCTTCTATGGTTTTTATAGTTTGGGGTCTAACATTTAAGCCTTTGATCCATTTTGAATTTATTCTTGTGTGTGATATAAAAAGGTTTCATTTTTCTACATGTATCTATCAAATTTTCCCAACACCATTTATTAAATAAACTATCTTTAGCCCATTGTATGTGCTTGATTCCACTGTCAAATATTAATTGACTATAAAGGTGTGGGTTGCTTTCTGGGCTCTCTATTTTGTTCCATTGATCTACATGTCTGTTTTTATGCCAGTAACACGCTGTTTTGACTAGTATGGCCTTGTAGTATAGTTTATATTGTATCATGATGCCTAAAATTTTGTTCTTCTTTCTCAGGATCACTATTGCTATGCAGGGTCTTTTGTGGTTCCATATAAATTTTTGAAATTTTTATTCTAGTTCTATGAAATATGTCATTAGAATCTCCATAGGAATTGCACTGAATCTTTAGATTGCTTTGGGTAATATGGACATTATAATGATGTTAATTTTTCCTATCCATGGACATGGTATACAATTCCACTTATTTGTATCTTCTTCAGTTTCTTTCTTTGGTATCTTATAATTTTCCATGTACAGGTTTTTAAATCCCTAGTTAGGTTTATTCTTGGATATTTTATTCTTTTTGAAGCAGTTGTGAATGGGATTGCTTTCTTAATTTCCCTTTCTGTTAGTCCATTATTAGCATATAAAAATGCAAGTAATTTCTAGATATTAATTTTGTATTCTGCTACTTTGCTGAATAAACTTATCAGTTCTAGTAGCTTCTTGGTGGAATCTTTGGGGTTCTCTAAGTACAGTATCATGTCATCTGCAAAAGAATTTATAAAATGAGGAGAGCTTAAGAAACATTTGGAAAAACACTAGTTGTAACAATATCAGCATCATGGAAATAGCACAAGGAAAAGAGAGCAAGCAAGGGATCGAGAACTTATTTGAAGAAATAATGACTGAAAACTTCTCTAATCTGGTGAAGAAAAAGTCACACAAGTCAAGGAAACTCAGAGAGTCCCAAACAACTTGGACCCAAAGGGGCCTACACTGAGACACATCGTAATTAAAATGACAAGGCTTTAAGACAAGGAGAGACCTTAAAAGCTGCAGAGAAAAGCAGGTAGTTACCAACAATTAAACTTGCATCTGCCAACACAGCAGAAACATTTCAGGCCAGAAAGGAGTGGCATGAAATATTCAAGGTGATGAAAAGCAAGAACCTACAACCAAGGTTACTTTACCCAGCAAGACCATCATTTAAAATTGAAGAAGAAATAAGGAGCTTCCCAGACAAGAAAAAGCTAAAGGAATTTGTTAACACCAAACCAGTATTGCAACAAATGTTAAAGGACTTACTTTAAGAAGAAGAAGAAAAAGAGAAAAAAAGACAGATGAAAACAGTCTAACAATAAAATGGCACAGCATAGGTATCCATCGACAATCACCTTAAATATAAATAGCTTAAATGCTCCAACTAAAAGACACAGGGTAACTGAATGATAAGAAAAAAAGATCCATATATATGCTGCCTCCAAGAGACCAATCTCAGATTGAAAGATACACACAGAGACACACACAGACTATAATTAAGGGGTTGGAAGAAGATAGTTCATGCAAATGGAAAAGGAAAAAAAAGCTGTGGTATCAGTATTTATATCTAATAAAATAGACTTTAAAACCAAGGTGAGACAAAGCAAGACTTATAGTAAGAGACAAAGAAAGACACTATATAATGATAAAGGGAACAATCCATCAAGAAACTATAAACCTAGTATATATTTATGCACCCAACACAGGAGCACCTAACTATGTAAAGCAAATTTTTATGGACATAAAGGAAGAGACTGACAGAAATACAGTCATAGTAGGGGATTTTATCACCCCATTGACTTCAATGGATAGCTCTTCCAGGTTGAAAATCAACAAGGAGACAGTGTCCTTAAACAACACATTAAATCAAATGGATTTAATTGATATCTTTAGAGCACTTCACCCCAAAGCAGTAGAATATACATACTTTTCAAGTGCACATGGAACATTTTCTAGGTTAGACCACATTAGGACACAAAACAAGTCTCAATAAATTTAAGAAGATTGAAAGCATGTCAAGCAACTTTTCTGACTACAATGCTATGAAACTAGAAATCAATCACAAAAACAATAGTTAAAAACATGCAGTCATGAGAGCTTAATAACATTAAGCAATGAATGGGTCAATTATTAAGCAATGCAATGGGTCAATGCATGGGTCAACAATGAGGTCAAGAAGTAAATAAAAATGAAGACACAGCAATCCAAAATCTGTGGGACACTGGAATCTTCAGTGGAGCAATCCTAAGAGGGAAATTCACAGCATTACAAGCCTATCCTCCCCACCCCGACAAAAAAAAGGGAAAAGCTCCAATAAATTATCTAATGCATACTTAAAGGAACATGAAAAAGAACAACAAAAGCCCAAATGAGTGGAAGGAATGAAATAATAAAGATTAGAGTAGTAATAAATGAAATAAAGTCTGAAAAACATGATGTTAAAGATCAATGAATCCAAAACCTGGTTCTTTGAAAAGATAAATAAGATTAATAAACTTCTAACCAGAATCATCAAGAAAAAAAAGGACCCAAATAAATAAAATCAGAAATAATAACTGACACCAAAGAAATATAAAGGATTGTAAGGAAATATTATGGACAACTATATGCCAACAAATTGGACAACCTGGACAAAATGGATAAATTCGTAAAAACATACAATCTTTTAAAAACTAATTAGGGAGAATCTGAATAGACAGATTACACCTAATAGTGTAAATCTATTTATACTATTTACACTGCAATCTATTTACACTGTAAATTGAAGCAATAATAAAAAAAACTCCCACCAAATAAAAGCCTTGGACCAGATGGCCTTACAGGTGAATTTTACCAGATAATCTGAGAAGAACTAATACCTCTCCTTCTGAAACTATTTCATAAAATTCAAGAGAAGAGGAGACTCCCAAAGTCACTTTACAGGGCCAGCATTACCCTAATTCCAAAACCAGATAAAAACACTACAAAGAAAGAAAATTATAGGCCAATATTCCTGATAAACATAGAAGTTAAAAATCCAAAACAAAATATTAGCAAACAAAATATAGCAATGCATCAAAAAGATCATGCACCATAATCAAGTGGAACTTATTCCAGGAATGCAAGGTTTTTACAGCATTTGCAAATCAATAAATGTGATTCATCACATTCATTCATGTGATTATCAAATGAATGATAAAAATCACATGATACTATCAATAGAAAATACTTTTGATAAAATCCAGCACCCATTTGTGATCAAAACTATCAACAAAGAGGGAATAGAGAGATATAACTAAGCATAGTAAAGGCCAGATAAGAATAATTCACTGACAACATCATATTCAGTGGCAAATACAAGTGTGCCCCTTGAGTTCAGGAACAAGACAAGAATGTCTATTTTCACCACCCTCATTCAATATAGTACTTCAAGTCGTAACCACATCAGTCAGACAAAAAGAAGAAATAAAAAGCATCCAAATTGGAAAGCATTATTGTCTTTAAAACATACTAGTTAACTAGTTGCAGGTGCTTACTATAGAAGAGGCATTATTTACATGTTTAATGTGAATTAACACATAAATATGCATAACCGCCCTATGAGGAAGGTCATCTTTTCTTCAGATGAGGATGCTGAGGTACAAGGACAGTAATACTTGAAAAGGTCATACAGGTGATACATGGCAGAACATGGGTTCCAACTCAGGCTGATTTTGGAGCCTTCCTTTTAACTATATTTCCACTCTGCTGCTCATATGTAAACTTATTTTAAAGACAAATAAAAGGAACAACACAAAAAAATTTAAAAATATATCTAAATTTACATAGCGGATGTAGAACCTGAAATTTGCCTTCTAGTCAGTAGGTTAGTTTAAATATACTTCTCTATACCTTATGTTAAAAAATAAAAATTAAAAAAAAATAACTGTATGGTATAAATATCAACACTATCGATCAAGACTATTAAAAAGAAGTCTATCTAAAAAGTCATCAGTAATGAACAAACCTAGGGATAATATTTAATTCTACAGTTGTCATATAAATGAACAAAAGCATGCCACAAAGCTATAAATTTGTAAGTACAGGGATTTTACTTATAGTTTGGGCCAGCTCCGTTACCTCAGTCAATTAGCCATAGATCTAGTTCTGTGATTATGCTGTACAAAGTGTGATACCAACACGTCACCACAGATTCATGCCCCAGGAAAAAGTGCCAATGTAATTTTTAAAAATGTGATTGTGGAGGATCCACAATCCATGACCATCCAGAAAGGAGGCTCAATTGTGTCTCTTTTACGCAACATTTTTGCTTGTTTTCCCTGTAACGTCAGATGATATTTAAGTAGCTGAGAACTGGTACTTGGGCTTCTGAGGAAATAACATGTTGAAGAGCAGAAGGTGACATAAAAAAAAACTAGTCTCACAAATTTGTCTCTCAAATAAATATATGGCTCTGTGTGTGTGTATATATATGCATGCATGTGTGTGTATATATATATATGGAGAGATATCATATAAAACATGTACATGTGAACATTTATAATGGGTTAGAAATAATTGCTTTGCCTCTTAGTTTTAAAGACATTGATACTTGAGTATATACTTCTAGATATTATATTTTAATAATATGTTCAATATATAGTAATATGTGCGCCAACATGTGAATATTTGTATATAAACCCATATAAATGTAAAAAAATATAAATCATGAAATAGTATATTGAGGATGCTTGAGAATGGAATGTTGGTCTTTCATTATTTGAGATTAGTGTGCTCTCAGTATGAAAACTATATGTGGCAGGAAAATATCAAGAAACATTAAAACAAAATGATAACATTGTATTTCTTGATTCCCATTATGCATTTTGATATCTTTCAACATTTTCACACAACAAATATATAAATTTAAAAATACTGCGACAAATGAAAAATATAAACAGCCCACAATATGGGGATTTGTGGATGTTAATATGCTTGGCAACTTTCTAAGAGCGGTGTGTTGTGCAACAGTTAATATAAACATTCAGGTCAAACAGCTATGATATAATTAGTAACAAACATTTGTTGGAAACAAGGCTTTGATGAGCCTTCTACATTGATTATTTATAATTCAATTTTATGTCAAATTACATATATTACTGTGATGTATAGTTTTGTGAACTCACACTTGACTTCTAATTTCTACACAAAACCAAAGGAATTATTCATAGGGTCACAGGGATTGTTGACTGCTTTGCTCAGTAATTTGACTTAACCATAAGAAAATGCAGTTAAACTATTATTCTACTTTGTTAGTTTATGGCTATAAAGTTATGATAACTAAATTCATAGAGGCCTTTATTTTAATTATGCTTATCTATTTCAATATTCAGTCTCTAATTTTAGACAGCCTTTCCAGTTATCTAATATTTTTTCCCTTGACTACATAGATAGCTGAGGATATTATGCATATTTCATAAAATTTTATTCTGCTATAATTAAAGTACAAAAATGTTACAAGATGAGAACTGAAGCCAACATAATTTCCTGCCCCAATGTTAATACTGGGATCAAGTAAAAGTGTCAGCTAGTTCTCCAGGAAAGATCTACTCCACAGAGATAAAACCAAAACAGGTTACAAGACAGTTAGCTTGCTGATCAAGAAGTTCTTTTTGCTGTGTTCACTAATCCAGAGGCATTTCATTATCAATTGTTCTAAATCCTAATCAGTTGCCCATCTTGCAAGATTGGTTTTATTACCCTCCTTATTCACCCATTTTGAGACACTACTAAGACTTGGTCAGAGTTAGGTTCTCTCCCTTTTATTAGAAAGTCTAATAAATTTAGTTATACCAAACCAATAGGCATTTCTGGTGGTATTTTGGGGAGCTCCATCATACCCTTGATCCTAGAGAGCATTTCCTACATTGACTTTATAAATCTCCCTTTTTATTTATTTGTTGTTGTTCAAACAACTTGTTAGTTCCAGACATCACAAGCCTTTATACCTTAATGGTTTGTCACGTATTTTCTAAGAACCAGGAAGTCTCTGATCACAACACATTTTTCAAAATCAGGAAATTTGGCATTATGAATTATTGTGATTGTATGTACACTCTGTATTATAAATCTGCCTAAAGCAAATTTAAACCTGTATCTGTACTATAGACAATGTAACATAGAACTGTTAAATAGAATGGTCTGAGTTTTTATCCTACTCATGAGCCAACAAGTTAGCCTGCTGTTGTGTGTGTGTGTGTAGCTATATCTATGTGCTGTATCTATAAACATGCACTATTTATCTATGTGGTATATGCATGTGTACATGTATGCATAGGCATGTAGATGTGTGCACCTGTGTGTGTAGAGTCCCTGTCTTTGAGTCATTGCCAAATCAGCAGCTAGAGCAAGAACTTACTTCAGTTTCCCAAACCCCAACAATCTCGACAGCATGATGTGCTATGGGACAGGCTGTAGCAGCACATGCGATGAGATGCATTACAGGAGAATGACCCTGAAATTAGAAAAAGTTTAGCTGCATTCTCACTTCCAGGGAGAGAGAAGCTTTATCACTCTGGAACCTGTTTGAAGATGAGGCCTATATCTTTACTTCTGGTTAGTGAAATCCTGTTAGTTATTTGCAAGGAAAAATAAAACTTTTAAAAGTGAGTATATCATATCTCTTTCTAGACATTTCCAAAGGAATGCCTTACTTTTGAGAAAAATATGAATAAAAGCAGTAGAGTTTTTATATGCAAGGAATGAAGGAATGAGCCTAACATTTAATAATAACATTTTATAAATGTTAGAAAAGAGTCTAAGAGACTTGTCTTGATAAGGCATTTTTCTGGAACATTATTGTTATTACTTAGGTTGTGAAGCCTTGTAGTTTGATAATGTTTATGGAGGGGATACCTTCTCTCTCCCTCATACAATATCACCCTTGAATAAGAGCAAACTAAAGGCTTAGTTTAAATCTGAGCAACAAGAATTATTAAACTACTTCAAAATGCATAGGTCTGGATAACAAACACAACAGCAAATTATTTTAATCAACTTTCTCAGTTTTCTAAACATTGCTATAAATCAATTGAAATGAATAATGTTGAAATTTATTATTAAAATTCATTTTAAAACATCTAAAACATTATAATAAAGGCTTTAAATATAAATAACAAGTGAGTCTAAACTATAACTTATTGAATAAATTCAGTATTGATTTCTCATAGCTGCAAGCTATTTTCCCTTAATGTGTAAGAAAAACATCCTTTCATTAACAAACATACTAGCATCTTTCATATTTTTTTAAAAATATAATTGCTTTTAGAATGTTGATTCAAAGAATGTTTAAGTGAAATTATGGTCTTTTGGCAAATGAGGAAAGATATCTAAAGGTGAGAGGTGATTAAATATAGAGTTTAAATGAATGAATCAATAAAACAAAGATAGTGAGATGTCTTTTAAAAGATCATAAAATATAGACTTGATGCCTTTGGGGAAAACAAACAACAGGAAAAATAACACCTGGGGTTTAGAAACAAGTTGAACTTCTGCATGAGTAGAGCTTTAGGTGGCCAGAGACAGGTCAGCTCAATGAAATAGCAAGGATTTACTTGACTTAGTAACATAGACAGAAAAGTATCTAAGGAAAGAAAAATGAATAAAGGAGTATTAACAATAAACTATGAAAAGGTTGGGTAGGGATGGTGTGTGTGTGTGTGTGTGTGTGTGTGTGTGTGTTTGTGTATGTGTTGTGGGTAGGTATGTGCATTCATGTGGCTGGGACATTGTAGCTTCCTGGAGCTATTATAACAAATTACCACAAGTTGTGTCTTAAAACAAAAGAAATGTATTATCTTAGTCTCTGAGTCTAAAAGTACAAAATTAAGCTTTCAGTGGGACTATGCTTTCTCTAAAATCTTTATGGGACAATACTCCCTTACCTCATCATAAATTCTGATGGTTTGCCAGTAATTCTCAGCATGCCTTGACTTGTAGCTTCAGAATTGTGATGCCCCAATAATTACATGACATCCTCCTCTCATATGTCTGTTTCTCCTCTCTATATGAGAACAGCAGTCATAAGGGGTTAAGCATCCACCCTCCTCCAGTGGGATCTCATCTTAACTATTTCTATCTTCAACAATGCTATCTCCAAATAACATCACATTCTGAGGTTCTAGGGGTTGGGGTTTTAACAGTTTTTTTTTTTGGAGACAAAATTAAACCCAAAATATATGGGAAATAGCCACAGATGAGGGGTCCCATTCTTCAGTTGCTACTGTCAAAGCCTGCTCATGAGAAGATCCTTATATTAGGAATTAGATATCTGTATTTTGGGACATATGTAGCAATTTTCATTTTGAAAATGAACTAATTCCATTTCTGATATTTTGGTCTTATGAACTATCTCAAAATACATCAATAAACAAAAATATTCCATGCAGCATTGTATGTGGTGTTAAAAAATAAATCTACATCATAAAGTAAAGTATTATAGTGTTATTGATATGATGATATATTTTACAATCATTAAAATGACACTCACAAAACATTATTATCATAAAGACAATTTCTTATTGCTTACTTTAAGTGAAAAGGAAGATACAAATCATATACACACTATAATCCTGGAGTTAAAGCTTAAACCATGACTGGAAGGATAATTTTTCATTTTCTTAATTTTCATTAAAAAGTTTAAGGTGCTCATAAAAATGTAAAATAAAACTTTGTTGATTAAAATAAATAGTTCCCTTATTTTAGTTTAACCAGTGAATCTATTGATTAAACCTTAGTCACCTGGAGTTTTAAAACATTAGATTAAATACGGATATTGCAGGTCATTTTTTCTTACACAATAATTTTAAAAAACTACATAACCTATAAGTTGAAAGGCAATAACAACTCAATCATTTTTGTATCTAAAGTTCTTTCTCCTTTTATCAGAAAATACTGCATTGAGTAATAGTGGATGCTCACAAAATTCCTAGAACGTCTGAGATGAAGTAGCTACAGACACTATATTATAAATAAACATAAGTTATGTATGAGTAGTTAGGCAAAATTTGAATATCAGAAGATTAACTTCTTTTGATTAAACCATGCTATAAAGAATAGCAAAGTCTATGGAGAATGTCTTTAACTGCATATTGCATTAGAAAATAACAAATTGTACTCCTGATAGTTAAGTATTTTAGAAGTTTGCCCAGAATATTTTTCATCTCTGTCAAACTTTGAAACTAGAGACAGATGATTTTTAAAGAATTTAACACATTAACAATGGAATGTCATAACACATCTTTTTAAAGATATGTCAGAGACAAGCACAGTTATTCTATCTCCACAGGCTAATCCACTGTAAAATGAATATCATTTTAAGAAAATATGTAGATAGAGAATCATGATTGAAATTAATTGTAAATATATAGAAAATGTTTTGTTTGTGATACAGTAATTATGTCCTTACAAAATATCTTCTGAAAGATAAGAAATAATGAGGCCGCCCTGGCTGGTGTAGCTTAGTGGATTAAGCGCGGGCCTGTGAACCAAGAGATCACAGTTCGATTCCCAGTCAGGGCACATGCCTGGGTTGCAGGCCAGTTCCCAGCAGGGAATGCACAGGAAGCAACCATACATTGATATTTCTCTCCCTCTCTCCTTCCCTTCCCCTCTGAAGATAAATAAATAAAATCTTTTTTAAAAAAAAGAAAAAGAAATAATGAGGCCAATTTCACATTACTGAGTGTCCTGGAGTGTCTTTAACCAAATTTGGGTACCCAAATTTGGATGATGAGTATTCTTATTCTTGTTTTTCCAAGTTTATATGCAAGGGATTTTTTTAATCTAAGGAATTGGTAGATAGAAATAACTAAGTAAATGGCATGGCTTCTTTTTTGTTTGTTTTTATATGGACAAAACATTATTGTGACTCCTTATGGAGAGAGAAAAGATATAGATGGCAGCAGAAGGGACTTTATTTAAGAGAGTTTGGATATTGCCATTGACTAATGTGAAAAATTAGACATAGTTCTGGTATGAAAATACTTTATTTCTGATCTAAGTTTAACTAGGTTTTTAGCTTTAAGAGACCATAGAGGAGACAGTACAGTTTTCTTAGAAAGCATCAGCAAATCACTGATGCTACTGTCTTTTGTGGTTTTCAAACTAGACAACCTGAATGAATATGAGACATAATGGTGTCTAATAAATAATCTAAAAGGATTTTAGGAGAATATCAGGTGTCCTAGTTTCCTCAGTTAAGCATGAAGAAATTACATGCATATAGCTATTATTTTTTAATAAATCCTCAACCTTGTTACATCTGGAGGCATTTGGGATATAAGAACAAACTGAAACACAAAGCAACCATTTTTACATTTGGTAACTTTTAAAATCCTATCTAGAAATCTGTATTTCCTGGCAACATGTTGGACTAAGTACATGCATTGACATTTCCACTCTGTCAATATTTTCATTTAAAACAATGAAATATGCTGACAAAAATATTTTTAATGTAACATCTTAAATATATTTATGAGTAGTACTAAAGTAAGTCATACTCAATTAAGTAGGCATTGAGGGCATTTGTCTAACCTCATGAATTTGAGCATAAGAGTTTTTAGACATGTGTGGTTTGAGAAATATAAAACAAAATCCAGACAAGCTTATGCAAGCTTGAAAATTCAATAAATACCTTCTTATAAAACTAAAGCAAGCAAAATATAACCAGAGACATTGAAATTAAGAACAATCTGATAGTAACCAGAGGGGAATGGGGAGGGGGGAAGGTGGGAAGGGTTTTCAGGAACAACTATAAAGAACACAGGGACAAAACCAAGGGGTTCATGGAAGCAAGGGAGGGAGGTGGGTTTGGCTGGGGTGGGTAGGAAGTGCTGGAGGCACTACATGCAGACAACTGTAATTGAACAACAATAAAATAATTTTTAAAAAATAAAAATAAATTCCATATGGATTAAAAAAAACTTTCAACACAAAAAATGCCTCTCCCAAAGAGCTCATATTTTAATGGGGGGACACAAACACAATGAATAAAATAATACACAGTTTATCTGAAGGTGATGAGTGCTATGGAGGAAACAAAGCAGCAAGAGAGATAGGGAGGGTAATGACGTTAGCATACTATATAACTTGATCAGAGAGAGCTGGCATAAAAGATGTCATTTAAAAAAAAACATCTGAAGTGGAAGAATGATTCATGTGAATATCCTGAAAACATGTATTTCAGGTGAAGAGAACACCCTATAAAGGTGGGAGAATTTCCTTTGCAATTTGGAGATAAAGCAATGTGGTTATAGCAAAGTGGTTAATAAGGCTGGGGGAAGGAGATGAGATTAAAGGGCAACAGAGGACAAGAGTGAATAAGCCCTTTGAAGTAGGTTGACATATGTCCTGATTTATCTAAGCCAGGCTTAGATCTCATCTGTTGGCTAGTGTAATGACAAGAGCCCCTTTTATTTTTTAAAATACCCCCATTTGGATGTTAAGGTCACCTTCTTTGTAAGGCATTATAAGAAATTTGTTTTTTCTTCTGAATCATATGAAAAGCCATTGAAGGATTTGATCTGATGATCACTGAAGTCATCTTACATTTTAATAAGTCCACTCTCATTATTTTTTAAAGTAATAGAGTGAAATGGGGCAACCCATTTCACTCTATTGAAGGTGGACTTTTTAGACCAGTAAAGGCTATGGTGAGTAAATGAACTAATGCCAGTGGGAATTCAGATCCGATCGATTTGGGGCATGGCTATAAAAAATTGCCTGGATTCCAGGTATATTTTTAAGATAAACAATAGAATTTAGTGATTTATTGGATATGGGATTTAAAAGAAAAAATGAGATCAAGATTATGCCAAGATTCTGTCTGATAAAGAGAACAAGTGGTGTTGCCAATAACAGATTGGGAAGAAGGCTAATTTGGGAGGAGCAATATTTGGAGGAAGGGGTAACTACTCTTTTGGACTAGGCAAGTTTGCAATGACTACAAATAGGCTGTTGAATAAATAAATATGGAGTTCAGGGCAGAAGACCTGGCTAGAAGTATAAATTGTGAGCTATCATTCTCCAATTAGCATTTAAAGCTGTAAGATTGGATGAGATTTCCAAACAAATGGGGACAGATAGAGAATATAAATAGACCAAAGATAAAAATTTTTCAGGTAAAAAAGAAATATTTGATGTTGCAAAGGAAAATGAAGATAGGTGTTTCTGGAACTATATTTAATGTCAGACTTCTCCCTTTTAGTCACCTTCATCTCTTCCATTCAGTCTTACTTTAATACACTTATTATCTCCAAAGAGCAATTGATATTCCTCTATTCATGTTAATTTATTTAATAATTTAAGGGATGGATAGTTCCAGTTTTTTGTGTGTGTGTTCCCAGACTATCAAATGGTGCAGAAAAAAAATATCAATCACCTGACACTCAAGACTGAGTGAAAATAGTGATTCAAGGATAAAAATGAGATTAGGTATATACCCTAGTCATTGAATTTCAACAGTCACTAAATTTTAGATGTTTGAATTAGCTTAGTTAGTGAAATTTTCATTTATATTTTAATATTTATATAATATAATGTCATTAGAAAAATTTATAAACTTGTCCTCACAGTTCTGCATTATGTTATCAGTCGTAGTCCTTCACTGTAAAAGTAGTGTACCTATAATTTTGAGAGACAACCTAAATATGCTCTTTTTTCCTAGGGATCTTTTTCTCTTTCTCTACATGGCATTCAATAATCTGAATTTTCCTCAACTGACTTTTTTCTTTTTGGTAAAGAGGAACAGCTATCAAACATTATCTCATTTATCAACTGAAATGACAGATGTCAATTTAAAGAGCATTAGAAATACAATACCAGCATTTTTTATTTAAACAAAGCCAAACAAAGTAGGTGGTCATGTGAATGACAAGCAATACCCATGATACCAAAACCAGTCTCTTTAGCCCTTTCAAGACATGAAATGATGGCATTCACAAGAGTGCATTATCTGATTAATTATGCTGAAGGCATCAGGTAAATTAGATCTAGTCAAATAAAGCCAGACATAGAGTCATCCAATTTAGCTATTAAAAGGTTGTTAAGTACATTTACTAATGTCATCTTGTTTGAGGAGCCAGCTTTCCATTCAGATATTTTAAAGTACAGAAATGTTGTCCATTCATCCCTCAAAATGACAGAAGAACCAATAATAATCAGGAAAACAGAAGCTCACAAAAGCAGAAACCATTTAAATAGAAACAACTGCTTCTGAAAATAAGGAACCACAAAATGTGATTATAGGTTGCCTTCCTTCTCAGCAGCCTAGATAAGACAAGTTTCATCATATTGGTTTATTGGTGACAGTTTGCAGAGATTTTTAATATTTTATATTTTTAACTGCAGTATATTTTTAATATGAAACTCAAAAGGGGATCTTTTAAAAATTTAATTATTAATTATAACAAAGTTATAAAGAAATACTCTACAATAAAAGGATAAGGAATTTATAATAGGGAAAGTTATACAAGTCTGTTGATCTTTTAAAAAATAAAGCACACTATTTGGGAAAAAAGACTTGACTAGGACAAGAGGCTCAAAATATAACTTTTACAAATCTAATTATCAAGGATATGAAAATGACTCCTACTGGTAACATTTCCAAAGCCAAAACTATAGAAACTGTAGATACAAGCTCTTGCTCTATTGGGCAAAAAAAATAAGTCAAAATTAAGTATACATTGTTAGAATTGTTTATCACACATATTATTTTTTATTTATAATGTAATTTTAGAAAAATATATTCAGGCATTCCCTATACTCCCATTTGTCCTTTTTTCTAATTTAGTGTCATTAACATAATATATAATATTGTTAGTATAGCTAAGGTGATCAAAGACTAGCAACTGAATTAGCTAACCACTCTCTCATCTAGACATGATTTGCTTCAGTTTGCTATTATTATTATTATTTGAATTTCAAAATGACTGAAATATTGTGTGTCTAGACTGGAGGTCATTAAAGGATGTCTTTGGGTCATAAGTAGCAATAGCCATGTTGGGTATAGCTAAGTCACAATTAAGCATCAGTAAAGTGGAAAAACACCATAAGGAGTTAGAGTTTGGATATGGGTAAATTGTGAGGATCACAGCAAGAAGTGCAACTGATATTAGGCAGCATGAAAATAATAAACTTAGATGAACTTGTGAGTGCAATACTGGTGGTATGTCCAAATGGGAAAAAAAGACAAAAAAAAAAAAAAAAAAAAAACTCAGGGCTATGGAGGATTTAAAGATCAGTGCAAAATAACAGGTCAGTAGTTAAAATGTACAAGGAATGAAAAAATGTATTTTACATTAGCTAACATTGTTTTCCTTTTAGTTACAGTAAAGATGGTTTTGAGTCCAAATGTCGATTATGAAATATAGCAGAGCATCCTAAGTTCAGTTCTTTCTGACACAGAGGTCTGCCAAAAAAAAATTGAGACAAAAATTGAGAAGAGAGACATATATTAAAGAAGATACAAGATACAATAAACATTGTACATAGGACAATGATGCCTCAGTCCCCTTCAAAGTAAAACCTCACACAGTTTTCCCGGTGTCTCTTGCACTGTTCAAAACAGTCTGCAAAATCCTTTGTTGGAATGATCATCAGCTGTCCTGTCATATTTTCCTGAATCTCATGGATAGTCTGAAATCTCCTCTCTTTCAAAGGTGATTTTAGTTTTAGGAAAAGCCAAAAGTTATGGAGTGCCAAATCTAGGCTGTAGTGGGGCTGAGCCACCTGGGTGATTTGCTGTATTGTGAAAAATCTCTGCACAAGACATGGTACATAAGTGGGCACATTGTTGTGATGAAGCTGATAATCACCAGTTGCCCATAGCTGCAGCCACTTTGGTTGTATTGCATCTCTCGACTGACAAAGAACATTGAGGTAGTACTCCTTATTAAATTTTTGGCCTGGAGGGGAGTACTAGTGATGAACAACACCTTCCCAATAAAAAACAGTTAACATGGTCTTGATCTTGCTGTGGCATTTCCATACCTTCTTTGAGTGTAGAGAACCAGGAAACTTCCATTGTCATGACTGGCCCTTCATTTCCGTATCAACATAGCCATAGACCCATGGTTCATCTCGTGTTATGACCTTCTTAAGGAAGTCTGGTTCACTGGTAGCAGTTTGAATCAAGTCATTAGCAACTGCAGCACGATGTTCCTTCTGCTCTGGTAGCAGAAGCCATGGAACATATTTTGCCATGACACATGTCATACCAAGATCCTGCATTAAAATCTCGGACACAGTGGTTTTTGGAGTCCCCAGTCAGCTTCTAGGTCTCATACTTTCAGTCACCTATCTTTGCTGATTGCAGCCCATGCATGTTCAATGCTCTCAGGTGTTCTGCTTGATGCAGGCCTTCTGAACATGGATCATTTTCAACAGATTCTCAACCATCTTTAAAGCATTTGTGCCACACTTTTATTTGTGCTGCACTCATTGCATCATCCCCAAAATCCTTCTGAATTATCTGAATAGTTTTCATGAGGAATGTTCAAGCTTAATGCAAAATTTGATGCAGATTTATTTGTTGTTCAATTGTGAATTTTGAATGTGATGGCCACCCAGTATACACACCCACTCAATGGCATCTACTGCCCCCACTGACTAGTACAGTGAAGTCGTCATTATTCATGCATGCATATTCCAGTCCACTCTCCTTGATTGTAGGTTGCCTCAATGTCACTCAAACAATTCTCATATTAACAATGGTTGGACTTTTTCTAGACAGACTATATATATATATATGCATATACATAAACTAAAAGAGATCCAAAATGGAATTTATTTATAAAACATTTATTATTACATGTTTAAACTTCAGTCACTTTCAAAGTACTCTCCATTTGTTTCAACAAACCTATCAAGACATTTTTTCCACTGCTCAAAGCAGTTTTTGAACTCATTGATTTTGATGCCTTTTAGTGCTTCTGCCATTTTTTGTTGCACCTCTCCCACATCAGCAAAACACTTCACTTTGAGGACTTTTTTCATCTTGAGGAACAAAAACAAAGTGGCTCAAGGGCAAGATCTGGTGAATAGGGATAGTGGGACATGGGGGATAATGATGTTTTTGGTCAAAAACTGCTGAACACGCAGTGCAGTGTGGGTAGGTGCACTCATAAATCACCCATCACAAAATGTATTTAAAGAGTCTTCACGAAAATTTCACTGAAGCCTAATGCAGCCTCTCATAACAATGCCAGCTGGCACACTGATACAGATGGGTTCCTAGAACACTCACCTAAGTGGGGAAAGTCTGTACAACAAGGGGCTCACCCTCTGGAAGATAATTCCATTGTTTGTGGGAGTCCCCCCTCATATGTATATTTATTTACATGTGTAACATCCAGTACCCTTGAAACAGAATATTTCAGCTAAGTTTGCCAATGGCAGAGGGTGGCGAAACAAGTATACACTGGTTAAAATAGGAGGACATGCTGATTGTCTTCACTTGTGCTAGTTTTGAAGGTTCCTGTAAAATGAAGCCAATAAGATTTTAAATTTTTCAGTTTTTACAGGTGTTAAATAGTTATTTTTGCTGGGAGGGATCAAAAACCCTGTTTCCCTTTTTTTTAAAAAAATCATTAAAAGATGTTTTTGTAGCTATAGGCTTACCTGAGATGAAAAGAGCTACTATGTTAGGTAAGTTTAGGGATCTGCCTGAGATCATAAGGTTCATGTCAGCTTATTTGTATCATCTTCTGAATAAACACTTTACCTTATTCAGCCTACAAAATAGGGTGCTATTCCAAGTGCAAAATGTTATTTTATGAGAAATTTGATTCCTCATACAGGAATTACATGGAACTTCAACTTCATTATTCTATCAAAGGTGTATTTTTAACACCTAGAATTCTGTTAAAAATAAAATATTTAGGAGAGATTAATGAAAAGATGAATAGGAAGAAAAAGTGTGGGTTCCAGGTTTGTTATTAAAGGAACAAGTCTATGATCAGGGCCAAGTTCTTTCCATATTTTTGTTCTGCAGTTGTCTGTGATGGTGTCCTTCTATTGCTGGTCTGTGTTGTGGTAAAATGAAATAGAAAGAGAGAGAGAGAGAGAGAGAGAGAGAGAGAGGCAGCATTCTCTTAAATATGCAACAAAACAACAGCAGAAATTCTTTCCTTGTACATTGCAGGTGGCAAGCACAAGGCCTGAGGACCGAATCTGGACCTCCCCATTGTTTCATCTGCCTGGCACCTGGTTTCTACCAGGCAGCAGCCTCGAGCAACTTGCCCCTAGTTAAGGAGTAAGTATATTCATACAGTCCTAACATTAAATAGGCCCATTTGAAGGCAACCTTGAGGCTGGTGTAGCCCCTGGTGAAAATGAATTTGACACCCCTGTTGTATCTGATTGGCCAAACTTAATTCAGAGGGCTAAACCTAGACTAATTACATATCTGAAGAATGTCCTGCATTTTTCAGCTTGGACTTACTAGAATCCCCCTCTCAGTATGGAGGTAAGAAGTAACTGAAGAAAAGGGAGGCTTTTGGGAGGAAGAGGAAAGGGGAAATGATTGGGTGATTTACTAGATATTAAACACTGACTTGTTTGGGTGAGAATAGAAGTAAGTTTCTCCCTAAAACTTGGAGCAGAATATGACTAGGAGGAAGTAATTTGGTTATTTGACTAATAGCATTTCCTTTGGAACTTGTCAACCTGGATAAAAATTATAGCTCTGCTACTTTTTATCTTTGACACCTTAAGAAATCAGCTTTTCTATTGCCTTTTCCTCCTCATGTCCCAATAGGCATAATAACAGGATCTACATCTTAGGGATTAAACTGTATTGTGTATAAAAAACACTGACAAAAAACACTGACATAAAACCATGCCTAACCCATAATAAATGAAAGTATTTGTGTTATTATTGTTATTATTGTTGTCCTTTATTATACTACTATTATTCTGTATGCTTTTAGATAAACCTCTTGAAAACAAACAAACAAAAAATAAATTCTACTTAGGTAGGAAAGGGGAGCTTCCAATGTATAGATGCAGAGGTAAAGAAGGATGTCTGAAAAACACAATCAAGAATACTTTCTAAACATTTATTAGTAGTAGTACTTGAGATTACCATGATGAAAAAAATTTCTCATGAATGAGTGTGGTAAAGAGGTCAAAGACTCATCAGGACAGAGGTGTGCTGGGAAAGATCATTAGCTCCTACCTGCTCCTCATGGCTGGGTCCCTGTGAGATGCACTTTTCAAAATGCTGCCTCAGGTAGACTGGATATTCAGTATCATTGTAATGTATAAGACTATTTCTTGTAATTTAATCAATTTAGTTTTCTCTTACCTACAAATTTAATTTTTATTTAGCTCTATGATTGTTTCACTAGCAAATAAATCATTGACAAGTGGAGACTTGACCATTAATTAATAAGAACTACTCCATCAGGAAAATAGTGTATTGGAAATACTAACTAAATGAGGATTCCTAATATCTGAAGAAAGTAGCTATTTCACAACCATTACTGATTTCACACAGCAGCCCAAGCAGAGTATGTGCTTAATTTATCTGATGTAACCACATGAAAGGATCCAGAGTATGCAGCCTGTTTAAGAAGCTGAACTTTTATAGCTCATGTTTCTCAGGACAACACAATGTTTCTCAGGCACCCCTGAAATAATAGAAAAACAACAATAATACAAAAAATATAAAACAACAATAATAATGCAATGATTATTCCTGTGAAAATTAATGACATATGAGTGGAGACAGGTTTGAAGGCAAAGTAACATTTAGACTGTAATCATTTTATGGGATGGAGAGAATCTGAAATGAAAAGACATCAATAATCTGAAAGGTAATTGCATATTATTTACCCTGTCATAATCCCTGCTTTTCCTAATTTAGAGTAATTGCTAATTAGTAATATTCGATAATTTATGAGGCTAGAAAAACATTTAATTAAACTACAAAGTTTATATTCAGTTAATATATTTAATTGAACACTTATGTTAAAAGCTATCTATCGCTTTCCAGTGTATTTAACTGAAAGAAGCTCTGAATGATTCCAACATGAAAGGTACCATACAGATTTCAACCTCCTACTGCTTTTAGCGAGTCTGTATTTTATTATGTTCCAGTTTCTAGGCCATTTTATATATAATATGCACATGTCTACAGAACATAGAAAATGTTTCTAAGAAAAGTCACAGCAGAGGAATCATTCCATTTCTCTCATTTTACTGGGCAAAAAGAAGATCGCAATGCTGCAATAAAGTGTGAAACATTTTCCTGTGAGCCAGGACCCAAAGAGTGTATCACGGCTTTTCAAGGCCGCTGAAGGCAATTGCTTCTGCCAACTTCGTATTACAATAGCAGCAAAGCCTCTGCAAGGGCTCATGATAAAAAATATTGATTTATTCTTGTCACAGGCATTCTGTTTTCTTCTGGCTTCTAATTAAATCCCACTTAGTTTTTCTCTGCCATGTACCCTTCTGTTGTATGTAAGATAAAGTGATGCTGAACCTTATCACCCTCTTTGGCTACATGGCCACAGTTTTAATATAGGAAAGGAGATGGGGAGTCCTCTGCTATTGTAGATTTACACCATAAAGTGATTGCTAAGTATATAAACTAAGTTGCTTAAAACGTGAATACATGCAACAACTTTTTGTTCATAATGTGGTTTTAACTCCAATTATTATGTTTTAACTTTATGTGTACTTATTTATACAGTTCTTTAAAATGGATATATATATAGGTGTTTTAACTTTATTTCTTATTCCATTGAGCCACAGAGGTGACTAAAATATTAAACTTTAAGAAGATATTATTTTATTTTTTACTTATTTATTTTTTAGAAACTATTGTCCATCAACCGTATTTCCATTCTGTTTAAGAGTTTGTGGAGGAACAGCTTAAGATCTCTCTGTTTGCTCCTATCCATTCAGTGGCCTGCACAGAGGGGGCTGCACGATGCAGACACCAGCCTGCAGTGTCCATGTTGTTATGGATGAAATGAGACATTCACACGAACTACTGAGTCTGAGTCTGGTGGAGGAAAAGGGACAGCATGGTTTTTCTCTCAAGGGGAGCAAAAGCCTTGGTCCTTGCCGTGACAGGCCTTTATTGGGTTTCTCGGCACATTACATGATGGCCCTCATTTACTATGCACAGGTTCACTTTAGGTGGTTACATTTACAGAAAACAAAGGAGCCAATGCTGCTAATCACACCACAGAAGAGGGATATTTGCAAATGAAAAGGCAAAAGTGGTTGAACAGATCACACTCATCCTTGGAAGGTTCAGCATGAATTTTAGGAAGTTACTTTGCAGTAAATGTCCTCAATTCAGGGTGAGGGAGTTTTTTAGCAAGAGCAAGACTCAAAGCAGCCTAGGCACATTGTAGGCCTGATTCCCCACGGGAGAACCTATCCATGGGCGTGGGTCCTGTGCATCTCCAAGTGGGAGCTTTACCCACACCATGAAGAACGGTTTCCTACAGCTGCAGACCAGTCTCAGTGGCAGGCTGAGCACTCCAGCCTTGGGTAGGAAACTAGTGAATAGGAAAGAGGACATCTGCCCCTTCAGACCAGTCTGCAACCTTAGCAGCAGTGAACTCGGGATCTGGAGCAGTTCATTCACCCTGAAATTCCTCCTAGGTCACAGCCTTTTTTCTTTACTTTTTACTGAGCAGCGTGCTCTTACTTTTCAACCTCTTCAGGATCTCTGTAGCAGTATAGATCTGGCATGACCTCCCACAGGTGTTCCTGGGAGACAGCACCACACATACATAGAACTTCCCAGGCCAGCATCCACCATGTCACACCTCCTGAGTGAGCCCCCTTGTTGTTGCAAGGACTGGCAATGCCCACCTAGCACACAGGAGAGTCTGTGTTGCACAGAGCATAGTAGGCAGGTTAGCATAAGATACCTCTATGAGACGCTGGCAGTCAGCCCTGGAACCAGTAACCAACAGAAGTCTTGTCTTTTGGAAGGCTGCCTGGATTCAGTTAGCGAAAGTTTCAGGAGTGAAGCGGCCAGCAACAGAGTGGCTCCAGCAGCAGCAGCAAGCTTCAGCGCAGCTGGCACAGGTGTTCCTGGATGACAAGACACTGGCACCTACAGCAACTGGGTTTTCAATGACAGCGATGGTCAGCAGAAGCTTTTCCCATTTATGATGTAAGTGCCATCACATTTCCTTTTGTATATGTACTGTTCCATTTGGAAGTCAATGTTGCTGCCACCTTAGTGGGTCCCTGCTGCAAAAATTTGAGGACATCCTCCTCCTTCATTGGAGGACTTCAAGGACCCTGGGCATTGTGAAATTTTGCTTTATCTTACAAGGGAACCAAGAGCAATGCCATATATGGTCTCCTCTCAGGGTCGTGTGAAAAGGCCAAGAAGATACAATTTTATTTAAATACCATGAATAAATGGCTGCATTGTAGAAAAGTTTCATGGTTGAGTATAGAATCTGGAGCAAAGATGTTTATCCCAGTTTTACCATTTGTTATCTCTGTGACCAATGCTATTTATGTAACATTTCTAAGCTTGTCTGATGTATAAATGAAAATAAATTATCTTGTAGAGTTGATTTAAAAATAAGATAACATACAGTGTGCTTAGTATTCAGTAAACGATTAGTATTGGTTATTTATTACTTTTATTATCATGATTATTAAACTCAGAAGGTTTTAAATTTTGTGGGTGTTTTTGGCCAACATTTAGACATGTTTTCTTTTACTAATTTAGAGTCCATGTCTCCCTGTCACAATTTGACCATGATCTCATTCTATAATCAACTTAATAAATAGCATCCTAACCAAATATAATCATAAAAGTATAGATGCAATATTTCATGTAATCAATTAAAAATCAAAGTTTTTGTTGTGTGTATCTATCTCTTTTCATTGTCATGGATACTTGGAGGCACCTATATTTTATCAATGAGACAACGTATCTTATGTCTCAAATACATTTGGATAAGCAGAAATAATAGTTCAGGAATACTATATTAGACTTTTCATAACATTAGTAGTATTAAACATATATCAAGTAAATCCATTGCCCAAGGACACCATGTAAGTTATAAAGACTGACTAGCTCATCTGGGAGCTGAAAACATTGATTCTCAGAAAGACTCTAACACTCTTTTCCCCTTTCTGTTTGTAATATGTCTATCTGAAGGCTTCTATAGTTAAAAAAGTAATAATCTCATAAAAATCTTGGATATCATAGACCAAATTATTTTTCCAAAGGTAAACATTTATAAAGGGTAGACTATTTGAATGTAAATATTTTAATGTAAAAATCATAGAATATACATATTCCTTGATATCTGTACTTAACCAACACAGTCAAGGACTAGGGAAACCTAGTTCACACATTCAACATCATTCCTGATTTGTGCTTTAGTAGGAGATGCTATCATATTACAAATCCTAAATGCATTCAGAAAGCTGCCATTAAGTTTAATTTTAATATATTTCCTAAATCACTCCTTATGTTGATTACTCCAGCATTTGTGAAATAAGTTAAAGGAAACCAAAATCAGTGTTGAGGCTATACAGTTAGAAGTGGAAGTCTAATCTCTTCTCGGCCATATCTCTCTATCAAAGTCTTCCACAGAAGATGGGGACCAGAAATATGCAATGTGAGTACTTAGGTACTTAGTATGTCAGCTGTTGACCATGATCCTTTCCACTGATCATACCAAATATAACCTGATAAAATAAAATCTTATATAATGAGATGATTTATAAATGCTAGCATTGCTTTTTAAGTCAAAAGAGATGGACTCTTGTCTAGGATTCTTTCACTTAATGCTTTATTCATGCATTCAGTATTAATGAATGAATGTTGTATTTGAGTAATGAATCCATGAATTCTTACTCCAAGGATAAAACAAATGTTTGCTTAGGACTTTGCAGCTTAAAAAGTATAACACCTAATAATTGTGTGGCTAAATATTCTACAATTTAGTTTCCTTCCTGTAAACAAAGTTAACAATTCTTAAAAGTTAAGTTAACAATTTTCATAATTAGCATATTAAAATGTCTGGTTAAATATAAAATTCTATATACATGAAAAGTGTAATTTTTCTAGGATATTACTTATACAATGGATTTTTATTGATAAACATAAAATGTACTCTGATATAAGATCTCAAGGAAGAAAATATCAAGGAAGCAGTAGAAAACAATTTAAAATAGAATCAATTTTGTTATTCTCAAGTTCTTAAAATGATATCCTCTACTTTTTATATGCATCTATAGCTAACATTTTGCTAGACTTCTTCTTGCAATTACTTTGAAGTCAGATTATTATTCCTCATCTGAATTTATGCTTGTATTAAGAGTGAAACATAGTTGCTTTTGAGAGTAAATATATATATAGAGAAAAAAAAAATATATATATATATATAGAGAGAGAACAAACACAGTGCTAGACATTTTATTGTTGTTGGAGCTCTTTTCTCCTCAGGGAAGTCCACTGCAGCTGTCATACAAACTCACAACGTGCAACCATGAATCTTGTGATAGACACAGACAAAGACAGAAATGTCAATAAGGTCCATTTCAAATTCAATGATTCTGTGTTATATAAGGAGACAGCAGGAACTGTGACATAAACACATGGATCATTAAATAGGAATTTCAGTCTAGCATGTCACCAATCCGAGAACAGGTTAAAATCTCTCTTCTATCTTCAGGTATCTATATACATCTCCTATAATAATAAAAAATGCAAAACACAGAAAAGAGTCATAACAAAGTGCAAACTGATGAGATCCAATTAAGTATATACATAAATTCAAACAAATAATAAAATTTGTAAAAAATATTTCTGTATTACTTGAAAAATATAACATTTGTCATCTGGCATACTCAAATCTAACTAATAATTAGCATTTTTCCACATTACACTAAAAGCCCATATATATTTTAAATAAGCTAAGAGTCCTGACATTGAGGATGAAAAACAAAATTGATTTGTTTTCATCCCAGTGAGAGTTATGTTATCTATTTAGTAAGCTATAAAAATTATTTCTGTTTTATTTATGCCTATGTGTCTGTTTGCTTTTATTTGATATTAATGGGCTTAAGGAAGTCTTCCTCTATTTCGTGCACTCCAGTGAAACCCAAGGACAGAACAGGATTTGAACTGTGACTATCGTGCTTTCACTCTATTGCACTGGAAAGACAGGCTTTCCTTAACAGTCACCTTCACTGGCTTTTGCCTCAGGGCATGTTCTCACTTGACAGAACAGAAGAGTTCATCTTCTCTCTATGGCCCACCTGACTACCTGAATACATCCAACTAAGCAACAGAAAACACAGCAATTATCATTCTTAATAATCCATCTCCTTCAGTCAAGAATTTCCATGTCTTTGCTAATAAATTGGGTAAAACTTTTATTTCATTTTGTGTGTGTGTGTTTTCATGGTCCATAATTAAGTGGTGCCAAAATGTGGGATGTCAAGAAGTCATTGAGTTAAATGAGGAAGAACACTCTAGTCAAAGAAATTGGAAAAATACTGGAATTATTGGAAATAGGTTAAAACACTTAAAATAGTTGAGAGGAGCACATGCTCTGGAATTATCCTACTGGAATTTGGAATCATGTTTTAAGTGAGGGACTTTATAAAAGATTTCTCAGCTTTGTTGTGCTCTCTTATAAATCTGGTCAAATGCTATTTTATGGGAATGGTATCAGGATTATGTAAGTTATTTATGCAGCACCTTGACCACTATCTGACAAATGTTAAGTTTTCAATAATTGTAATAATTTTAATAATTTCAATAATAGCTCACTTCATGGCATACAAAATAACCTGAAAACTTTAAATGAGTTATTTTTATAGCTTCATTTCTCTGAGACAGTATTCATAAAGAAACAGTGATCTTTATGACAAATGATGCTAGAGGATATGTTATTTGGACCTGTTGATCTTAATAAACTTGAGAGTCATTACCTTTAAGAATCTAATGTAAATATTGGACCATGCCCTATAGGAAGAAAAATATAAAAACTTGACAAAATGTTTATAGAAAAATAAAATGTTTCTGGCTTGTTTTAGCAAGTAATTTTAGACAAGGTATACAATTAAAATTGATAATCATGATTTTATGAAACTTAAAAACTTCTATCCTTAAAAATACTCTGTTGTTACAAATTTGAATAAGTTAAGCCATAAATTGGGAGACAATGAATGCACATGTATATGACAAAGGACTTTTGTCTAGCACATACAAAGAATGCTTACATTCCTGCATCTCCATAATAAAAAACAATAACAGTGTTGCCCAAGATGCAACATTACTAGAACTCTCATGAATTTTCATAACAGTGTAAAATGGCACAATCACTTCAGAGAAGGGTATGACAGTTTCCTAAAAAGTTAAATCACAGTTTCTGTGTGACCCAGCAATTCCATTCCTAGGTGCTATCAAAGAGAAATGAGAACTTATGACTATAAGAGGATTATGCATAAATATTTACAGTAGCTTTATTTATAATATCACTAAAACTGAAAAAAAAATCCTAAAAGTTCATATACCACAAACTGTTTATCCCTGTATCTTCATAAATTAATCAAGTACTCAGCAATATAAAGAAATGGTCTACTGGTACATTCAAGAGCATAAATGTGTCTCAAAACATGCTTAATGAATATAAACATGCAGGAGTGCAGAGAATCAGAGTTATTGTTTTGTTTCATTTTGCTTGAAAGAAGTAAATCACCACCTACTTAAAGTACTCTATTCCAAAATAAAACCATGTTAACTTAAATCACTGTTCAGAAATGGATTATGATATTTTACAACCCTTATGTATTGTGACATGTTTTATTTTAAGAACTGAGAGTGAAGCTCATCCCTTCAAAGTTTGAGTCCCAAAGTCACCAACAAAATTTTTGATTTTTCATGTGATAGATTTCAAAATTTAAAGGAACAGTGAAATTGGTTTTTGAACAGAAACAACAACAATAATGTTTTTATTGATGGCTATTGTAGGATAGAGTCAAAGTCACCTGAAAGACAAACATCTTTATTTATGAAGGTCATTCTTAAGAAAATTTAACCATGGTACATTAGTCTGGGTCTATTTTAGAAAATTAAATCACAACAAGCATTTTAACAGATAGAACTTACCATTTTTAAAAAAGTTAAAATTTGTATTACCTGCAAAAATGGGGATTATGGTAGATATCACAGAGATGGTAACTGCATAAAGCAGCCATCGCCCTTAGAGCTGGGTGACAAAGGGAACAAAAGACTTTGGGGCAGAGGTGCCACAGGGCTGGGACCTAGACTCTGAAGAATGGGTCTCCCTTGGCTTGACTGACATCTTGTTAGCTTGGAGGAAAATACCAATTGGAACCAATGCATGGATTTCAGAGGAGGCTACACTACTTGGTTGAGGCAGACAACTTAAGGGGACACAATGAAGCTGGTGCTGGTAGTCTGGAAAAAAACCCAACTGCTGTTATTAAATGTACTGCCACTGTCTTGGTGCACAGTCAGAGCTTCTTTGAAGGTTTCAGGAAGAGGAAGCAAACAGAAAGGAACAGGTCTGTTTCCTCATGCTGCTAATCTCCTTTCCCAGCAGCTGCCAGCTGGCAGAACACCACAAGGACCCAGCCAGCAAAGGGGAACTGTGGTTTGCCAAGTCCCTGCCCTACCATCACAGAACACCTAAAGGAGAGTGGCTTTGAAAGCTTAAATAATGGCACACATGGAATTTTATAAAATCCCTCATTCCTAAAATAATAAAAAAGTATAAGAACCATCAGCTGATGAATACATTTTAAATTTTTGTAGAATAAAAAGATTATGTTTGTTTAGACAATGGAAATTCTTTAGATTTGTGTTCTACCTAAATATTATCAATTTAAAAATAATGGACAAAACTAGGGGGGTTGAAAATGGGAGGGAGGAGGGGAGGGATGGGTGGGTGGGCTGGAATGGGAATAAAGGATAGAAACTGTACTGAATAAACTAAAATAAAAATAAAAATAAAAAAAATAAAAATAATTTCAGACTCTTTCCCTCATGGCTCATACTCAGAAAGAGATAGATTTCTGCCTTCTACATATAGGACAGATAATGATATTAAATCAAAAGTAAATAAATATTAAAAGAACAATTTTTTATGCTCTGAATTTTAAATTGGCTCTAGTCCAAGTGTCAAGTTGTAAGCCATTTTCATTTTACTTTCTGAGATAACATTTTTTTCAAAAAAAGAAAAAATCACCAGTACAACATCACAACATGAAAATCTGAGTCAAAATATTGCATTGTATCATAGAATTTTGGGGGTCATGAGAGCCATTTTAACCTCCCAAATATACTAGAATTATTTTCTTTCAATTATGAATCTTATTTTGCACTTTAGTCATGTACCTTCTCTATGCAGAAAGGTAAGTTATACATAGTATGTAGTCCCTGATACACAGATCCTCATATCAACTCATTTATTTTTATTTTAAATTTATTTTTTATTATTGACACTATTACAGTTGTCCCCATTTAATGCACGATGCTCTGCAACTAGGTGGAATGATGAGGCAATCGTCAGTCCCCTTTTTTTTAAATTGATTTGAGGTTGGGGGAGGAGGGAGGGAGAAAGAAATATTGATTTATTATTCTACTTATTTATGCATTTATTGGTTGGTTTTTATATGTGTCCTGGCCAGGGATGAAATCCACAGTCTTAGTGTATCCGGAAGACACTCTAACCAAATGAACTACCCAACACCTGCTCAGGGCCTCAGTCACCTTCTAATAAGCCCCCTCCTACATGTAGTTTAGACTGAGAAGCTCCACTTTGTGAAACATATACATATATGTGCTAACTCATTATTCAGGAAAAAAAATAATTGATATTCAAAAATTAAATTTAGTTTTATCATTGATATTCTTTGCTAAGGTTTTCATATAAAGATCCAAGAATTAGGTTTTATGGACACATAAAAATTAATATGAAAAAAGATTATTTTTTTGTGTATGTCTGCTTTTGGCTCTAAGAGTATTGCTTCTCTGAAATGACTAAAATACATCGCTCCACTAAAAAGAAGCAATGAATTAGATATGAACTGACTATATTTGAGAGTGATTCAAAAGAAAATCATTTTTATTTACTCACATGCAGTAAGTACCTTAAAGTTAGCTATAGGTTTAATCAGAAAATATAAGAAAAATAAATCATATAAGTTGTTAAATAATGAAAAATAACAGGAAAAAGAGATAACAAGGAAGCACTTCATTTTTAAAATAAAATAATCTGAAATTTATGAGATATAGGCTGTTTCTATGTCCATTGCATCACGATTTTATTAAAATTATTTTATGACTAGAATCATTAAGTATAATTCTAACAGTAGAAGAAAATTGACTTGTGCTGTATTGTTTAATACATCATCAAGATGTCAGGCACACTAAAAGTGGTAAATTCTATCTTCCAAAAGTTGTTTTATTGTGAAGTATAAAACTCTGCAAAATGAAAGTTTTATATATATATATATACATATATATATATATATATATAGCAAAACTATTTTAAAGAGTATGGGAATAAAAACAAAATATAGTACTTTTTTTCTTTAAGAAGACATACAATTAGTAATCTGAATATAGTGGTGCTTATAGTTATTAGTAATATTCTATTTCTTGAGTTTTGCTATGGATTCATTGATTTCTATGTTATTACTGTGATTATCCAATGCATTTATTTATTCATGTTTTATGTGTCTGTAATACAGTCATAATACAAATTCAAAATTATTTTATGGATTTATTTATTTGCAAATTAAATTTGGGTCTTCAGAAGCGAAGAGTTATGTTCATCACTTGGAATGAAAGTAAAGCAGTGCTACCTGATTTATGCATGTTTTATACTAACAACCCCAAAGTAAATAACAGAATTGCAGATACAAAATTTAATTTTAAGATTAACTGCTTAGAATTAACTGTCAATTTCAGGCATGCAGGGTGGTAAATTTTGAGGAATGGCACCAGTGAAGGAAGTTTACAAAACTCTCTTAGAAACATTGCATAAGGATGAGTCCTAGCCGTTGGCTCGTAATGCAGAACTGAGGGAGGGTGTCTATGCAATGGTTCTTGGTAAAATATTGCCAGATTTCTTTCCCGTCACCTTCTGGGGAAACCATTTAATTTCTTTTTTTTTTTTTGATTTATACAACTTTTTATTTTATTTTTTTAAACATATTTTATTGATAATGCTATTACATTTGTCCTACTATCCCCCCTTCGTTCCCCTCCACCCTGAACACCCTCTTCCACTCCCCCCTTTAGTTCATGTCCATGTGTCATAAGTTCTTTGCTTCTACATTTCCCCTTCTATTCTTGCTCTCCCCGTCTATTTTCTATTTACCCTCTATGCTACTTATTCTTCATACTTCCCCCCCGCTCCTCCCACTTCCTTGTTGCTAACCCTCCATGTGATCTTCATTTCTGTGGTTCTGTTCCTGTTCTAGTTGTTTGCTTAGTTTCTTCTTGTTTTTGTTTCAGGTGTGGTTGCCAATAATTGTGAGTTTGCTGTCATTTTACTACACATGTTTTTTATCTTCTTTTTCTTAGATAACTCCTTT
>CM052543.1:60925029-60974630 GCA_028533065.1 Trachops cirrhosus
TCTTGGTCACTTAAAAGGATGGGACCTGGGGTTTTCCAATCCTCATCTGTTTGAGCCATCTTTTGCTGGGTTTTTTTTTTTTTTTGGTCTTGACAGGCTACCGTAGTGAGGGGCGGGGCCTAAGATTTTCACGAGGACGGGGCACCCCAGTCACTGGGTTGTGACGCTATATATGTGGGTGGGGTCCGAGAAGGAATAATGGCACTTACTCTGCTCTCTGTAGAACCTCTGAACCCTCCGCCGCCTTTCACAAGCCAACTGGGTCCCTCTGGCACCAATCCTGGTGTGGGTGGGCCTGTGCACCCCTCGGGGCCCTCCTTTTCAGTCAGTGACCCAGAGCTCCACTTCCCGGTGCGGGGACACTGAGCTGCACACAGTGCCCTGCTTCACAATGGCCACCTCGCTGGGTCTGCTGGTCGCCACTTCCCAGCCTGGCCGGCCAGCCACTGACACTTGTGCGCCCAGGGTCTGCCTGCTAGGGACTTGCGCAGGGCCCCGGTTGCTCAGGTCTCTGGTTGCTCAGGTCTCTGCTCCGTGTCCCTCACCCATCCTGACTCTGCCCCTCCTACCGGGTCTGGACAATCAAGTCTATTTTCAACTCCCTGGTTGTCGGACTGCCATGCACTTCAATTTTCTGTCAGTTCTGGTTGTTATTTTGTTTCTATATTGTTGTTGTCCCTATCTTGGTTGTGCATGGGGGCACAGTGCGTCTACCTATGCCTCCATCTTGGCCAGAAGTCAAAACCGTTTAATTTCAAAAAAGGACTCTGATGCTACAAATCTTTGTTATTCCAAAGAAATCACTTTGCTAATTTGACTCAAGCCACGTCTACGCTGCTTGTTTTCCCTGAGACTCTTCCTCCTCTCCTGGGTGGCACAGAGAGCCAGCAGCTAGCTGAGCAGATGTTGCTCCCCAACTAGTACATGATTATTTTCTTCTAAAAATAAATGGTCCCCTGTGTGCACCTCCCGTTCCTGATGAACTCCTGTGTTATACAAACAACAGATTGTGTTGCCGTTTTCTTAGAACATAGACTTTTAGGAGATTTCCATATAAGCATGTATTTTTCTAAAATGTTTTTGTGCTTGAAACAGGCTCCAGTTCATTCTTCTCTAATATTCTCATCTTATCTTTTAAATCTAGACAAAAACTATTTCTTTTTGATGTTGTTTTAAGGTGAATTTTAATTATATCATACTATTTCTTTCTGTGTGTGTGTGTGTGTGTGTGTGTGTATACACACACATGTATATATATTCACTTTAATTATTTTATCCTAGGCATAAATATATTAACTTTTACCAGAGTCTCAGATGTTAACATATTTTATCTGGATTTTTATTGGGGTAAGTGGGAAACTTTGAACTAGGAATGAATTCAAAATTAACTCATATATTTTCCCATATGTTACTATGTGTTTTTTTTTAAGGTCCTGTAATTTTCAAGTTTTGAATTCTATCTCCTACGAAGTCTGAAAATTGAAACTCAGGGATTTCATACAATATTCTCCATGTTCAGAGGCTTACTGGGTACCTAACCTGAGTCCACAATTGATCACTGCTTTCTCCTAGATAAATCAAAACAAGCTCCTACTCCTGCTTTCCACTCCCAAAAATAGAATAAAAAAGATAAAACTTAGATTCCTCTTAAAATTAATAGAAGGAGAAAGGATAGAGAGTGTGTACATTATTTCTTCTCATCACATGGACCACATGGCCACTCACCCAGAGACTGTGAAAGGAGCACAAATTGTCGAAGTATGCATCTATAAGGAATCTTAGTCTTTCTTAGTTACTTTAAAAATGACAAGATCATTTCCCAGAGGGGAAACAATGCTTTCTCATGATCACACATTACTTAACAGAAGCAATTCAGTATAACCTACATTTTATTAAATTGATCTTTTTACTTTGTGTTTACTGTTAATAAAAATTAACTTAAAAAAATCTCTGAGTTAAAACTCTTTATGTTGAAGTTTTTTTCTGGCAGTTTGTTCAAAAACTAGTTTTAGAATATAAAGTGTAATCTGTGCTATTTTGAGATAATACAACATACTCAAATTTATTGTTTGCTTATGTGTGTGTTGTTGCCGACACAAAGACATAAATCAGTTGTTAGGTGTTTTGGAGTCACACCAACAGATGGGGAGGAATGCTGAGTAATTTTCCTGTTGGTAGGATTTTAAACGCATCTTTTGAACCCTGGCTGGTGTAGCTCAGGGGGTGTGTGCCAGCCTGCGAACCAGGGGCCACTGGTTCCGGTTCCTGGTTAGGGCATGTGCGTGGGTTGCAGACCAACTGATGTATCTCTCACACATCGATGTTTTTCTCTCTCTTTTTCTCCCTCCTTTCCCCTCTCTCAATAATAAATAAATACATACATACATACATACATACATACATACATAAATCTTTAAAAAATAAATGTATTTTTTTGCTTTTTGGTACTCATGTCAATAGTTACCAATTTCTTTAGTTCTAGGCTTTGACTCCTTTCAAAATTTATCCTTTCAAAGGCACAATATTAACAAAATAGTGCTGATAGCAGTACATCTTAGAGATATAAATAGCTTTCTTTCTTAGGAATGAGATATCGTAGTTACAGAATTCAGACAGACTTTGGTCTTTAAATTAAAGTGTAGTAGGAAAATAGAATTTGTCTCTATGTACCCATAAAATGGAGTATAATATTTGATATAAATTAATTTCTTCACAGTTTTTTGTTTTTGTTTTGTTTTGGCAATAGACATCAGAGGGAAAAACTTGGTAGCTAAAGTTCAAAACCCTGAAGTGAATTACATCTTATCACATTCCTCTCAAATTCTATTTGCAAGATACAGTTTCACACTGTTAGGTGGCAATGTAGCAAGAATCACAAACTGCATTTTACTCTTTAAAATTTATGTGTATTATTTATGATGTATTTTGAGATAATTGTCCAAAAATCATGGCAAACACTTCTAACAGCTAATTTGGCCTCGAAACACTTTTGCTAAATTCAATGTAAGCTGTGCAAGTGGATCATTAGTCTGTATATATCTTCAGGGAGGCAACCGATCTTCTTAGGGTAGCTTAAATTATTTGATCATTCCTCTGGAAGGAAAACACTAGACCATAGGCTGCATAAAGAACATTTCAATTTCTGGAACTCACCTCTTCTCATCCAAAGTAGCACACCCAATGTCCTAATAAGTGGTAAAGAGACTAAGTTATGAAGGCACCTCTTATATAGTTTCCAAATACTTTAAATGTGCCTTGTTGGTACTAAGTGTTCAAGATACAATGATGCAAAAAAAGAGATAAAGTTTGCTTTCAAATAGGTTACATTTTTCAGCTATCAATATTCTCATGTTGCTCCTCCAGGTTCAGTCAATTTGTGATAGCCACATTTAGTCCCTTGAAGGATATGATACAGATAAACAAACATTTCTATCTTAACTGAAGGCCTTTGCCTGCTATGATCTACCAACTACTCAGCACACAGTCTAAGACAAACAGGTTTAAATTTCAGCTATAACCTATAATTTTTTGCATAATCTCAAGCAAGTTAGTAAAAAATTTTAAAGCTGTTCTTGCAATAAGTTCGGTGATTACAGTTTACAAATGGTTATTATAAAGGCAATGTATACACTGTGCCTGACACATAGTAAGACTTCAATAAATGGAAGCTATAAACATTTAACGCTTCCCCACTGAACTCCTAGTCTTGTAAACTAAGCTGGTCTTCAGAAGAATCCCAAGAAAAACCCAACTGTAAAACCCAAACTTATGTCAGTTCCTTCTTGTCTGTTTTTCTTTGCACCATCTTCAGTACGTTTAATTTATTCTTTCTGAAGTTCCTCCATATGTAATAATAACAAGAACAAACAATAACATCTAGTCTGAGTTTTACCTCTGAAAATAGATGAAGAAAAGCTAGAGAAACAAGTGTAAGAAACAAATTCAATCCTTAGTGACAAAGGCTCTCTTGGTGTTACATTAGTCTCAGTGATCACTTTGGTTACTGGCAGATATTCTGGGCTTGTTTTACCATTTCTACTAAAAATTAACAAAACAAGTATCAAACATCTATTCTATAACACTCTTATATATAGAAAAAGTCCAGCACAGTACTGAATGTATTAACAGTTTGTTTATACTGTTCCACTTTATTGGGAAATAATTGTGTGCAATAAAATACACATGGTAAATTTTTAGTCTTTGAGTTTTGACAAATATGTACTCCTGTGGAGCCACCACAGCAATAAAGACGTAGTCCATTTCCTTACCCCAGAACATTTCTTTTGCTCCTGTGTAGTAGTAACCCACTTATCCTGGCAACAGGTATTCATTAATCTGTTTTCTGTCTGTATAAATTTCTTTTACATTTTTTTTAGAATTTATATACAAGGCATTATATATGTAGAAAAAGCCTTCTGGATATCCGGGTTCTTTCCTTCAGAATAATATTTTAAAATTGGTCTAAAATTAAACAAATATAATATGTTCACATCTTATTGCTGAGTGATACATCTTTATATTAATATAGTATATTATGTTTATCTACTTATATATGAGTAAACAGTGTTTCCAGTTTAGGGCTATTTTATATATAAATATATATGTGTATATTCATAATATGTATAAATATTACATTTATTTTAAATATCTAAATACATATATAACTATATACATAATATATAATACATGCACAAAATCTTATGCTTAAATAAATTATATTCCATTAAAGAACCAGTTTGATTTGTTTTTTTCTATTGTTTGTTAGCTTTTATTTTATGAATTTCTTCTCATATTTTTGTTATTTTCTTTCTACTTTGGGTTTAATTTATTTTTAGCTTCTTAAAGTAGAAATGTATATCATTAAATGTAAACCTTTTTATTTATTAATGTAAGCAGTAGAAGCTATGTATTTTCCTTTAAGTACTGCATTTACTCATATATTTTGATATGCTGTGTTTTCATTATATAGTTGTTAAAGTATTATCAAATTTCCCGTGTTATTTCTTCATTGGATCACACATTACTTATACATACGTTTAGGGGTTTTTTTAGGGCATTTGAGAGATTTTTGAGTTTTATAATTATTTTTCTATTTAATTTTTATTGTATTTTTCCATTACCATTTAATCCCCTTATACCTCCCTCCCCCCCAGCAATCCCCACACTGTTGTCCATGTCCATGAGTCCTTTTTCCTTTTTGCTGGATCCCTCCACCCCCTAATCTTCACCCCCAGCGGTCATCCTGCTCTCCATCTATGAGTCTGTCCCCATTTTCCTTGTTAATTCAAAAGAACATAAGCACCGCTATGTTCACTGCAGTGTTCTTTACAATCACCAAGACATGGAAGTAGCCATAGTGTCCATCAGTAGATGAGTGGATAAAATTACTATGGGACATTTACACAATGGAATATTTCTCAAGCTGAAAAAAGAAGAAAATTTCACCTTTTGCGACAGTATTGATGGACCTGGAGAACATTAGGTTAAGTGAAATAAGGCAGTCAGAGAAAGACAAATACCATACAATTTCACTCATATGAAATCTAATGATAAGTTTTATATTTATTTCAATTCCACGTGTCCACTATTCTGTTTTTAAGATGTTTTATAATTCAACATGTGGTCCGTCTTTGTGAATATTCCTGTGCATTTGACAAAGTAGGTATTTTGCTGTTGTTGGGTAGAGTGTTATATAAATGTCATTTAAGTCATTTGTTTGATGGTGTTATATTAGCAGTTTCTGTCCTCACTGATTTCTCTCTGTCTACTTGTTCCATCCATTATTGAGAAAGATGTGTTGTACTTTGAAACTAGAATTATAGACTTTGTTACTTTTCTTTTCAATATAGGTATTTTTTTCTCATATATTTTGAAATTCAGTTTTCTGATGAAAAATCATGTCATATATATTAATTGACAATTTTATTGTTGTGAGATATTTACATAGTCACATAAGTTTCTTTATCAGTGGTGTTTGTATGATATATACTTTTTCATTATTATATTTTCAATCTGGACATTTGTAAGTTTAAAGTGTGATTCTTTTAGGGAGCATAGAGTTCTATCTTTTTAAATTTTTTATTCAGTCTGGCCATTTGTACCTTTTAATTTTAATGATTAAACTATTTAAAATTAATACAACTATTAGTACAGTTATGTTTCATTCTAAATTTATCCACACTTGTTATTTGTTCCCTTTCTCCTCATATTTTTCCTTCCTTTTGAGGAATAGAGTAGTATTGGTATTCCAGTTAGGCTTATTCTTGCTATTTTAGCTATGCTTCTATTATTTAATTGTAGTGGTTGTTTTAGGGTTTACAATGTGGCTATCACTTTGTAAACTGACATATTCATATGTAATTTAAAAAACTATAAGAATATGCTTCCATTTTTACTTCCTCTTGTTTTAGGTAGTGTGATTATGTATCTTCTTTTAAAATCATAAAATATATTCTTGTTATTTCTTTTTTGTTTTACACAATCAATTATTGGTTTAGGTCATTAAAAGGATGAACAAGTCATTTATATATAATATATATACTCCTGGTTCTTTATTTCATTTATAGCTTACTTTTATATCTAATATAATTTATCTTGCATTTTATGATAGAGCTCCTCTAAGATTTATTTGGCACAGTTCAGCTAAGAATAAATTATTTTATTTTAATCTAGTCAGAAATTAACCTGCTGATGGAAAAAATACAATAAAAAATTTTAAATTGCTAAAACAAATTTCCACACATAAAATCATGATATTTTTCAAGTATAAAATGCCTTTTATGAAAATGTTTTATTCAATACAATCATTAATAAGGAAAAAAGATACAAAGACAAATTCAAAGAACATTTGAAGCTGTAGATATTTATAGAAAATTTCATAATGACATGTTAAGATTGCTGGATTCATTTCAAAACTGACTAATATACTTCTGAGCAACAATCTTTAATATTTAGAGCTATTGTTTTTACTAGACATAAAATAGTTGCATTTCAGTTTGTCAAATTCTATAGTTTTATGTGTAAGTCTGGGAACTTTAGTCAATAATAAGCAGTAAATCAAAGAAATACATTGACCTGGAAAAATTTTAGGTGGGCCTGAGATGTCACATAATATTATAAGTACGTAACCCAACTTTTTGCCTAGTCTATGTTTTGGGCAATTTTTCAAAAAATTCCACAAAATTAAGCACACGGAAGAATAGATGATATTTTAGAAAGGAAACTATATATTTTTGTAGTATTTTTAAATTTAAGTGACAAGGTAGAAATGGCATTAAATGTCACTTCCTATTCTCATATACACGTCCACAGGTACAAGTCATATGGAATGGAAATGCTTTTTCTTCAGCCATGGACGTGGCTGCCAGCTAATGGTTACATTTTCTTCTTGACAATGACTTTTTGTGGGCGGTTCCTTTATATTCATATTGAGAGAGTTGGCAAACTAGACATAGGTTTCCGTGTATGAGTCAAACAAAACATTATTAGAGCTAGTAGGAAAGCCTCAGAGTGAGTGGAGGCAGGTTTCCCCTAAACCTCTGTACATCAGAGCCTGATACTTCTGGTCCATCCCTTCCAAGATTTGCTGTTTGGGTGTATTTGGGGTTTTTTGTTTTTTGAACTCAACTACAATAACTTACTTAGGATTCTAGGTATGCTCTTTTTGGCAACTCATGTAGAACAACATTAAGATATTTAAAATGTATCGTATATTATAAGTCAAATGATGCTTATTATATGAATTTTGTATTTGTCTCTATAACTAACTTCTCTTTAAATTTTTGAAGATGGTAACATTATTTGGCAGCAGAAAAACTCCCAACATACAGGACTAACATTTCCTTTTTCCATAACAGATCATCATAAACACAACTTTAAAAATAGCTCACATAGTATTAAATATTGCTTGTCTTATAAAATAGCTGCTAACACTAATATGCTAGCAATATAACCAAATAAATAAATGCTATGCTCTTACTGAAACTTTAATAATATTAACAAATTGTAACATTCTTTTATAATTTTAAAACCAATGCTAAACATATTATCAAATTCTATTCTTGCAAAAATTTTACAAGGTAGGTAAAGTAGGTATTATTAACCCAATTTAAATGATAAGAATGCAGTAGTAAGAAGAAATCTAAGCTATCAATCCATAGATTCTATTCCCAAGCTGGGTGTGTGAAATTGGTTTTAGAGTATTTTAGATTAATTAGATTACATTTAATAATCCTTCATATTGTACCAAGTGAAACTTATATTCCCATGCAATTTCACTATTTCTGTTTTATTCCCCAACTAAACACTGAGCAATAGAGTTCTAAATAAATAGTAATAGTAGAATAGATTTTAAATTTTGAGTGAGATGGGAATGACTAAGAAGTGTAATTGATTTTGAATTCGTAGGGGGGTTGGAATGGGTGAGAAATGCAGCATAAAATAACATTGCAGCTACATTGAAATTTTCAATATAAATTTTATTGGCTCATTCCACTATACTTTAGGTGTAGGGAGCCACTTTGCATGGTGTGGAAATGTAGCTCAGCTCCCACATGGAAAACCAGTGGGGAGCGAGTGGCACACAGGACCACGCCCATGAAGAGGTTCTCCCATGGGGAATCAGGCCTGCATTGTACCTAGACTGCTATGAGACTTGTTTTTGCTAAAACTCCCTCACCCTGAATTGAGGCAGCAAGTACTTTACTGTAACTTCCTAAGATCTGTGCTAAAAATCTCCCAAGTGTGGAGTGTAACTGGTTCCACCACTTTTCCCCCTAATCTATAACATCCTTCTCTTTGAAGCAATTAGCAACATTCTTTCCTTTATTATCTGTAAAAGGTAATCACCTGCCCCAAACCTGTGCATAGAAAATGAGGACCGTCCTCAAAGTAATGTACCCAGAAAAGCAATAAAAGCCTGTCCAGGCAGGGGCTGGGGTGCTCTCTCCCTCTCTCCCTCTCTCTCTCTCTTTCTCTCTCTCAGAGAATGGCCATGCCATTCCTTTTTCTCCACAGGACTTCTGTAGTCTGTGTGTATTTGTTCATAGCAATCACAACACATGGATCCTGCAAGCCAGGATCCGCACTATCTGGCACCCAAACAGGGACTTGAACCCCACTATACTTTAGTTATATAATCAGAGTTCCCTGAAAAGGAGTCAATAAATTACAAAAAGCTAGTGCTAACTATGACATAGTAATTTGTAAATAAAGTTTTATTGACACAACCATGCTCATCTGTTTACATATTGACTGTGGTTATTTTTGCAGTACAATGATGAGAAACATATTTACTATCTGGTCCTTTCCAGAAAAAAAGAAAAGAAAAAAAATGATACCTTTTTAAAGAGAAAACTCATTTTTTTTATTTTATTATAATTATTATTTTTTTAATTTTTATTTTAGTTTATTCAGTACAGTTTCTATCCTTTATTCCCATTCCAGCCCACCCACCCATTCCTCCCCTCCTCCCTCCCCTTTCCAACACCCCTAGTTTTGTCCATGTGTCCTCTATATTTGTTCCTGTAAACCCTTCCCTTTTCAGGGGAGAAGGGAAGGGTTTACAGAAAACTCATTTTTATTATTTTATATCTTTAGTATACATTCTTAATAAGGAGACAAAACTTACATTTTAAATACATTTTATACTTGCTGCAAATCCTATCTATTAGCTCCCAAACTCAGGATATGCATGCTCACTCCTCTAAACCGTCGTCAATGTATCTTAATATAAAAATTTTATAAATCACCCTGGCTGGTGTGACTCAGTGGATTGAGTGCCAGCTTGTGAACCAAAGGGTCGCTAGTTCAATTCCCAGTCAGGGCACGTGCCTGGGTTGTGGGCCAGGTCAGGTTGTGAGAGGCAACTACATATTGATGTTTCTCTCCCTTTCTCCTTCCCTTACCCTCTGTCTAAAATAAATAAATAAAATATTTTTAATTATAAATCTTAGAATATGTTCTTACACAATATAGCTGGTAAATCACTAAGGAGAAAGCTCAAGTTAACACACATACACATGAAGTATAGGACTCTAATATGTTCAGTTTGGGTCACCAGCCACGGTAAAGGTGGTGTTTGTTTTACTGTTATATGGGGAGCTCAAATCAGATAAGAAATGTCATGTCATCCATAAGTAAACAAAGTGAAAATGACTTCATTTACTATTATTTTTATTTTCTCTACAAAAATGCCTTGATGATAGAAAATTTCTAGGCACACACAGCTCAAACAAGGACGTCCTCTGCAGGATAAATTGGAAGCACACTTGTACGACATAGTACCCTTTTGAAAGGTTCCAGGATTTAGGCTGCACCTGTCTCCAAGTAACTGTGCTCCAGGAATGCAGACTTTGCCATTATAAAACATTTCCTAGAGTTAATTTATACATACATTTCCCCTTTATAATAAAAGGAAAATTCTGGGATTAATATCAATATTGATTTCAAGATACAAGAACTAAACTATAAAGTAAAATCAAAATATAACTTTACCAGTCATGACGATAAAATCATGAAAAATACGTTATAATGAACCTTACAATCCAGGAATCTTATTGAGAATAAGAACCTCTAGAACTTTGCAACGGAGTTTCAAGTAAGGGCTTATTTTTTCATTCATCTGGTACAAGGCATTCCAGAAAAAAACTAATTACAAATTATAAATTGACAAAGATTCTTCCAAGTACACTTTTTTCCATTTCAAATACTCGGAAAATGAATGATCTTGATGCTAATACACTATAATGATTTCTTCATCTCAATTTTATTCTAATATTGCTTTCTCAGTTACTGGTGATGGAATTTACTCAAATTGACCTGCAATTAGAGCTCATTATTACGCCAGCATATCATAGCATGCATCAAAAGGCACAGCGTATTTTTTCTTAAAAGCAAAAGATCCTAAGAAAATGTTATGTTCTGTACTACAAGTCATGATGATAACTACCACAAAAATAATACTGAGACATATGGTATGATATGGATGTACTAAATCTTAATAAGAAAAAACATAATTTTTTCAGTATAACTGGCATCTTGTATTCTCCAGAGTTCTTTTTGATGTACTATGACCATATCTAAATGATTAGTGAAGTACAAATAGACCCCCAATTAATGGCTGTATAATTCTTATCTCCAGGTGATCATTTTGAGGTTAGCCTGAAGTAATTACATAGCTATAATATGCAAAAAAGGGTAAACCGTAGCCATGTTTCCTTAATTATTCTTTTATAACCTCCTTTCATATTTAATTATGTGCAGGAAAACAAAGACATTATTATTACAATAGCATGGATTCTATTAGTTATTTTGTTTACCATATCAATAATTTAAATGAAACTGCATTATAAATTATGCTTCTATTTATGGAGTTTATCAAATAAACAATTGTGATTGTATACAGTCTTCTACTAGTCACTGATCTAGGATGTTATAGAAAAAACATTCTCAAAATGTTTAATGATATGGTTATTATTACTTAGGGATTTAATATTTAGAATTATTTCAAGAAACCAAATTTTCCACTAAAATATAGATTTTAAGTTGGCAAATATAAGAGCCTATGAAACAAAGGAATTAAAATAAAGACAAAAAGTAAAACAGATGCAAATAAGGAAAGAATTACACATTTGCATTAAAGATATATTCCCAGGTATCAGACCTTTTAACTGTCAAATAATATTTTACGAAAGACACATCTATATTTAAAGAAATAGTTGGAAAAATAATTTGGGAATAAAAAATTTATAAGGATAATGCTATTATAAACCATAATTTGATGTTTTATATTTTAAATTCAAACTATAATTTTATAATGTATAGTCACAAAAATACATTTAAAATGTTTAAGACTCAGAATATACAACTTCAAGGGCAAAATCCTAAACATATTTTGAAATTACTTGTAATATTTTAGTTATTATTTATATATTGTTCAAAATGGATGGCATTCTATAAAATAAATGCACCCAATTTTTATAGACTTGAATTTATAATATAACATGTGTTCAATTTCAGTAAAAATCTGTCAGGTAGTTTTAAAAAATTATTGAAACAATTTATAGATAAAATGTCATTTTATATACTCTGTATGCTGTTTGTTAGTGTTCTAGATATTGGTCATGTTAATAGGCATGTGGTAGCACATTATTTTTGTTTTAATTTGAATTTTGTTGATGACACATAATATAGAGCATCTTTTCATATGTTTATTTACTATTCATGTATCTCTTTTGATGAGATGTCTGTTAGGATTATTGATCCATTTATTAAATTGCATTTTTTATTTTCTTATTGTTGTTTTAAGTGTTCTTTTTCAATATTTTAAATAGCAGTTCTCTGTTACATGTATCTTTTACATGTGTTTCTTCCAATCTGTAGTTTGTCTTCTCATTTTCTTGGTATTGCTTTTCAAAGAGCATAAGTTATTTATTTATTTATTCACCTGTATTTTAAGAAAACCCAGTTTATCAATTTTTTCTTTTATAAATTGCACCTTTTGTGTTGTGTCTAAAAAGTCATTGCTATGCCAAAGGTCATCTAGATTTTTCTCCTGCATTATTTTCTAGATGCTTTTATAGTTTTATGTTTTACATTAGGTGTATTATGGGTTAATTATTGTGAAGAGTATAAGGTCTGTGCCCACATTCTTTTTTTGTAGATGGATATTCGCTATTTCTAGAACCATTTGTTGAAAAGAATATTTGTTCCACTGTATTGCCTTAGCTCCTCCATCAAAAATCACTTGACAATATACATGTGGGTCTGTCTCTGGGCTTTCTATTCTGTTTCACTGGTCTATTTTCCTGATCTTTCACCAAGACAGTGTGGTGTAGACTGTTTTGATTATTGTTGCCTTGTAGGACATCTTGAGGTTATATAGCATCAATCCTCCAAACTTCTTCTTCAATATTCTGCTGGGAATCTTTTGCCTTACTATATAGTTTAGAATCAGTTTCTATTTTGATATTTACAAAATAACTTTATGGATTTTGATTGAGATTTTATTTAATCTATAGATTAAGTTGCAAAGAGCTGGCATCTTCACAGTATTGAGTCTTCCATCCATGAATATAGAATGTCTCTCCACTTATTTAGTTCCTTGATTTTGTTCGAGTTTTGTAGTTTTCTTTTATTATTCATTCATTCATTTATTTATTTTAATTGTTGTTCAAGTTCAGTTGTCACCATTTTCACCCCCCACACCCCACACCCCAACCACTCCTGTTTCTCCTCCTGAACCTACCCCATTTGGCTTTGTGAATTTTGTAGTTTTCTTTATGTAAATCTTGTACATATTTGTTAAACTTATAATTAAGTATTTCAGTTTTATGGATGCTAATGTCAATAGTGTTATGCTTTGGATTTCAAATCCTATTTGGTCATTGCTAATATACAGAATAGTAACTAACTTTTGTATATTAACCTTGTACACTGCAAACTTGTTATAATTTCTTATTTTAGTTCCAGAGTTTTGTTGTTGTTGATTATTTTGAATTTTCTACATAGATGATCATATAATCTGCAAATAATGTCAGTTTTATATCTTTCATCCTAATCTATATAACTTTCAACTTCATTTCTATATTTTATTCCTTTAGCTAGAACTTCTAGTATGTTGTTGAAAAGGAATAGTGAGATGGGATAGTTTTGCTGGTGCTCTACACATTCTGAGCAACTTCTCTGGTAACAAACTTAGAAATGATACTGCAAGTATAGACTTTGGTCTGCTTTTACATCTAAATCAATATTCATAGACTATTAATTGGGCTTATCAGTGTTTATTCATATTGAATAATATATGATAGCGTGGGATTTCAATCTACCATCTAGATATTTGTTTTCTGTTGGTCTCTTCTGTGTTCACCCTGTTCTCTTTTTCTACTTAATTTTGTATTCATTGTTTTATATTCTTTGTTTTTATATTCATTTTATATCCTTTTTGTCTTACTAAGTTTAGCTTTTGATTTATTTGTTAATGATGCTTTAGTACATATTGATACAACTTGTTCAGTGCTAGTATATAGAATGGCAAGTTAACTTTTGTATATGAACCCTGTGTATTACCATCCTGTTACAATTTCTTAATAATGTTATAGTCAACCAACCTCTAAGTATTTTTCTGCTATCTCACATACATTATAAAAAACTTAAAGGTAAACTTACAGAGGCCTCTCCAGACTCTTTCTTTTGTTGTCACACATTTTACTTTCACATATGTTTAGAAAAAAGACTACACACTGCTATTACATTGTTATTGCTTTTCTTATTACTATTTCCCTTAAATTATCATTTATCTTTTATAAATATTTGAAAAACAATAAAAATATATTACTTACCTATTTAAATGTATGTGCTATCACATATTTAATTATTTTTAAAATTAAGTTCTATCTTTGGCCTTTTTAATGTCATTTTTAAACAAATGAAATTTTTATTTCATTAGCAATGATGAATTAGTTTAGTAGTATGATACCAAGATTCTATCCTATTGCATGTATTAAACATCATCACAATTGGCATAATATTCATATATAGTTAGAGATATATAAAACTGATAATTCACAAACATACACACTCACATACATCCACTGACACACATAAATAATGTACACATGTTTAAATGTGGTACATATGAAGAAGAATACAAAAACTATGAAATTAGCTTTGTGAGTTATATGCTTTCATAGGTTTTGGGTAGTAAGATATGATATTTTGTTAGAATGTCATTATAATTTTAATAATATTAGTAATGTGGTCTCACACATATTATCCTAAAACAAAAATAAAAGATGGTATATAATATGTAAATAGCAATATTTCCTATTCTTATGTGGAAAAAATAAGACCTTTTGAATTTTGCAACTTACATGCAATAAGTTGAAAAATTACTGACTATATGTCTACATAGCAATGGTTTTACAAACATTTTAAAGTGATAAAATATGAAAATATTGTGAAAATGCCATATTGCAGCTAAGCTTTTTCATGAGCAATCAACAACTAAGTTCTGTTTATTGTATGAATCCAATCAATGTCCCCATGACTTTCTTACTTTGGCTTAAAAAAACAAAAATTTTCAACCTTATATCAAATTTGTTCTGTTCGATTAAGTGAAAATTATGTAGGGAATAATTAAGAAGCATAAGTGGTAGATTATCTTATGTAAATAAATATAATAATATCAATTACATGTCACAATTAAAAGGACCAAGTAAAATGTATTAGTATTATAATAAATGATACTACATTTTATAATAATGCATAAATATAAATTATAAATTTGGTTAGATAATATAGATATAAGGCATGATATTTTGAACAATGTATTTATTATACTCCTCCTGAAATAAGGAAATTGCTTTATACAATGTTATAAAATTAAACATGATTTTAGGGTAAAAACGTGCATATATATTATTTCTCATTACTAAACAACTGGTTGGCTTTATAGCCTGTATATCCATAAAATACAAAGATAATTATTCTATCTCTAGTATAAAATCAACTGATAAAATATGGTAAGCTATAGCCTTAGTCTTTAGAAAAAACCTAACTTTGATTTTATTTGGCTATATTTAGCACCCTGAATTAGGTAAATTTTATGCTTACTTGGCTTCCTGATGAGTACCATCTATGTATCTAGTTTTTGTTTTATATGCATGTAGTGCAGTAAGGAAGTCATCTTTCATGCTAGGGGTTTGTACTTTCTCTTTGTTGTTACCAGATTTTCCAAGTTCTGAGTGATTAAGTCTACTGAAGTCTTAGATGTACATCTTCCTCTGAGATAAGATCTCTATGCATGGCAAGTTTAGTATAATCATCTGAATACAAACTAAAACTCTGGGAAAGTGGAGTTAATTCTTCAGAGCATAAGGATATCACAAAAATTAGGAGGATCTCCTTGCTTTTCTTCTTATCTAAACAGAAATGTTGATACTCTAATATATATGTTAATAATGATTTAGCTAAAATACATTTATCACTTTGCATGGTATGTTTAAGCTTATAACCTCAAAATTACTAATTTAATTAAGCATAAAGACATGATTTATAAATGCATAATTAAATTATTGTTCACAATCATTACATCATAAATTTGACAGGTCATTTGCCATTCAGAACTGCTAAGGAACTAAATAAAATAACTGATATAATCTGCCTAATAATATACTAAGTATTCATGTTAGTTTTCTTATGCTACCCATCTTACATAATTTATTTTTTTCTTCCAGCATTCTTTTTTTAGTCAATTAACTGAAAAGCCATCTGTTCATGATACAGTACCAAGTTCAAGGATGATTGTATCATTCATTAAAATATTGAAAATGAGGGATTAAAACATTGCATTACTTTCTTATTGCTGTTGTAACAAAGTGCAACATACTTGGCGGCCAACAGCAACATGAATTTGTTATCAGTGTTATTTACAAAAATTCATTTTTTAGTTCAGAAGTCTGGAATGAGTCTCATTCAGCTAAAATCAAGATGTCAGCATGGTGTATTTACTTCTTCCTGCAGCTTATAAGGGAAAGGCTATTTCCTTCCTTTTCTAGAGTTTTCTCTAGAAAACTTCCTTGACTCAAGGTCCCAGTCCTCTATCTTCAAAACCATCAACAATCCACTTTCTCATATTGTGTCTCTGTGAGAGTTTTGATTATCAAATTTCCTTCTCTGACTCTGAGACACACTTCTATCTCTTCTATTTTTTAAAATATTTTATTTATTCATTTTTAGAGTAAGAGGAAGGGATGAAGGGAGAAAGAGAGAGAGAGAAACATCAATGTGTGATTGGCTCTTGCAAACCCCCTATTGGGGATCTGGCCCACAACCCAGGCATGTACCTTGACTGGGAATCGAACTGGTGACCCTTTGGTTCACAGGCCTGTACTCAATCCACTGAGCCACATCAGCCAAGGCTATCTTTTTTATTTTTAAAGACATTTGTGATTACACTGGGTTCACCTAGATAATTCAGGATAATCGCCCAATGGTACAATTAACTCTTTAGCAACTTCAATTTTATCAATTTTAATTTCTCTTTGCTTTTAACATAACATATTTATACATTCTAGGGATAAGAATGTGGACATCTTTGGAGTGCCATTACTTTGCCTGCCCCACACATTCTGAATCTTGATATAAGTGCTAAAAATCCCAAAATTCATAGACAAGATATTTCTGGTTAAAATTTTGGAGACAAAACAACTTCCTTCTCTTGAATCTCAACCTTTAAAATAAATAAAAATAAATGAGTAAAACTCCAAATACATATACATTTCATATATCCAACATGTATGTAAATTATCCACTAAATTGTTTAAGTTTTAAACCATTTAAGGGAAGATGTTGATGAGAAAATAATGCTCCTCTAAATCTGTGACTTAGTACAAATTTCTTTAATAATTAATTCTATAAATTAACAAAGACTATCCATTCATTATTTTCTTGTAATTTAAAGGATAAAATTGATGTATCTGGGATGGGGGAGCTGTCACATGGGAACTAGGAGAAATCACGTGATGAAAGTGTTTACACCAAGTAATACTAAGTACATAAAAATAGCATTCTTGATGAAGGAAGAAAAGCTTCCTGTCATTTTTACTTAATATACTCTATCCTTCTGCTATGGGGTTTGACTTGAGGGTGAATTATTATAGAAAAAGCAAAGCATCAATCTCTCTCTTAGATATTACACTATGATAGATGAGCAGAATGAAATTCCAGGTCATATAAAAACAAGACAATTACAATTCAAGGAAAATACTGAAGGCCAGTGTCAAAGAGAAATATGCATATAGTATTTAAACAATCAACATTGAGATATGTTTTTAATAATAACTTATCATGACCATGTGGAATTAATTTTATGTTGTTTTTTACCACATAATATATCTTAAAAGTAAAATATGTGATTATTTTAATCATTACAGAAAAACTATTTGATAATAATCAACCATTCATAAAAAAATCTTCACAAATTAGAAATAAAAGGTACTTCTTTAACATGATAGAAGTCACCTACATAAATTGTAATGAAAAAATTTTGGAATTAAAATTACTGATGAAATGTAATTATCATTCCCTCAAAATTGCGAGTAAGCCATTTGTGCCATGTATCACCTATTTCATATATATTACTTGAAGTCCAGATAGTTCAGTGGAAAATCAAAAGATATTTTAAAACTTATTTTATTATAATTTTACATAGTTACAAAGATAATACAGAAAATTCACATGTATTCCTTACCCAGCTTCCACTAAAGTTAACATCTAAAATAATTGTAGCACATTACTCAAAAATGAAGTAACTGATACTGTTATAATACAACTAACTAAATTACATATTTTATTTATATTTTATCAGTTTTCCCACTAATGTCCTTTTCCTGTCCAGAGATCCAAACTACCATATCATGTTATATTTCATCATCATATCTCCTTTGTGTCCTCTGAATCTGCGAATGTTTCAAAGACTTTACTTGTTTTTTCATGATCTTAACACATTTGTACAGTACTGGTCAGGAATTTTATAGAACGTCCCTGAATATGGATTTGTGTGAAGTTTTCTGAAGATTAGATTGGGTTTATGGATTTTGAGAGGAATACCCAAAAGGCAAGTGCTCCTGATATCAAAGGCACATGATATGAACATGATTTCTTGATTGTGATTTTAATATAGATCACATGGTTAAGGTCGTATGTGCCAGCTTTCTCCACTGTAAAATTGCTATTATTCACTTATCATATTGTGTCTATTAAAAACAAGTCACTAATTGCAGCCTACTTTCAAGAAAAAAGAAATTAAACTCTAATCTTAGAAGGACTATAAATACACAAGAATATGAGTTCTGAGTGGACTTGAATGCACATGCATGAACAATGACAACTTCACAGTATTAGTCAGTCGGAGCTGTAGATACTGTTGACTGAGCATGTGTACATACTTTGTGGCTCTTGCATTCAAAATGACTGAGTGAGTAGAGCAACAAATCTGCATCAAATTTTGTGTTAAGCTTGAACATTCCTCCACAGAAACTGGATGATTCAGAATGGCTTTTAGGAAAGATGCAATGAGTGCAGCACAAATAAAAGTGTGGAACAAATGCTTCAAAGATGGTTGAGAATCTGTTGAAATCCTTATGGATTGTATGGCGATTACACTTCAATAAAAAAGTAAAACATTGGAAACAGAAAACAGTTTTTATTGAAATTTTATTACATTGACCTGATTGTTTGAACCATCACTGAGGTGATGAAGAAAGAATTTCCTGAGACCTGCCCAGGAGGATGGGACTCCATGGTAAATTTTACTGATGATGTAAAATTAAGGGGTTCCCCTCCTGATTTTCCATGCCCCATCTCTGTCCACTTCATCACATAAAAGGTCTAACCTTGTCCTCAGCAACACTGAGGCAAAAGCCAATGTCCAGAGTTTTTCTCCATATTAAAATACAGTCCAGTTCAGCATTCAGTGAGTTTAGCATGTGTTTCCAGCAGCAGTCCATTGCTGTGCTGCATCTTCAGGCTCCCTGCTTGAACACTGGACTCCATGTGGAGACCCAATGACATGGGTTATAAGGCTGCTAGGGCCGCATAGGTATGGAGAGAGTACACATGTGTGCATAGGGAGAGTGCAGGTCACCCGGGTGAGGAATCGAGAAAGAGAGAGATTCCCCTGGTATTGTATTAGCTGGGTTTGGGAATGACCAGGTCCTTTTTCAATAAATAAATAAATAAATAAATTTCCCAAGCTTTCATGGGCTTTGGATGGGTTCACACTCCCCAGTTAGACTGACAGGCACCTATGGTCCAGCACCTCCCCTTGTGCCGCCCACCCCATGCCCCAACTATTCTTTACTAGATGGGGGAAGGGAGGAGGCTTAATCCCCTTGGTGGAGCTAACTCTGTGGTCCCCTGCAGTGTGAAAAGCTGTAAATTTCTAACTAAGCAAGCAGGGTCATGCTTCCCATTTTATTAAGTTCAATGTCTAGTTTCCTTTTCTCTCCTTTCTTTTCCAAATAAATAGCTAATACCTACAGGAACATAATCAAATTATTGGTCTTTCATCCTGGCTAATCTTATTAGCATTAACTCAGCTGTGGCCCCAGGAGATCACCATGAACAACAACGGCATCCCAAGGACTTAGTGGCCACTCCAAGGAACCTGAGGCAAAAGCCGGCCAATTTCTTATTAACAACATCAACAAACTAATAAACCATTTTTCCTCTCTCTTCTCTCTCTTTTTACCATAGGCCAAAAAAAAATTTGCTTTTTTATCCCATGTTGAAATACTACCATTCCTTCAATTTCTTTAGAAGCAGTTACTCCAACTGTATGCATTTTAACTCTAGCATCCCTTATTTTGTGACTTTTATTATACTTGTTGCATACAAACAAATATTAAAGTTATATCCTGTATTAAATTAGAGATTACCATGTAAGTGGTGTTCTAGTCATCTTTATTTTTCAATAATATTCCTCAAAAGATTTTTCACAGAATACATAATCAGATACTTAATACAATTACTTATTTTGATTTGATCATTACTTTGTGCCAGGCCCTGAAATAGGCAAAGAGAAAATAAACAAACAAACAAATAAATAACAACATTGGTTTCTAACCACCAGTTGCTTTTACTCCTGAAAGAGGTAAATCTTTGGGGGAATGACAACACTTGGACCATAGCTCTAGAAAAAAATCCTTTGTGTGCAAGAAAAGAGTTAAAAATTACTTTTGGAGATATGATTTGTAGTCTTAAATGTTTTATGGATCTTTCTCATTTGAAACTTAGTCTCCTATCTAGCTTCTGCAAGTAATATGAGAATCATTATTCTTTTTCCATTGGAAAGCCTAGACATTACCCACTTGGAGAACAGGCAACAAGGGGTAGTAAGAAATAGACAAGTTTAGTCAGATTTTTTTTAAATTTTTTATTTTAGTTTATTCAGTACAGTTTCTATCCTTTATTCCCATTCCAGCCCACCCACCCATTCCTCCCCTCCTCCCTCCCCTTTAATGCTGAATATTTGCACAGCCTGACTAACAGTATCTATAGCTATATAGGATTTTAGGCTAAAAGTCCTAGCCAGTAATTGATTTATTCTCTAACAAATATTATAGCTTCTTTTTTGGTGGCCAAAAAAAAATAAAATCTCTTGATTTGTCTGCGGGACCTGGAAGAGTGGTTAGCTGTTTGCTACAGCTAATATCCAGCATTGTGGGAGGGCTGTGGGAAGTTTAAACATGGCTTCTATTTGGTAAACATCCACTTGTTTACTTCATTGGATTTACAGGAAACACAGTTAATCAAACCCTATTGGTTTGTGCTTTTACTGAATTAATTAAAACATATGTGAAATATGCTTTTTCTCAATTAGTGCAATAATTTAAACTACTGTGTTTTTATATTCCCTAATTTTATCCTTTGTGATAAATATAATTGTTTCCAAAGTAACAAAAACATGAAATTATGGCTTTTATTTTTTAAGCAAGAATTGGTAGCTGTAGTATCATAAGTATATTTCTTAAACTTTCTGAGCCAATTTACTTATCTATAAGCATAACATGATAATTTATTCCACAAAGTTTTGGTGTGATTAAAAATGTGTTTGGTTATACAAAAGACACCTGGTGATTTGCAAATATTTTATTATGTAATCAAAATATCTTAACAGTCCTCACCAATGTCTTGAACAAGGTAGGTATTGAATTTTTTTTAATATCAAACACATCATTGGCATGTCAACACAAATTTTATGAAATCATAAACTTGAATACACATAGATAATCAATTTAATTATCATCTTTTTATCTTTCTTCAGAAGAATGTACTCTAATTATTCACAGAACTAAGTACCATTCATACATAAAAAGAAACTGACTTGGATGAATCATTACCTTAAAACTGAAAATAAAATATCATTACAGAGAAAAATATTTGCATTCAGGCAAGCTGTGTACAGAAGCTAAGAGGGGTGGAATTCAAAGGAAAAGACAGAAGATTAAAAATATCTTTCTATTAAAGAAAGAAGAAGAGAGAGAAAAGAAAAATTTTCTAAGTTTGCAGTATGCAATAAAATTTGAGCCTGATTGTGAGAAAGGCTATGGAAATCAGGGAATAACAAAAGGCTTGATTTAATATGGCTTTGGCAGACCCATCCGACATTTTTCAGTGCAGAGCGTACAATTTGAAATCAGGTTGGAACCAGAATCTATACAGTTGTGTGATTCTTTTACTTCTTGTTTTTATTCAGTGACATAGATGAATAATTGAAAAAAGTTAAATTTTGTAAGTTGATTAATATATGTAAAAACAAACATTTAAGAAAAAACTAGATTTTTTAACTGAAACCAATGAATTAAACATTAATTTTAATAATAAAATTTGTTCTCAAGGACACACACCCACACAGCCTCTCATGTTGAAACATATAAACAAATGTGACCCATGTTATCCAGCTACTCCACACCAAAACATTTATTGAGAGAGAAAGAAATATATGTCCACACAAAGATTTGTGTACAAATGTTCACAGCAGCTTTATTTGTAATGGCCAGAAACTGAAAACAACCCAAATGTTCATCAACAGCTGAATTAAGGAACTGCGGGATCACTGGGTTATATGATAACCCTTCTTGATTTTTTAAGGAACCTCCAAACTGTTTCTGTAGTGGCTATATGTACCAATTTATTGTACATTCCCACCAGTGGTGTATGAAGTTTCCTTTTTCTCCACAACTTCTCTGATTCTTATTACTTGTCTTGTTGATAACAGCCATGCTAACAGGTGTTGGGTGGCATCTCATTTTGGTTTTGAGTTTCATTTCCCTCAGAGCTGGTTACCAGAGGGAAGGGGTAGTGGAGTAGGAAAGGGGAAAGGGGGTCAAATATACAGTGACAGGAGACTTGACTTTGGAAGGTGAACACATAATGCCATATATAGAGAAGCATTATTATAGAACTGTATGCTTTGAACCTACATAATTTTATTCACTCTAATAGATTTAATAAATTTAAAAAATAAAAGTAAATATAAAAAGTAAAAACTAAAATTAAAAAGACTATATGAAATAAAGAAGCACTAAGTTAAAACTGTAAGCCATTTTCAAGAGCATTGTCAAAAACAGCTTCAGAAAAAAGAAAAGAAAGATGAAGGATTAATTTTTCAAAACCTTGACTTTTTGTATAAATATTTTTTATATTATGCATCTCAAGAATTTGCCTGAAAATATTAAGGAAACAATATTATTTATTCTGTCATTTCAATCACATTAAAATTCTCATAATTATAATTTTACCAAGAAAATCATTTATAAATGTTTGGTATACAAGGAGAAAAATTCCAGCTTTCAAGTAGGAAAAATTGGTAGTTTGTATCTAGTTTTGCTGGTACTTATGATTTAAAACCTTGTCTAATATTTAAATTTTAAAAAACTAAAATAGAAAAAGACAGTCTAATAAAACATGTCACATTGAGTCAATCCAAACCATTGTTCCTATTAGCATTTATTTATTAGAAATTTGAGGTCCTCGTTCAGGTGTAGTAGGCAGGTGCCATTACCCTGAAGGAACATTCTGGCGATTAGTACTACTTTGTGCCTTTCTAATAATATCTGCAGAGAAACGAAGTTAGAAACAAGATAGAAAATGATATGCAGTCCCACAGTGCTCTGGAAACATTCATTTTTTTGGTAATTGTAAAGAAATTTTTCACATTTCATGCTTCATTTTGTTGATTTTTTTAAAATAAAAGTCTTAGGTATTAATCAATTTAATATAATTATTTAAATAATATATAAATATTTCCTATATTAAAAAGCGCTGTAGCTTCCCTCACACATATATCCTTAACAAGTACTTGTTTTAAATGTTAAAACATTATAAAACTAGATATGAATTCACATCATATAATAAAAATTAGCAATTGAAAACTATCATAAATTTGTATTATTTGAAAAATTAGTAATATATAAAAAATAAAATGACCATGTTTTAACTTAAATAATATATGTGAGTTTAAAATATTTAAGAATATGTGAAATAATATTTGTGAGTTTAAAATATTTTGTCTGCTTTTTCATTTTAAATCTTTTTAATATGAAATCAGTTAATATTTCTGGAATTTTCCTAAATGCCAATTTATTCAGATCAAGTCTAAAAAACATATTATTTATTTCCTGAGGAAGATAAGATCTTGGCTATTTAAAAAAAGTAATAAACTATTCTTGAGTAGTTAACATGTTCGTAACTTTAGCATAAGTAGAATATACACAACTCCCAAGAGTAATAGTAAAACATTACAGCCAATTTTTCTCATTTCTCTTCAAACAGGATTAAGAAGTACATATGGGGGACCCCCCCAAAAATGAAAATTATCTTCTGAAGGGCAAGCCCCTTCACTGGGTGAATGTTCTAGGAACCAGTCTGTATCAGAGTACCAGCTGGTGTTGTTGTAACAGGCTGCGTTTGGTTTCAGTGAATTTTTCTTCTGAAGGCTCTTTCAACATGTTTGCCCATGACAGGATGGGTGATTTGTGAGCACACCTGCCCACACTGCACTGAGTGTTCAGCAGTTTTTGACCAAAAAAATGTCATGACCCCCATGCCCCACCCTTCCTATTCACTTGATCTCATCTGAGCGAATTTTTATATGTTTCCCAGGATGAAAAAAGTCCTCGAAGGGGAACACTTGGCTGAAGTGGAAAACATGAAACAAAAACCGGCAGAAACACTAAAAGGCATCAAAACTGATGAGTTCAAAAACCGTTGTGAGCAGTGGGGAAAAAAGTCTGGATAAGTGTATTGCATCAAATAGAGAGCACTTTAAAGAAAACTGCAGCTTAAACATGTAAGAATAAATACACAGCCCTGGCTGGTGTGGTTCAGTGGATTGATTGAGTGTTGGCCTGTGAACAAAAGGGTCATCAGTTCGATTCCCAGTCAGGGCACATGCCTGGGTTATAGGCCAGGTCCCCAGTTAGGGGTGTTTTAAGAGGCAACCACATATTGATATTTTTCTCCTTCTCTTTCTCCCTCCCTTGCCCGCTATCTGGAAATAAATAAATAAAATCTAAAAAAAAGAATAAATACACAATTTTTATTAATAATTCCAGTTGTTTCGGTCCCTCCTCATAGTACAATTAATTTTTCAGTGCCTTTATTTTGAAGCTTAGAATATCAATCTGCTCTGTTTTATTTATTATTTATATATATGTTTTGTAAGAGAACCAAAATAGCATATTGGTTGCATGTTCAAGCCTGGAATCATACCATGTGAGTTTGCAGTAAAAAACATTGAAAGGTTATTATTCTGGTGACTTGCTCTTCGCCTGGTGTTGATACAATCACGTCAGGGAGCTATGTAACTTCTTTTCTTTGTCTTTACTGTGCCTCAGAGGTTCACATGTGGCTGAAGGTGATATTGGAGAGAATGGACAGTTTTGAGAGTTGACAGTTCTGAACCTGTATATAAACATACTTTTCTCGCAGAATTATAAAGCAACTTGGATTCACAGCATTGCATGTCTCTTATGCTAAAGTTAGGGCAACAATTGGATAAGAACAGGACTCTAAAAATTGAGTTGGAGACACATGGACAAGTTTATATAAAGACAAATTTTAACTCCCAATGTTTTCTAGGACTTTGTGTCACTAGAAATAAAGCCCCTTTCCTGTTTGAGCAGGTAAATTTCCATTTGCCTAAAGTTACTCTCATGACCAATCATGAGGTAGTTACTTTAAAAGAGATGCCAGTCTTCCTTAAGCCCTACCCCCAACATCTCTCCTTTACCTATAACCATTTACAAGGGCTATCCACACTTCACTTCTGTTCTTTCCAAGCCTGCCTACTGGGAGGATTTCTTTTCGACATTGTCTGTAATACAAACACTGAGTGGCATTGTGATGCTACTGCTATTGGCTTTTGGATAATGCTGGCATATTGCACAGAACCCTCAGTTAATTAAGCCAATTTTTTATTCCTCAAATAGTGGTTCATAATGAACACCTCAGGAGACCATAGATGTAGACTAAGATACATCAATATTTCAGGAGAAGCAGACATATAAATTGGAGTCCCTTGCTAATGCAAATTATGTGTGCCTTCTGGAACTGCTCAAGCCAGATCTGGGTATGTCATTTTAGTCAATGACAGAATGATACTTTGTCTACCTGACTTTATGGCCTTGTGTGCCAGAATATACCAAATTGATGATGTGTAACTCAGTTTAAGTAAAATCTTGATGATCTATGGCCAAACATTTAGAGCTGACTAGGGCAAACAATATTTTCAGAAAGAAAACAGTTATCTGCAGAGGGTAGAATCGCTTTGCTCAAAAATTCTAAAGCTCTGTACCATTATTCACTCACAGCAACCTGCCCAAAGTTCCATATAGCCTTGGTGCTTCATTAGACATGCTGAGTCATGATAGGCTCAAATTGTTTGCATGGCAAATCATAAACTCTTTGTTTTAAAAAATTTTATTTTTATGTCACTAAACTAAGATAAAAATAAACAGACTACTTTAATTCCTGGGCTGATTATTCTCTCTCTTTTTTTTTTTTACATTTTGTTTCGTTAATTTTTTCTTTTTTATTTTTTACTTTATTTTTAGTGTTTTCTTTCTGTTTTTTTTTTTTTTAATTGTTGTTCAACTACAGTTGTCTCCATTTTCCAACCACTACTTTTCCCTCACCCCACCCACCCCTGCCTCCCACCCTCAATCCTAACCACCTTTGGCATTGTCCATGGGTCCTTTATACATGTTCCTTGATGACTCTTCCCCTTCTTTTCCCCCTCCCCCATACCCTCTGGTCACTGTCAGTTTGTTCTTTATTTTAGTGTCTCTGGTTATATTTTGCTTGCTTGTTTGTTTCACTGATTAGGTTCTATGTATAGGTAAAATCATATGGAATTTGTTTTTCACCACCTGGCTTATTTCACTTAGTATAATGCTTTCCAGTTCCATTCACACTGTCACAAAGGATAGGAGCTCTTCCTTTCTTTCTGCTGCATAGTATTCCATTGTGTAAATGTTTTAATGTTTACACTGTTACAGATGTCCCCATTTTCCCTACCTTTGCCCACCTCCTCCCCCTCACCACCCTCCCTTCCCACTGACCATCATCACACTGGTGTCTGTCTCTATGGGCTATTCATATATGTTCTTTGACTAGTCCCTTCACCTTCTTTCATTCCCACCCACTCCTATTATATAACATATGTTAATATTCCCTCTATTGTGTTGCCAGATGTCAAAGACAGACTGAATCAGTTTGAGGAGGAGTAAAAATTACCCAATAGTGGCTAAAATAGCATGAGAGTCATTATATAGTCTCATTGAGTAGAGTGTTAACATGTATTTACTAATACAAGCATAGTAAAATCCTATCAAGTGGAGACAGAGTTTTATATTCTTTCATTTGGAAATTAAGTATGGCTATTAAGTAAGGTGTTTATGAATGTGAAAAATTGAAATTGTAGACAGTAGTGGATGTAACTAATAAACATGCTTGGAGCTGAGAACAACAAATACCTTCAATCCTCTTTCCCTTAAGGCTTTAGGATAGAGTTGGGTATGAGAGAAACTTTGATGAATAAAGGGAAGGTAAAAGTGAAGAGAAACCACTACTATTAAAAGGTTATAATGATGTATAGTTGGACAATTGCAGATTCACCCAGCTGGTCCCAGCTTACTTTCTCTTCTCTGCTCTTCATCCAGTTTATCTTAATTGAGTGCAGATCGCAGGTGTTTTAACTTTGTGAGGTAAGCATCCCACACAGAACTCTCTGGGCTTCCACTTAAGTCTCACTGGGTAATTTGATATGCTTTGCTTGTCAGATTTTCCTTACAAGCTCTAAGTTGATTTTCTACGGGCTGGTCACCCTTTTTCTGATGCTATAACACCCCTTCCATACCTCCCCATTCCCAGCAAAAGGTCTAATTACTATAAGAAATCTCTTATTCCCAAAACAATCATAGAAGCTCAGCTTCTCTGACTGAATCATGACTGACTCAGAGTGTCATTAGAAAGGGCTTACTTAAATATTTTCTCTCTCATAATGAAGAAAACAATGGAATTTCAAATTGTGCAGTTGTAAGAGCTCAACAAATGTCTTAAAGACATAACATTCTATTTTAAATAGTACAAAATGCTGCCCTGTACTATAAATACCCAAATTCATTGCTTTAATTATCTAGTAAAATGTTGCCTCCCTTATATCTGCAGTCATTTAAGAGAATAAAAGAATTGCAGTGTGGTTGACAGTGATATGTACAAAAAGAAAAAATGTACAAGAAAGGACATCAGTATAGAAATACTGCAGAAATATTAGTCTCAAGCCAGGAGAAACATCCGCAACACTCTACTTTTCAAAGACTAGCCACAGACATTTCATGATATCCTTACACTATTTTATTTTGTTAGTTGCTTATGAATATCCTATATCTTTCTAACTAAAATATTACCTTTTAAATGCCTCAAAGAAAGAACGTGCCATATGAAGCTTTCTATCAGCTAACTCACTCCTCAGCTCTCTTACTCACACCAAGCATCTAAGGCTACATCTTGCACAGAGTAGCTCTAGTGAACACACACTGCTTTTGTCTGGGAACATACTTCTGTCAGTATCTATTCCTCTCCTATTCCACAGGGTCCTTCTGGGGCTATGAATCACTCGATTCCCCTTTTCTGGTGATGCAGCTTGTATGTGTATGTGCACGTGTGTGTCTATTATGTGTGTTTGTGAGAGAGATTGAGAGAGAAATGTGGATGACTGCAGAACATAATTTGGAACACTTTGCCTAGATCTTCTTTACCCTCAGTTTTCACACCTATGTGAGTCAATTAATTATCTTTTGTTCAAGCAGTTTATTTATATTTTCTAACTTGCTCTGAAGTTCTGTTCAACATAAACAGTGTTGATAGAAGTGGGAATTTACAAGTGATAAGTCCTAAATTACAGAATTAACTAGATGAATTTGAGTTGATAACTTCGCAGTATTTATTTGTGAAACATCATGTTGGAATTTAGACTGTGCATCTATAGATATAAAGGCTTAGATGGTTTATTCAAAAATTAGCCTTGAACTCTTGCCTATCCGTTTTCACTCACAAATATTTCACAATAAGTGTTAGGCTTCTTTTGGACTAAGCCACTCTAAAGGAGAGAAGGAAGCAATGTGATACTGCTTTTGAAAAATGGTACATGTTATGCCTACAATCAAAGTTCTGAAATTGCATAATTTAATTGTTAAGATAATCATATACTCATAGAACTATGAGTCTGTATTTTAGGCAAAATTCAGAGTCAAGAAGGAAAACAGAGAAATACAAAATTGGAATGCAGGCAGGATGAATGAAAGAAATGTTAAATTTAATTTTCAAACTTGATTATATTATTGAACTAGGGGAAATATTAGTCCTATCTTACTAATTTAGTCCATGGCAAGACAAAATATATTAGGCTGAGAGTTGAAGACATGTACAGCACTTAAAGTCTTGTTTCTAAGGGACAGAAATCTTACCACCAGTATCCAAATTCAAGATTTGTGACCCTGCTCAATCTTTGACTTTGGGCACACACTCTGAAATAGGCAAAAACAAAGCTTGCTACAGGCCTTCTGTGGTTTTCCAGAGATCTAGTATCAGAAGAAGGCTTGTCAAAGGGTGATTATTAATGTTTACTCCTTAAAGCATCCTTCAAACCTCCTTAACAGTAATTTAGGCAGTACACAGAAAACTCTGAATACCTACCTGGAGAGAAATCCACCCATCTGCTTGTCTCAGGTTAGTTTATGGAGAACCATAGGTATAGGTAAGAAGATTTTTCAATTATCCAAACTGAGACATCTAATAGGAAGATCTTCACTACTTAGGGGGGAAATTCTTACTGAACCTGGCCCCAAAAATATAGTGTTTGCTAAAATTACTAAATGCCTCATATTACTTTCTCACCTAAACTATTGTTCTTCAACACTGCATATGGAATATGGATCATAGTTAAATTGTTCCTTTAATCATAGATTGCAGAACATTGAAAAGGGATCACCACAGATTAGAGGTGTATCTTGGACTTACTGTGTTATCACTAATTATAACCTTAGAATGAGGTAACTAGTGAATAATTTGATTATATTCTATTATGTAGAAGTCAAGAGATTTTTCTAGTTTTTGTAGGATGGTCATGGTCACATAAATGTGTTACAATAAATGTATATATGAGTGATGAACAACAAGGAGTTTCTATATTCTGCAATTTGAGCTCTATTACAGCTTTCTTATGTATCCTATGAAGAGATTACACATGATGACTGAAGCTAGGCCAAACTATGAAGAGCTTATATATGGATAAAGACTCCTCGTTATAGTTGTCAAGCCACTAAATAGAGCTCTATGTGAAGTTAGATTCTTTTTTGGAAAATTCTGAGTGATAAGCCAATAAATTTTACTAGTTAAAAGTATATTTTTAAATCTCATGATTAAATATTATGTTGCATAGGTAAATTGCAAGACATTCTTAAGAGATTAGTGCAGATGTAGATATGACCATACGTACCAGCTCAGACCTAAGAAATCCAGTAAGATACTTTATGATGCAGTAGGATATGACCTTGCATGGTATACACTGAGAAAGAACCAAGTACACTTTCTGCTCACTGAATAATCAGAAGCAATTGGTGTGGTCAGAAAGGTGGATTACAATGGTTGACATGCCCTTAGTGATATTCTCATACTTAGGGAGCTGAAGACTGATAATAGATACATTTGCATAGTATCTGCTGAGTTACTTACATCTGCACCTGAAAGTCTTGATTAATATAATATGAATATAAACCAATTTTTAAATAGTTTCTTACTCTGAAATATACCAAATTCTACAAGAGCCCTTACTTTTTGCTATACTTTCAGTAAATGAATAAATTCATTGAATTCTAAGTGAAAAAGTAGCTAAAGAAGATATTTCTCATTTCAGTAAGGAGCTTAAAAATAAATGAGGACCACTTGCTGTGGAATAACCTAAAATGTAAATGAAGAGCCTAGACCTAGGACATCAGAGGCAAGCGTTAAAGTATACTGGCACCATTTAAGAAAAGAAGTTGGGAACCAAAGCCTAGGAATGATGCCTGTGAGGATTTTAGCTGAAGGGAACATTTATCTTTCCTCAGTAATGTACAAAAGTGTGTGCTTATGCTCATTAATTAATAAGGAGAACATTATTTTACATAAAGAGCAAATTTTTGCCTGTAGTCTTTCAGAAAATATGACTTGTATGCATATTTTTTACTCAAATATTTTTCAGATTAATATAAAAAAGATTTTTGATGTTTTACTTTGATTTATAGGTTTATAGTAAGTTACAGGGTTTAGTTTAACAGTTAACCATATTTTATATTTTGTATAAACACACAAACACACACATGTAGTCAAAATAAAATCTCATTTTAAAAATCTGTAATTCTGTTACAATTCAGCTGTTTACTTTCTACTATTAGCATTTGTAATATTAGTTGAGTTCTCACTATGTGTCAGATAGTATACTTAATGTATTATAACATCTATTATCTTAAAAATCCTAGGGATTGCATATTTTTACTATTCCTACTACATACATAAGACTGATACCTAAGAGAGGGTAAAAAATGTTGAGAGAAAATTCTTTATCAAAATCTCACTGTTTTCACAGCTTGTGAAAAGTATTGATAGACTTTGTTTCAGACTATATTTGCCTTAAAAGAGACCATATCTCCCATTGGAGTAGAGGGCAGTTGTGTTTGATCTCCAATATAATGAACACAATGTCTCCTTTGGGGAAAAGTATGAGCAGAAAGTAAGGACAGGATTTGATTACAGCTCATTATAAAAGAGTGAGGATCTCTAAACTTTGCCCTTCTTGTCTCAGATGCAAGTCTACTAAGTGTGCTGAATGAATCTAGGCCCACCTCTGTCTCCACCATGGAGCTGGGATGTGTCAAAAGGAAGGGAAGCATAAAAAATGGTATTACCATGAGGCTCATGCTGCTTACTGTACCATGAGTCATGAAGTGTTTTGTCTTTGACCAGGAATTTTGTGTCTTCTGGTAATGATATGGAATAGTGACATGGCTGGCTAACTTGTTAGTTTAAAAGGAGGATAAGATCTTAGGCCCTTCATAATGCTTGTCAAGCAAAATGCTTAAGATTACACAGCTACTAGAGTCAGCCAGAGAGCCAGATCTTACACACATAAGCAGCTGTCTCTGCATCCCTTTTTTTGTTTAACAACTGTACTTCATTTGGCTCCTATACTAGTCACAGAGTATTATGATAGAAATATATTAATTAATTAAGGTTAAACTGTATTAATAAACAATTATATTAGAACAATACTTTTTATTTTATTTATAATTCTACCTCAAAAGAAAAAGAGAAATATAAATGAAAGCTTTCCAAAAATTCTTTATCACCTTTCAGAGGACATAAAACAAAGGCATGGCTTTATAATGCAATTTATGGAGGCAAGATAGTGGAGGAATGAATGGAAGCCACACAAACCTTTTCCCAGGGCCAATCTGGAATTATAAGTCAATTGTGGAGAAATCACCCAGAACAAACAATTGAACGAGAGAGAGAAGCCTTATAACCTTGGACAGACAGAAGAATTAGCTTCAGCACTAACTGACTTGTAAGGAGTCCAGTGGAGACTTGAGAGGGCTGGCTGGGTGCCCACAGTCGGCAGTGCTTGAGTGTTAATTAAGTGACAGGTTGGATCCCCCTGAGAAGAATGGGGTCTAAACCCTAAGCTGGGATGCTCAGCATAGAGCAACAGAACCCAAAAAGTACATAGATAACAATCAGTGGCAAAAAGTAACAGGGTTGCTCTCTGCCAAAGATGGGTAGCTGGAGACACAAAGAGTTGTTTAAAGGGCCAACACACAAATTTTCATTTGTAGCCACATACCCGGGGCTCTGGCAAAGGTGGGGGCAGAGTGGGCTAGAGACACCTGAGGAGAAACTAGGGACAGAAGCTTTGGGGAGAGAACTAAGAGAGTAGTCTCTGAGATCCCAGTGCTGAGTCATCCCCCAAATGGCAGGAACCATCGTGCTCAAGAAGACCACTTCCCTCTCAGAAGCAACAGCCTGAGGGGAAACAATAGCCTTGACCCCAGGAGAGACTCTGTCCTGGCTCTCTAGTGCTTAAGCCTAACTGCTGAGTGCAGAGTGACTAGATTAACAACTGAAGAAGACAACCACAGAGAGCAGATCCTTGTCAGCCTCAGAGCAGGCTGCCTAAGGTCAGAGGGGGTCAACATCTGACATCACCAGACAGATCCAGAAAGAAAAAAATAGAGGTAAATATTAGAGACTACCTAGATGAAATTCACTGTGGTCTTCTCCATGATTAGCAATATCTTCTTTCCTGAATACATAGTTTCCTAATATTCATTTCTTGTCTAGCAAGTTTGTGCATATTAAGTCACTCAAATTTATACTATAGTTTATTTCTCCCCTTTCTTATAATAGTCTTAACCTCTTTATACCCATATTAATATTGGTTGATTTGCTATTGATAGTGAGATTGTATGGGGGAGATATTTTTGTGGATGTGGGTTTCTTCCCTGGGCTTCAGGGTTTTATTCTGGCAGCACCTGCACAACAGCATACAAGATGTGGTGGGTGTAGTGACCCTCAGTCAGTCAGCTGGAGAGAAGGACTCACCAAAGAATGACCCAACAACAATCAAAACCCAATTATATCCAGAGAGCCAACATAAATTGCATAAAGGGCAACAAAGAACATCAAGTTTAGGAGATCAAGGAGCTGCACCACTGAATCACACAGGTCTCCTACCATAGATTCATACCACAAACTCAGGGAGTCAAAATAGATCAATTTAAGAAGCAGAGGCAAACAAAAAGAGTCTCACAAACAATGGGAAGACAAAGAAACAAACCCCAAATGAAAGGAAAGGAGGAATCCCTAGAAAGAATGCTAAATGAAATAGAGGCAACTAAACTATCAGATACTGAGTTCAAAACAGTGGTTATAAGGAAGCTCAATGAGCTCACTAAGAATTACCAAAAACTATATTGCAAACTATATCAACATGAAAAGAGAAATACAAGGGCCAAGAGTAAATGAAGAATGCAATTTCTGAATTGAAGAACACAGTAGAAGGAATCAAAAGCAGGCTAGATGAAGCAGAGGATAGAATCAGTGAGCTGGAAAACAAGGTAAGAATGACCAGAAAAAGCAACAAAACGAAAAGAGACTCAGAGAGAATGAAGAGGTATTAAAGGAACTGCAGGACAACAAAAAAACATAATAGTATCTGTATAATAGAGATACCAGAAGGAGAAGGAGAAGAGCAAGGGATAGAAAACCTGTTTGAAAAAGTCATGATAAAAAACTCCCTTAATTTGATGAGAGAAAAAGTCCTACAAATCCAGGAAACACAGAGTCCCAATCAAGATGAACCCAAAGAGGCCCACTCCAAGATACGTCATAATTAAAATGGCAAAATTCCAAGATAAAGAGAGAATCTTAATGACAGCAAGGGCGAAACAGGAAGTCACATACAAGGGAGCCCCAATAAGACTAGCAGCTGACTTCTCAATGGAAATGCTCCAAGCCAGAAGGGAATGGCAAAGAAGTATTCTAAGTAATGAGAACCAGAGGCCTGCAACCAAGGCTACTCTATCCAGGAAGGCTCTCAATCAAAATGGAAGGTGACATAAGGAGTTTCCCAGACAAAAGAAGCCTCAAAGAATACACCGCCTCCAAACCAGCTCTCCAAGAGATCATAAAGGGACTGTTTAAGAAAAGGAAGAAAAGGAGTGAGAGAGAGGAACACAGGTGCAAAGGGAATAAAATGACAATGAATAAGTACCTGTCAATAATAACCCTAAATGTAAATAGATTAAATGCTACAATCAAAAGTCATAGAGTAGCCGAATGGATAAGAAAGCATAACCCACACATATGATGTCTATAAGAGACCCCCCTTAGAAAAAAAGACCTACACAGACTGAAAGTGAAGGGTTGGAAAAAATATTCCAAGCAAATGGACAGGAAAAAAAAAAGCCAGGGTGGCAGTACTCATATCAGACAAAATAGACTTTAAAACAAAGGCCAGAAAAAGAGACCCAGAAGGATGCTTCATAATACTCAAGGGAAGAATCCATCAAGAAGACATAAAAATTATAAACATGTATGCACCTTACATAGGAACACCCAAATATATAATGAAAATCTTGGAGGACTTCAAGAAAGATACAGACAGCAGCACAGATATACTAAGGGATTTTAACACCTCACTGTCAAAACTACATAGATCTTCCAAACAAAATATCAACAAAGATATTGTGGTATTAAACAATGCCCTAGATCACATGGACCTTACTGACATATATAGAACATTTCATCCTAAATAAGCAAAATATACATTCTTTACAAATGCACATGGAACATTTTCAAAGATAGATCACATGATAGGACACAAAAAAAACCCTCAACAAATTCAAGAAAATTGAAATCATATCAAGCATTTTCTCAGACCACAAGGGCCTGACACTAGGAACCAACCTCAAGGAAAAAACTCAAAAATACTCAAGTTCATGGAGATTGAATAGCATGCTATGAAGCAATGAATGGGTTAATAATGAGATTAAGGAAGAAATCAATGTTTCTCAAAACAAATGAAAATGAACTCACAACAGTCCAAAACTTATGGAATACAGTGAAAACAGTCCTGAGAAGGATGTTCATAGTGATACACGTCTACCTAAAAAAGATAGAAAATTTTCAAATAAACAACCTAACCCTACATCTCCAAAAATTGGAGGAACAACAACCAACAAAACCCAGAGCAAGTAAAAGGGAGGAAATAAACAAGATCAGAGCAGAATTAAATGACATAGAGACTAAAAGAATCAAGGATCCTTCTAAGGATCAGTAAATCCAGGAGCTGGTTCTTTGAAAAGATAAACAAAATTGACAAGCCTTTAAGCAGGTGCATCAAGAAAAAATGAGAGAGCACCCAAATAAACATAATAAGAAATGAAAGAGGAGAGATTACAACTGATATCACAGAAATACAAAGGATCGTAAGAAAGGACTATGAACAACAATATGCGAAGAAAATTGAAAACCTAGGTGAAATGGACAAATTTCTAGAAAAATATAATTTCCCAAAACTGAAAGAAGAAGAAGTGGAAAGCCTAAACAGACCAATAACAGCTGATGAAATCTAAGAAAAAAAAAAAAAGAACTCATGGAACACAAAACCACTTTACTGGACAGTTTCACAGCATAATTTTCCAAAATATTTAAGAAAGAGTTAAACCCTATTCTTCACAGATTATTCCAAAAAAATCCAACAAGAGGAAAGACTCCCAAATTCTTTTTATGAAACCAGCATCATCCTAATCCCAAAACCAGATAAAGACACAACAAAGAAAGAAAACTACAGGCCAATATCGCTGATGAACATAGATGCTAAAATACTCAACAAAATATAGGCAAACCACATCCAGCAATACATTAAAAATATCATACACCATGACCAAGTGGGACTCATCCCAGGAATGCAAGAATGGTACAGTATTCGCAAATCAATAAACATAATGCATTACATAAACAAATTGGAAAGACAAAAATTACATGATCATCCCAATACATGTGGAAAAAGCATTTGATAAAGTACAGCACCCATGTATGATAAAAACACTCAGCAAAGTAAAAGTAGAGGGAGCATTCCTCAACAAAATAAAGGCCATATACAAAAGACCTACAGCCAACATTAGATCAATGGGCAAAAACTAAAATCTTTCCCACTAAGATCAGGAACAAGACAAGGATGCCTGCTTTCACCACTCCTATTCAACATAGTATTGGAAGTCCTAGCCACAGCAATCAGACAAGAAACAGAAATAAAAGGCATCTAAATTGAAAAGGAGGAAGCAAAACTGTCATTGTTTGCAGAAAGCATGATAGTGTACATAGAAAATCCTATAGACTCCATCAAAAAACTGCTCGACCTAATAAGTGAATTTGGCAAGACAACAGAATACAAAGTCAATATTCAGAAATCAAAGGCACTTTTGTACATCAATAATGAAATATCAGAAACAGAAATCAGGAAAAAAATCCCATTTGCTATAGCAACAAGAAAAATAAAGTATTTAGGAATAAACCTAACCAAGGAGGTAAAAGACCTGTACTCAGAAAACTATACAACATGAAGAAAGAAATTAAGAAACACACACAAAAAATGGAAGCATGTACCCTGTTCATGGATTGGAAGAATTAATATCATCAAAATGTCCATACTCCCTAAAGCAATTTATAGATTCAATGCTATCCCTTTTAAACTACCAATGACATATTTCACAGATATAGAACAAACATTTCAAAAATTTATATGGGACCATAAATGACCCCGAATAGTTGCACTTTTGAGGAAGAAGAACAAAGTAGGAGGGATCACAATACCTGATATCAAATGGTATTACAAGGCTACTGTAATCAAAACAGCCTTGTACTGGCAGAAGAATAGACACATAGACCAATGGTACAGAATAGAGAGCACAAAAATAAACTCAAGTCTCTATGGTCAATTAATATTCAATAAAGGGGACAGAAGCATAAAATGGAGTAAAAATATCATCTTCAATAAATGGCATTGGGAGGTCTGGACCAGCTACATGCAAAAAAGTGAAATTTGACCATGAACTTACATTATAAACAAAAATAAACTCAAGATGGATAAAAGACTTAAATATAAGTCACTACAACATAAAAGTCCTAGAGGAGAACATAGGAAGGAAAATCTCAGATATTCCACATAGCAATATTTTCACCGATGTGTACCCTAGAGCAAGGGACATAAAGGAAAGAATAAACAAATGGGACTTCATCAAAATAAAAAGCTTTGGCACAGCTAAAGAAATCTTCAGCAAAATTTAAAAAAGGGAACTAACTGTACAGGGAAAATATATTTGCATATGATACCTTGGACAAGGGTTTGATCTCCAAAATATATAAAGAACTCATATGACTCCACTTCAGGAAGACAAAAAACCCAATTAAAAAATGGGCAAAGGACTTGAACAGACACTTCTCCAAGGAGGACATACAGAGGGCCCAGAGACATATGAAAGGAAGCTCAACATCAGTAGCCATTGGAGAGATGCAAATTAAAACCACAATGAGATACCACTTCATATGGGTAAGAATGGCCATCATAACAAAACCAACAAAAATAAATGCTGATGAGGATGTGAATAAAAGGGAACCCTAGTATACTGTTGGTGGGAATGCAGACTGGTGCAGCCACTATGGAAAACAGTATGGAATTTCCTCAGAAAACTAAAAATGGAACTGCCTTTTGACATAGAAATTCCATTGCTGGGGCTATACCCTAAGAGTCCCAAAACACCAATTCAGAAGAACTTATGTACCCCAATGTTCATAGCAGCACAATGTACAATAGCCAAGTGCTGTAAGTGTCCTAAGTGCCCATCAGTAAATGAGTAGATAAAAAAACTATGGTACATTTATATGACAGAATACTATGCAGTAGAAAGAAAGAAAGAAAGATCTCCTACCCTTCACAACAGCATGGATGGATCTAGAGAACATTATGCTAAGTTAAATAAGCCAGGCATTGAAAGACAAATACCATATGGACTCACCTATAAATGGAAGCTAATCAACAGAAAAAACAAGCAAGCAAAATATGACCAGAAACATTGTAATTAAGAACAAACTGACAGTAATGGGAGAGGACGTGGGAGGGGGAAAGAGGGAAGTGATGTCAAGGAACAAGTGTAAAGGACCTATGGACAAAGCCGAAGGGGTTTAGGTTCCAGGGTGGGAGGTGGGGATGGGTGGGATGGAGGGAGTGGTGGAGGTAAAATGGAGACAACTGTACTTGAAATACAATAAAAAAAATTAATAAATATAATTGCAACTTACTTCTATAGGAAAATTTTGAGAATACATCTATCAGTATACAGGGGAGTGCATGGAATTAACACAGTTTGTCTTGTCAAGCACCCAGTATTTTGTGAAAGTAAAAACAAAACATAAACTAGTGATTAGAAAATAACAATGGTTAATACGGAAAAACAAAACAAGTGCTCTAAAAGAAAATATAACATGGGGTGAATAGAGGGGTGTGTTCAATCCAGAAAGACCACACTGAGGAGATAATGGGTAGGTGGAGATCTATCTGTAGGGACCCAATGAGCCATCTTTGTGAAAGGTCTCTGTAGGAGAATCCTATTTGGACATTATGCATATATACAAATGAGAAATATTTCATTTCTCAAAAAATGAGAAGTATTTGATTGAGGTTTTAACATGCAAAAAGTAGTTTAAAAGCTGAAAGAATAAGACATCGGTAGGAATGGTGAACTGAGGACTTTCAAAAATTGTGTCTTCTGGTAAATTCTAACAGATGTTTAAAAAAGAAATAACAACAATATTTCACAATGATTCCCACCCAAAAAACAGAAAATAGAGGAGTTTATCACCCACTTTATAAAACAAGTCTTATGCTAATATCAAAATCAGTTAAAGATATCACAGGAAAAGAGTTACAGTCAGTGGTCATAATATATATATATAGCTATAAAAATCTGCAATAATATGGTTGCAAATTGAATACAGAAACATACAAAAAGAATTATAAACCATGACCTAATAGGATTTGCTCTGGTAAGGCATAGATAGCTTAATATACAAAGATCAATTAATGTACAAGAAGATTTCAAAAAGATGGCAGAGTCAAAAGTACCAGAAATCTCTATCTCTGACTACACAGCAATTTCACTGACAGAATGTGTCTGATGTAACTCTTTTGTAACCCCCACGTCTATTGAAGGCTTGGAACTTTCAGAAGTAGGTTTCAATGGAAAAGTGAGGTTAATTTTAGATCTTAACCCTGTAGCAGCTATCTATCACCCACCCCTCAGCCTTGTGTCATGCAGCTGTGCATGTGCTCCTGGAGCAGCTTACACACAGTTTATGGGAGGAGCCAGGGTGGGAAACAAAAGGATCTTGTCCTCCAAGTGTCAGGGACGTACTCTGATCAGTGATGGCTGCTTCTGACCACAGAGGTGCAGACAAACAGGTGGGTGGCTCTTATTATTGCACTTCTCCCACTATTGAAAGTTCCTCCTCCTCCAACTGAGGGACTCCCAGGAGATTTGGAGGCAGGCACCCTTGTTCATCACTTCATTTTTCTTTTTCCCCCTTTTGGGAATCAGAAATTAAAGAAAAAGACATTCAACAATAATTGCATATTGGGGAAAATTATAAAGTAGCCACCATTGACAAGGGAAAGACTCATAAAAGACCTGAGAATGGCAATAAATATGTATCTATCAACAATTGAATCTAAAAAACAAAATCAATTAACAAGAAGAAGAGAAACCGACTCATAGAGACAGAGAACATTAATGTTTGCTAGCTTGGAAGGGGTAGAGGGATGAGAGAAGAAGTTGAAGGAAATAAGAAGCACAAATTGGCTGATACAGAAGAGTCATGGGGATGTAAAGTACAGCATAGGCAATACAGTCAATGACCTTCTAATAACTATGTATGGTGTCAGATGGGTATAAATTTACTGGGTTGATCACTTAGTTATATTATGTCTAATCACTGGGGTGTACACCTGAAACTAATATAATATTGTATGTCAACTAATTGAAAAATAAAAAATGATTTTAAATAAGTTTACAACTTCAGGCCAATCTTTGGCTTAGAGACTGCAATGATAAAAAAAAAAACAATAAACAAAACCAATAATAAAATTAGCAAAACCTGTAGAAGGGAAAGAATCTGATTATCCAATTTTTTGACAAATGTCCAGTTTTCAACAACAACAACAAAATACGAGGCATGCAATGAAACAGGAAAATGTAAGAAATATACAAATCAGTGGAAACAAGTCAATAGAAATTTACTGAAAATGACTTGATGGCATATATTCTAGACAAAGTCTTTAAAACAACTGTCTTAAAGGTCAAGGAACTAAAGGAAGATCTGGGAAAAAGTCAAGAAAATTGTATATAACAAAAAGGAAAGTATCAGTAAAGAGAAAACCTCAAAAGAAAGCAACAAGAATTTCTGAAATAAAAACTTACTGGAGAGATTTAAAGGCAGATTTGAGCAGGCTGAAGAAATAATCAGCAAATTGAAGTATAGGACAGTTAAAATTATTGAGTATAAGTAGAGAAAAGGATGCCTACTGAAAAAAGGTGAACAGAGTCCAAAGGACCTGTGAGACACCAAGTCTGCCAACGTTAACACATTGTGGATGTCCAGAAGGAGAAGATAGAAAGAGATTAGAGAGAATATTAAAATATGTAATGGCTGAAAACTTCCCCAATTTGGTAAACAACATGCAATAAACATCCAAGAACCTAAACAAATACCAATTAAGATAAACTCAAAGAGACCTAGACTGAGACACATTATAATCAAATTTTCAAAAGCAAAACCCAAAGAGAAAATCTGGAAAACAGCAAGAGAGAAGCAATTTGTAACATGTAAGGGATCCACACTAGGATTATAAACAGAATTCTCATTCAAAATTTTTGAGGCCAGAAGGCAGTGGCTGATACTCAAATTGCTAAAAGAACATAATTGTCAATGAAAAATTCCATATCTAGCAAAACGTTTCTTCAAAAGTGAAGGAGAAACTAAGACATTCCCAGAAAAATAAAAACTTAAGCAGTTCTTTACCACTTCAGATGCCCCACAAAAAATGTTCAAGGGAGTCCTGCAGGGTGAAAGAAAAGGTCTATAAAATAACTTGAAGCTGTATGAAGAAAGAAAATAGCTCTATAAAGGTAAATACATGGACAATTATTAAAGCAGGTATAATTGTAACTATGTTTTTTAATTCCATCTTTTGTTTGTATATGATCTAACAAACTAATACATAAAAAACAATTATTTGTCTAAAGGCCAGTATTATTGTTGTTCTTTTGATTTGTACACTATATATTTTGGTTTCTATATTATTTGAGATTCTAATACATTTGAAATTATTATAAGTTCATGTGTTTGTCCATATAGTGTATAAAGACACAATTTTGTAACAACTCTGAAAAGAGTAAGGACAACACTGTAAAGCAGAATTTCTGTACATTATTGAAGTTAAACTGGTATAAATTCAAATTAGGATGTCACAACTTTAGAACATTAAATATAGTATTTAATATACAATTTCATGGTAACCATGAAAATATAGAATGTACAAAAGAAAATAACACAGGAATTAAAAACTTCACTACAAAAATCAGCTAAACACAAAATAATATAGTAATGCATCATAAAGAAAAAATCTGTCAGGAATATAGAAAAGAAATACAAAAATGATAGAAGTTCCTTTTTACCAATAATTATTTCTAATGTGAATGGATTAAGCTTTTATCAAAAGACAGAGATTGATAGAATGGATAAAAACACATAATCCAACCAGATATTGTCTACAAAACTTGCTTTAGAACTAAAGACACAAATACATTGATGGATAGGAGGTGTAAAAAGTGTTCCATGCGAATAGAAATTGAAAGAATGAGGGATGGCTATACCAAATCAGGCAAAATAGATTATAAATCAACAAAATTTACAAGATACAAAGAACATTATATATCATTAAAAAGGTGTAATAGAACAAGATGTGACAATTATAGACATTTATGCACTAATACTAAACCATCAAAATACGTGAAGCAAGAACTAACAGAATGAAGGAAGAAATAGTTCCAGGATAACAGATTTCAATACCTCTCTTTCAGTAATGAGGAGAACAACCAGATAGAGATATGTAAGGAAATACAGGACCTAAACAATACATGTTATAAACTAACTAGATTCAATCCATAAATACAGGACACACTAAAAAACAAAGCATAAATATCCTTCTCAAATGCACATAGGACATTTTCAAGGAAAAAAATTCATATGTTAATCAACAAATTAAGTCTCAATAGATTTAAAGAGTAGATACCATACAAATATCTTCTGAAACCACAACAGGATGAAGTTAGAACTCAACAACAGGAGTGAAACTGAAAAATTAAAACCATTTTGGAAATTAAACAACCATCTTTTCAAAAACCAATAAGAAATCACATGGCAATTAGAAAATACTTAGAGATGAATGAAAGTGAAAACAACATACCAAAATGAAATGCAGTGAGAGCAATTCTGATGAGTATATTTATAGCTATAAATTCTCAGAGAAGATGTACAAAATTCCAAAGAGCACATGAAAAAGTGCTCAAAGTCTTTATTCATAAAGATAATGCATATCAAAACCACAATGAAATACCATTTCTTAAAGGATGGCTAATTGGATGACTATACTAAAATATATGGGCAAAGTGTTTTCAAAGGTGTGGAGAAATTGTAACTTACACATTGTTGATGGGGATGTAAGATGATGCAACCACCTTGGAAAATAGTTTGGTAAAGCCTCCATAATTCCTTTACACATGGGGTGACCAGCACTTTCATTCTCAGGTGTATGCTCAGGAGTTGAAAACTTTTGACCACACAAAACCTGGCACATAAATATTCATAGCAGCACTATTCATAATAGCTCAAAAGTGAAAACAACCAGCATATCCATCAACTGATGAATGAATGAACAAAAAATAGTGTACATGCACAATAAAGTGTTTTTGAGGCATAATATGAAATTAAATACTGATATATACTACCCCATGGCTAAAACTTGAAACATTATGCTAAGAAAAAAAGTCAGACACAAAAAGCCACAGACTATGATTCCATTTATATGAAATATCAAGGACTGGTAAATGCATAGAGACAGAAAGTCATTGTAGGGGTTGGAGCTAGTATAGAAAGTGACAGGTAATAGGTATAAGTTTGTCTGTCAGATGATGAAAATATTCTGGGATTAGATACTAGTGTGGTTTCACATCTTGACTATGACTAAAATCTTCTGAACTGTGTATTTCAAAAATGTTTGTTTTATGGTATGTGAGTTATATTCCAATAAAAAATGTATGAGAGAAAAAATGTGATAGGCCAAGTAGAGTGATACATATCCTAACAACGTAAAATTATCAAACTTGTAGTTTACCTCAGCTCAGTATCTCCTGATTGTCAGATGTTCTGATGTGTTTTGAATACATTTGACACTTAAACAATTTTGTAAAGTGGTCATAGAAATTAAAATTATTTCCACTTTGCAAATAAGGAACACAGTCAGAGTAATCAAGTTGCTAGGCTAAGATCACACAAGTTGTCACTTCAGTAAAACTCAAGACTGACTTCTCTTTTATAGAAACTTTGCTCTGTTATGACAATTAGAAACATTCTCCAATACAAAATTTGAATTTAATTTTGATCTTTCAAGCAATAAAGCATATAAACAACATATATTTTATATTTATTATTTTTGGATAAAAAGAATATGCATTCTCATGTGCCTAAAAATTCTACTTTTTCCTAATTTTTATGAAAAAATTATGTTGTATTTAGAAATTAAGATGTATTAAAAATTCAATTTTTTGTTACTCAAGTTAGTAGAGGAAATCAGAGAGGGAGGATGCAAATCCAGGTCTATATGTGTCAGCATGTCAGTACTATTACAAAGTGCTATATAAGTGGGATACGATTAAACCATAGGCAGTAGTTAGGTCTGTGGCAATCTGCTGTTTCATTGACTAAATGAGGCAGTTGACAAGTAGCTTCTGAAAGTTATTATAATGAGGAAGTAGTTGTTGTATAGCAAACCTGTACATTTTCAAGAAAGCTGGGACTATGGATTTTAATGTAAAATCTCCAAATTGGCAAATCCTTTTTACACTGATCAGGCCAAAAAAAAAACTTTTTAAGGAATATGTTTGAATCAAACATGATATCTGTTCTATGACAATGGTTAATAAACTAATAACATTTTTCTTAGAAATACTTTTTATTATTGTTGTTCATTTATAGTCATCCCACCTTTACATCCCAAAACTGGTTGCATAATTTCTAGTATTGACTTTTATTCCTAATAAGATAGCAAAATATATATATCACATCCTGGAAATAAAGTGAACAGATTATTTAAAAATATAAAGTATGACATTTGCAAATGAAATCTTAAAAGGTATATCAAAATACATTGTGACTGTTGAATTTAGTCACAATATATGATAAATGTCATATTGTATACACATATAAATGTGTATACAATAAATCATGAATTCATTATTCATATCAACAGATGAAAGGAAAAATATAATCATTGAAATAAAAATGATCTGCAAAAACACCAACATTTATGTTACAAAAATAACCTTACCTTGAAATATTAGTTAATATTCTTTACTAAGTTAAAGTTTATCTATAAATATCTACACTAAAACTCACACACATAGGGGAAACATGTTGTTTTTAAGTTTGGAATGAAACAATGGTTCTACCAACTCAACTTCTATTTAATGCTAAATTGGAAGACCTAGGTAAAGCAATAAGACAAAATATATTTAAAAAATAAAATAATTTAGTCACTTTAAAGAAAAATTTATTTTCAAAGATTCTGTGATACTCTACTCAAAATACAAAAGTATCTACAATAAATTATTAAATCAAGAAGAGGTTCATGTTTGCTATATATAATATATTAAAACAATTAAAATTTTTATTTATACCCATTTGGTAGATGTATAACTCTAAAGTTTTACATAATTTAAAAGCTGTAAATTTATTAGAATAAATATAATTAAAATATTTATAAAGTCCCAATTAAATGGAGAGCTATATGTAGTCATTATTTAGAAAGGTTCATTTTTATTGGTGTCCAGTTTCTTTACATTATGAATTCAGTGAAATTTCATTCAAATTCTAAAATTATTATTTCTGCTACAACTTTGCAATGTTTCAATTTATTTAATGGAAGATCAAAGAACTAAGATGAGCAAGAGGACCTATTACAAAGCAATGATCAGTAATGCCATAGTTTTCTAAAATAATATAGACCAAGTAAGACCAATGGAACAAAATAACCCAGAACACAACATATGCATAAATGAAACTTAATAGGGCAGGGGTAGCATTACAACTCAGTGGAGAGAAGAGGGCTTATTCAATGAACAGTGTTGAAGTAAATGATTTTCCATAGAGGGGAATATATAACATATGTAGTATATAATAAATATTATAAATATTATAATGAATTTTAGATAATTAGCTATATCACTGTAAAAGTGAAAACATTAAACTATATGGCTCTAGGTGAACCATAGTCTGTTTCACTTCTGACAATATATTTTAGTTCCCTTCCTCTCCCCCTCCAACCTACCCCCCTACTGGAGCTACACTGACCTCAACAGTGTTCCTCAAATGCATAATGTTTCATATTTGAGGACCTTTGCCCTGTCTTCCATTTCCCAAGGATGCTTTTCCTCCACTTACCTGCATGTTTGGTGTTTTTCTCTCTTTCAAATTCAAATTGGAATTGTCTTCACTTCCCAATTTAGACATTCTTTCTTCTACCCCAGATTAATTTGTCCAGGTAGAATTTATAACTTCCTAGCATACTATGAAATAACTTATTTATGATGTGAACTTGTAAAATTTTAAGATGGTCTCTCCCTACTAGTATATCAATTCCAAGAGAGCAAAGATCTTTGTTTTCTTTGCTAAGTGCATCCAAGCACCCAGAACTGCAGCACACACTAAAGCAGTAAGTTTCCAGTTGAATTAACATTATTATGCAGTCTCTGCTTTTACAGCTTGTATTTTTTTCTATTGGTTAATAAATACGTATCAATCATAATAGCATAAAGGTATACTTTTATATTTTTTGAAAAGCTACACATCATTACTTTTCAGATTTATGTATAAAATTCCCTGGAATTCATTTTTATGTGTATGGAGTATAATAATCATAATATTATGCCTTATTTCTTTTTTTCATATACTAAATACAGGGGTGGGCAAAATAGGTTAAATTAATAGCCATCTTTATCTAAACGATAAATCATAAGTAAGGACACAAATAATAACAATAATAAGAAGAAAATACAAATAAATAATAAAAGAATAAATGAATGAATAAATAAATAATGCAAGAATAAATGCTAGGTTTTATGTATTTAAAACTGTAAACCTACTTTTTGCCCATGTTGTATAAGTATTTTTTTAACTGATCTTCAATGTCTACTGTTATATCTGTCATGTATGAAAGTTTTGTTTTATTTTTTAATTTTAGAAAAAGAGGAAAGAGGAGAGAGAGAGAGAAACATCAATGTGAGAGAGAAGCATCAACTGGTTGCTTCCTGTAATGCACCCCGACCAGGGATGGAACTCACAGCATAGGTATGGAATCAAGTCAATGACCTGTTGGTGTACAGGACAGCGCTCCAGCCAACTGAGCCATCTGTCCAGGGCTGAAGTGTTTTCTTTCTTTTTTTTTAATGCTGTCACTGCACTCCCTATTCTCACTTCTAAAGTTACAACAATTAACCATTTTATTATTCTCCATGAATGAGGTTCCTTTCACATTCTTAATGAGAAACCAAAGATCTTTATTGCTAGTTAAGGTAAATCAGATCCTTGAATTCGGTCCACATTAGATCTTCAGATAATATATGATACTTATTCTTCCCTGTCCCATCACCATTCATCATGTATTAAAATTCACTTCTCCTTTAGAATACATGGAGTGCTGTCTCATGCATTTAGTTCTGAAGTTCTCAATTCTAAGTCTTCTTTTAACAAATAACTACTAATTAATCTATAAGCTATTTTTCAAACCCCACTGGAATTAATTTATCTAATATAAAATTACCATCTTTCATCTATTTTGAATTTATTCTTGTGTGTGGCATAAGAAGGTGGTCTAGTTTTATTTTTCTGCATTTATCTGCCCAATTTTCCCAATGCCATTTATTAAATAAACTGTCTTTAGCCCATTGTATATGCTTGCTTCCTTTATCAAATATTGTTGACTATAAAGGCATGGATTTATTAATGGGCTCTCTATTCTGTTCCATTACTATATGTCTGGCTTTATGCCAGTACTATGTTCTTTTGATTACTATGACCTTATGGTATAGTTTAATACTAGGTAGTGTGATTCCTCCAACTTTGTTCTTCTTTCTCAAAATTGCTGTTGCTATTTGGGGCCATTTGTGGTTCCAAACATTTTTGAAATATTTGTTCCAGCTCTGTGAAATATATCATTGTTATCTTAATAGAAATTGTGTTGAATCTATAGATTGCATTGATTAATATGGACATTTTAATGATGTTAATTCTACCTATCCATGAACATAATATGTGCTTCCACTTGTTTGTATCTTTAATTTCTTTCTCCAGTGTCTTATAATCTTCTGAGTGCAGGTCTTTAACATCCTTGGTTAGATTTATTCCTAGGTATTTTATTCTTTTTGAAGCAATTGTGAATGGGATTTTTTTAATTACACTTTCTGATAGTTCATTATTAGCATATAAACTGCAACTGATTTCTGGATATTTGTAATCTACTACTGTACTGAATTCATTTGTCAGTTCTAGTGGTTATTTGGTGGAATCTGTAGTGTTCTCTAGTAAAACATCATGTCATCTGCAAATAAAGATAGTTTTACTTCTTCCTTTCCAATTTGGATGCCTTTTGTTTCTTCATTTTATTTGATAGCTATGGCTAGAACTTTCAGTACTGTGTTGAGTAAGAGAGATAAAAGCACACATCACTGTCCTTTTCCCAATTTTGAGGGGAACACTTGTAGATTTTTCTGATTGAGTATGATGCTGGCAGTGGGTTTGTCACATTTTGGTATGATTCCTATATTCTCATTTTGCTGAATGCTTTTATCATAAATGGTGCTGGGCTTTATCAAATGCTTTCTCTGAATTTATTGATGTGATCACGTGTTTTTTATCCTTCATTTTATTTATGTGGTGAATCACTTAAGTGTTAGACAAAAATAACATAAAAACCCTAGAAGAAAACAGGCAATGAAAACTTGGACCTTGATTATAGCAATATTTTTTCTGGTATATCTCCTCAAGCAAGAGAAATAAAAGAAAAATTAAACAAAGGGACTACATCAAACTAAAAGTTTTTGCACAGCAAAAGAAACCATCAACAAAATAAACAAGACAACCCACTGAATGGGAGAACATATTCACTGGTACATCTGATAAGGGATTAATATCCAAAATTTATAAAGAGTTTATTAAAGTCAACTCCAAAAAAAGAAACAATCTAGTTAAAAAATGGTCAAAGGTACTGAATAGACACTTCTCCAAAGAGGACATATAGACGTCCTATAGGCATATGAAAAAAATGCTCAATGTCACTAATCATCAGAGAAATGCAAGTTAAAACCACAATGAGATATCATTTCACACTGGTCAGAATGGCTATCATCAATAAATCAACAAATAAGTGCTGGCGGTGAGGATGTAGAGGGAGCTCCTTTTCACTGTTGGTGGGAATGCAGACTGGTGCAACTATTGTGGAATGCGGTATGGACATACCTCAAAAAATTAAAATGAAAGTGCCTTGTGACCCAGAGATTCTACTTCTGAGAATTTATTGAAGAAACCCAAAACACTAATTCAAAAGAATATGT
>CM052543.1:60974730-60993938 GCA_028533065.1 Trachops cirrhosus
GAGATATGCTAAGTGAAGTTAGCCATTCAGAGAAAGACAAATACCATATGATTTCACTTAAATGTGAAATCTAATGAACAAATCTAAACTAACAAGCAAAATAGAGACAGACTCATAGTGAGCAGGCTGACGTCTCTGGGGATGGTTAGAGGGTGGAAGGATCAAGTACGAAGAAAAAAAGGTGCATGCACATGGACAATGGTGTGGTGGTTGGGTGGCATGGGGTTGGGGGATGTGGTAGAGGATATAAAGGGGATGAATGATAATGAGAAAATACAATAAAATATAAGTTAAAATGAAGAAATAAAATAAAATTACCATCTTTGTCTGACTTACATTTTATAAAAATGTCTCTCCGTCTGTATAATCTAGTACACAGGAAGCTAATTAGCATTTTGCTAATGAACTATGGAATTAAAGAATTCTCAAGATTATGTGCTTGCTGTTGTCTTTTTATAATATTAGCTTATTAAAATAAAATTTACCCTTCAAAATCTTGATGCCTCCAATTAAGGAACACTTATTTTCACATATGTTTTGTTTTGAATGGGGTTTTAAGGATAGGTTTTTCTCTTCACAAAATGATCTAAAAGTCAATTGGAATTTTTCATTATGTCTACTGTTATCTTATACAAGAATCTAAAAACAGTATATTAATAGATTTATCTAGTGTGCCCTTTGGGTGATTTTATTTGAACAGGACGATATGACATATCTGCACTACAGTAGAAATTTACCTAGGGGGACATTAAAATTGACCTTTTACAAAAATGATTTATAATTCTACATTATGATCTTACTGGTGCAGCACCTTATAATTCCAAAATAATGGTAATGCATATTTGTAGGCTTAATAATGGTTATGGCAGAAGAAATATGTGGAGGAAGGTAATTTGTTAAAAATATAAGAGATTTATCAATACAATTCAGTGTTCTAAAACTGTTTGTATTTGTGGTAACAGCATTGGGATGATTGGTCAGCCATTTCAGGTGATTATTTTGAACAAATCCATGGCATTTTGATGACAAATTCTTGTACAGCTCTTAAAGTTCAACTTACTAATTTATAGCTACAGTTTAGATATTTCCTTTTTGGCTAAGAATTTTACCATCTCTTTCTATCCAAGATGATAATGTTATAATTTGGACCCAAGTGCCACTACCACCCAAGTTCACTAGTAAGCAAAAGACAGCTGCCACTGTGAGTTAAATATATTTTGTAGCTCTCCAAGAGGGAATTCTGGAAAAGCTCATTGAATACAAGGTCAGCAAAACACTTCTGAAGTTCACAGATCATTGGGGAAATCAGCAGAAGGGCTTGCTGCAGCTGGAACATATGCTAATCACCTTGGCATCAGTTGCAATTTCTGCCAAGAGGTATCTCAGGGTTGCCATTATTAAAAATGCATCAGCCTCAGGCAGTCACCTTCTAGCTCTTAGATTCAAAAGGCCATGCCAGCAACGTACAGGAATTTGACATCGTGGGTAATGAGATAAGTCAACTGGGAAGGTGTGCTGTATGAGGGTCTCGTATCTAATGTAGGAAATAAGGTACAGCCTACTTTGGTTTTATTACTCATATTCATCAGAAGTCCCATCTTTGCACTGGCACTTTCCCAGTAAAAAAACAAGTTTTACTTTTCTATCAAGAGTGATGACTTTCCTGCAGGATAAGGCCACACATGAAGTACAAAACATCGTGGTAAGTTTTCTACAAACTACCCATGATATGATTATGTACTTTTTACTTTATGTTATACATTGACACAATTGCCCAATCAGGGCTTCAAATATATCCCAAATTTCATATGAAAATAATTACGAAATACTGGCTAGAGAACACTGTACCTAACGTCAGTTAAATCAGCAGTGCCCAACTTTTTTTTGGCACCGGAGACTGGTTTCCTGGAAGACAATTTTTCCATGGACAGGGCTGGGGGAGGATGGTTTTGAGATGATTCAAGAGCAATAGGCCTAGACTCATACCAGCTGTGGCCTGAAGGTGGGGAAACCTGAATTAAATATTTGATTAATGAATGGAAAAGAAATGTGGTCTTCCCAATATTCCTCCCTCCAAAACACTTGAAGCCACAGTAAACTTTCCTTAAAGGCTTGTGCTAACGTCAGCAGTGAAACCACTGAAAAATTACAAGTTCTTACTTAGTGAATAGTATTTCCATCTTTTCCCTGAAAGTTTTCTTTTGCTCTTGGTAAACCCTGGGCTTTTAAATGCAATTCCAAGTAGTTCTTACATCAAAAATATTAAGAAATATTTTGTTAGATTTAGTTTTTCATTTTTACCATCTGACAAAATTGTGTCATAGATGGAGAGTTTTGGCTTAGGTGTTGAATATTGCCTTGATGTCCTGGGCTGTGTGCCCAGCGTCTCTCAGAGCCACAACAGCACATGCTGTGCCTCAGGGAGGACTAGACAGTCAGTGAACCCCTGGAGGTCGTGAACTAAACAGTCAAGATCTTCTAGCTGAAAATGGACCAAAAGGATCACTGCTCCTCAGATCCACTGCAGGAAAAAAAATGTCCATGGAATTACATGTCCACAAAATTACTGTTGCCTATAATTGTACTTTGGTGATGTTTGTCCCCATTTACAGAGTATATTTAAATTTTGCTCTATATTTGTCCAGATAGAAATGTCTGAAGTCAAAAGGAAACAGTGAGTTAGTACTCCAGGAGCCACTCCTTAGAAATGGTTCTTGCCAGCATCTAGGTCAATTATGTCATGAAGATTGAAGTTGCAACTACAGAAGTTCAAGAGGACTGTGTTACGTTTCAGGTAGGTGTAGAAGGGTGGCTTATTTATGTCCAAAGATAAAAAGGATTTCATAAGATATTTTTAGCAAGAAAAATAAAATGCTCTAGGTAACAAGGTCAGGGTCTTCATTCTGGGAAACTTTTTTTTTAACATATGGTCTTTCTTATGGTATTATGTTTTTCCATGGTGTAAGCTTTTTTGAACTATTATGGGCATTATTCTAGCAGAATGGGAGGATAGTTAGGTCACTGAGTTTAACCCAACTACATCTTAAAAAGAATATGCCATCTGCATAAAGTAAGTAGAGGACACTGTTGTAAATTGGGTTTTTCATCTCTTAAATCATGTAGATTGGTGCATGCATGTATTGATACATGTGTGTACAATTTAAAATAGAATGCATTTTTCTAAATATATAACATACACAGGTCTACAGAGTTTTTCAAGATGCATGTAAATCTCATTTGCTATGAATTTAAGCATGCAAATTTAATGCAATACTTGTGATTCAAGTAGCATGCTTGTAAATCAATCTTTCTGTTATTCAAGTTGAAAAAATTTGAGGGAAAAAGCAAAATTGATAGATGAAGAAATGAGATTTATGGAAGATTTCAGTTTATGCCTCAGGGGTTCAATTTAGTCATCTGGTTTTGGTACTGTATTAGATGTCATTTAAGGCCACTCTAACTAAATATTTCATTTTGGTTATGAAATTATATCTATAAATATTTAATACAAATAATATGTGAGGAAAGGGTTCAGTGACTGCTCTTTTTATTCTTTTGTTACATTAAAATCAAACTCTGCTATGAACTTCCTTAACAACTCAAATTCTAATATGCATTATCAAGTTTTAACTTTCTTCCTATTGTACATTGTGGATTTTACACGTAATAATTTGTGAATTTTGAGGGGTAGGTGGAATTGTGTGTTCAGAGACTACATCTCTTCAGGTATTCCAAAGAAATGTATACAATATATATGATCACTATCATATGTATGAGATAATTATCATGTATAAATTAAAAATAAAAGATAATGATATATTTCTACATAGATATATTTACATTCTGGAAACAGTGATATATTATGACATAAAATATCACTATATGCAGAATTTAAAGATAGAGGCTACTGATAGTATTGAGTCTATTTGGCCAATGGAAAAGAAATTTTCTACACATACTTTAAACAATAAATCCTACTGATTATAACAAAATTCATCATGCAACATTGTTTTGAGATTGTATAGATCTTTTCAAAAAATTTGCAGAAAATCCCTGGCTGGTGTGGCTCAGTGTATTGAGTGCCAGACTATGAAGCAGAGGGTCGCTGGTTCAATTCCCAGTCAGGGCACATACCTCAGTTGCAGGCCAGGTTCCCCGGTGTGGGGAGTGCAAGTGGTAATCACACATAGATGTTTCTCTCCCTCTCTTTCTCCCTCCCTTCCCCTCTGTTTAAAAATAAATAAAATATTTTTTAAAAATTTACTGAAAATGCAAGTTTTATACTCTTCCCCAAGCATTTATTACTTATGGGGTTCTCAATGATGTTTCATTGACATATAAGTATGCAATAAAAATAGTTTTTAAAGTCTAAGTTCTAATCTCACTGTCCATGTGTTTATCCTCTATGTCAGAGATCTTATCACCAAGTACTATGTAATGTCCTATTTAGGCTGTGGTCTCCTACAGTGAGCTGGAACCTACTGCATTGCCTACATTTTATCTAACATTGTATCCCAGCACCTGACACTATATTTAATGCATAGTAAATAATAAATGTTATTTGTGAATAATCAATTCATGAGTGGCCATATTGTATTTTGAATCTTAGTTCACTCATTTTTATGATTGGTATACTATTTTATGGCAATACATTAAATGATGAAACTGTCTAGTGTCAAATAGATATTTGATATTCTTTTTGCCTTTAAAAATTAGTATCAACAATCATTCCCTAAATTCAATATATCCCCATAGAGTAGAAAAAATTTTCCTGACATCAAATATAATCCTGTTTTCAATGACAACTAAATGCATCAGTGCTAACTACAAATAATAATCTCTTTGAACCCTAATTGAAGAGAATAGAATGCTTCATGCTTTATATACTTAATATTATTTTTAACACAACTATTATAAAGGAAGAAGCAAGCAAACTTACTGACCAGCCTTGACATGATACAATGGGAAAAATACAGCTTCATGGTATAAGAGACAGGGTATGAAGGGAGATATGTGATCTAGTAACTTCACAGAATATCTGGGCAGTAAAGGTTGGCATAACCAGTCCAGGGGAATACAAGGCATGGACCACAGTCTCCTTATCTTACCAAGTAACCATTGATTCCCATCTGGAAATGTTCTGTTACTCAAAACATCTGTGATGTAATCACTGATTGCTAATTAGTACATTAAAATGCTTCCCAAGTAACTGACCAAGACAAAGAAAATATTAGGATATTCTGTTGTCCAGGTGGTCTTCTCTCTTTTATTTCCACCCATCCCTCTCAGTAAGGACTAATAAACCAGCTTCCCATGAACTTGGAATTCACTACAAGAAACATAAACAATAAAAGGATTAGAAATAGGAAGAGGAAATAATTTTTTTCTGCTTTCTACTTATATAATTGTCAAACTACAGCAAGTTGTCAATGTAATTACAGTGCAGAAAAACCACACTACAAAAAGGTTGTTTATTCTAAGTAATCAGATGATAATGTTGGAAATATAAAATTACTGTAGGAAGGGTGTATTATTGATTTTTTTGTAACAATTTGTTTTAGAGATCATAGAAGTACGTATTTGATGGGGTCAATTTGAGGAAAATTTAACAATTTTTATAGTGTTTATTTTAATGATCAATTTAATTTTCATTAACATTTTAATATTTTAAAATTTTTTAAATATTTTAAGATGGTCATTTAGGATATATGTCCCTTTCTTATTTAACGTGTATTAAAAGCATTTGCTCTTGATATATCCTCCATTTACAATTTTAAAGGCTCAGTAACATGCCAGAGTCATTTGTTTGGAAAGCACACAATTAAGAGCTCTCTGTACTCTATAAAATGGATACTTGTCCATCATAACAAACTTTGTGTTTCTTGGCATCTTCTTTCACTTCTGAGACATTCTGAAAGTTAATTAATGTTCCTCAAAATGTATTAATAATATTTATTAATGACCACCTCTTTATGTGCTGATATCATTGGTTTTACCTGAGAAGTTATATATGTATGTGCAGTTTGGGATCATTTTTTCTCACTTGGTATATATAACTATATTTTATTTACTATAAGTTTATGTTATACAATAACAAACAAATATATTTGATAAAGGGTATATTTATTAAGGAAATTGGCTTCAAAGTTATACTTCCAGGGTTTGAATTTTAGTTACAATACTAAGAAAACTGCGTGATTTTGAACAAGCTACTCAATCCTAGGCTTCATTTTTTCACCTATAAAATAGGAATACCATTGGTATTTATTTCTTAGGCTTGACATAATAATTTAATGATATAATATGAATAAATCTTCTTAAAAGAGTTACAGAGTACTAGGAATTCAATACAATTAGCTGTTTTTCACAGCATTGGTACTGATATATACAGGGTGAGGTAAAAGCAGGTTTACAGTTGTGAGTGCACAAAACACCGTTTATTCTTGTATTATTATTTATTAATTATTGTATTATTTCCCATATGAATAACTGTAAACCTACTTTTGCCCAACCCTGTATATGAAATCCTTACACTCAAGTCAGAGGCTTTTAAAAAATATTTAAATACACAGAAAATTCAAACCATTGAAATCTTAGACAGTCTTTATAATTGACTGGATGATATTCTCAAAGTAATGGAATATATGGCAAGGCACAGGCATAATGCTTAATCTCATCTACTATGTAAAAGTGTGCTTTTAAGTAAGCTAATATTTTGCCCTATTTTAAAAATATCTTATTGACTAATCTCTAATTTGTGCTTAATGTGGAAATAGAAATGGTTTGAAGACAATTATTTTTTTTCATAAATGCTACTGTCTGAATAGTGCTATATAGTTATTTTATTCTTAATGTAAATATTTGTAATAAAACAAAGAAAAATCTATTAAACCCATGTCTCAGACAACTTGAATATCTTCCAGTTTTGTTTTATATATACTGAACTCTTGGAGATTATATTATGATTATAATGGTGAAGTAATTGATTCATAAACATGTAAATTCAGTCTAGCATTGTGTAAAGCCTAATGAAGGATGCATTAACAAGAAAGAAGGAAAAAGAAGAAAAGAAAGAAGAGAGGTGTCTGTACGTCTCTGGGTAGAAAGGCTATAAGAGTTGCTGATTTTCTTAAACTGGACACTAAAAATGCACCAATTAGCTATTTGACTCAGGCAAATATAATAATTTCTTTATTATTTTTCCTTTATTAAAAGAAAACAATATTTCCAGTCACTGGGATATTGTGACTGTCATACTAGAAGTATGGGTATGCATGTAAAAATAATAAACCATTATAAGGATGTTCGTAGTCTTAAACATTTCATTTTCTAAATTGAGCATGCTTCATAGTAGTTGGATGGTTTCACTAAAGTAAATCTGTTAAAAAAGAATACACTTTAGAAAAAATATATTAAAAGTATTAGCTTAAGAGATAATAGAGGGAGAAGTCTGTAACTTTTCAGGAAAATATTGGAAATGTGTATGTCAGAAGACAAATTGAAGGAATATCACATAAATACCTGTCAGGGCTCTGTCACCTTCTAATTGCATATCCTTGGACATATGACTTCATAGCTCTAATATTTAGCTATCTCTTCTGAAATATTCAGTCTCTGGTCCTTTGTATATCAAGTATTAATCTTTTTCTAGTGTATACAATCCTTTCCCTAGTGAGAGTTTTGAAGGAAATAGTTTTTAATCATGTTCTCAGCCCATTTGGAAATAACTTTTGTGTGAACCAGGCAATTTTATAAGAACTAGAGACAAAGAAACATAAAATAGTACTTTAAGAAAGAGCATGATTTGAAAGATATATGAATATGTAATTACAATACTGTTTTTAAATGTTAAATGCTATTGTGTTCAATGTGTTACAATTACACAGCATTAATAAGACTACTTAAGAGAATTGTGGAAAGCATCACAAAGGAAAAGGCATTCAGATTTAGATTTGAGTAATGAGCCAAAATGATACCATTCTTCCTTTAATTCTCTGTTCAATCATAACAATATAATCACAAAATAAAAACTTAGATGAAACCAGCTTACATTGCCTTAATACAAATGCAGGATTAAAATGCATAGAGATTAAAGATTTTAAAAGGTTTGCAAATACAAATCTCAAACTATGAACTTTCTGCTAATAGTATTTTTTTCTTAAGAATAAAATATTATTTATTATGTCTCTTTTTTATAAAACAAGCAGATATCCAGATGGTCATCTTTATAGATTATCAGCTAAAACCATAATTTAAAGCCAAAACTCTAAAGTAGAACTAAACTAAGGTACAATATGAACTGCAAGAAAAGGGGAAAAAAGAGTACTTTTTGTTAAAGTGCTCACTTTTTCAAAATAGATTATTCAAGTACTTGTATACCCACATTCAAAACATCTTCGGGGATCTAAAATCAGAGCTCACATTTCCATTATAAAGCAAGCATACTTAACTCAGTGTCAACCCTTATTAGGGAAATACTATTTTCTCAGAGACAGGAAAATATGTTTTAGGGCAATGCCTTACAAGATTTTCTTTTCCAGACCCGTGAGTAATGATGAAAGCCATACTTGCTGTATGTCTCCTAGTTGTTTTCTCACATTATTGAAAGGCGATATATAGTTACTTCTCAGACTCTATGACTTGGAAACCACTGAATACCAAATTATATGTTTTCATCATTCTCAATTGGTGAAGAAAAATCTGCTATCTAGCATGATCCCAGGAGTAAAATGTTCCAGTTAATCAGGTAGTCATATGATCTACTACAGTCTTCACTGTTGAAACCAACCTCTCTGAATTAGCACCGTTTCCACAGATGCGCCTAGCCTGTATTTCCAGATGTCACTGGATAATATCAGAAATCTAGTGTTATGTCATCCTGTATTCTTCATTCACTGACTCAGAGGCCCAGGTAACTAATTACTGGCTGTGATTTTTAGTTTATTTATTTGAAAAATGAGGATAGGAATGATATCTGTCTATCTCATCAGATTAAGGTATGGAATATTATTGACATTGCAGAAGCCTCCCTTATGGCTCTTTCTAATAATTATTAATCCCAGAAATATCCAATATTCTGGCCTCTATCATGATAGACTAGCTTTCCCTGATATCAAATTCTAATTAAATGGAAGTTTACAATATTTACTTTTTGATGCTGGCTTCTTTCACTAGATATTATGACTGTGATATTCATCTGATATTGACTACAACAGTACCTGTAATTGGTTCATTCTGACTGTTGTATACAATATAATTTTCTTTAACCCAGTCTAATGCTGATAAACATATAGTATTTTTCCACTATGGGACTACTATGAATAATGCCACCATGTATACTATTTTACATGTCCCTTGGTGTATTTTAATTTCTTATATACTTAGTGAAGTAATTGCAGAGTGAAAGGGTTGGTATATGCTCAGCCTTTGTAGATTCTGCAAAACAGTGTCCCCTTGCTGATATGAATTAGTATTCATATTTCTACCAACAGTATTTAAAAGATCTAGATCTTTTTTTCTCTCACTCAGGGGTTTATAATCATATCTTATTGTGGTTTCAGTTTGTATTTCTCCAATAAACTTACTGGCATTTTAAGTATCTCTTTGAAGAAAGAGGATATTTTTTGCCGATTTCTGAGGTTAAATTCTTTATTATTTTAGTTCTATATTTATTCTATACATAAAGCCTTTATCTAGTATATGTATTGCAATTTCTTCTCCCATTATTTAACTAGTCCTTTTACTCCTTTATTGGTATGTTTTGATGACTATGCCTTTCATTTTATAAAGTTTGATTTTCTATTTCTTTTTTTCTTTACCATTAGTGCCTTCTGAGTCCCATCAAAGACATATTACACCTATGGCTCTTCAAGGTAAGAAAAATGTTCTGTTATGGTACCATTAAAAAACTGTTTTACCTCTTCCATTTATGTCTACAGACCATGTGGAATTTCTTTCTGTATATTGTGTGGTGTATTTAATTTTTCTATGTAGATATTCAGTTGATCAACCTATGCAAGATGGGCAGTTTCCCTCCCTTAATTGTTTCTGTTAGTGAGTCATCTTCTGCTGGCGTTTATATGAAGAAAGATTTTTAATAACAGTCTAATTCTTAAAATACAAATGGGTTTTTTTCAGATTTTTCTATTTATTCTTCTATTAGTTTTTATGTTATATTTTCCTAGTATAATTTTTGCTTCATCTAAGTTATTCCCTTGTTGAGAAGTTATTCACTTTGTCCTCTCTGCATGCTTTTTACCACCTTGTGGTGATATGCATTTTTGTATTTCATATATTGAGAATTTGTGTATCCCACTTTGGTTAGTCTTCCTATAAATATATCATTGTATTAGTTTCTTCAATTAACAAAACTTTTAGTTTTTAACTTTTGCTATTTTATTTTAATTTGACTTAATTACACAATTATTTTTATCATTATATTTAAAGCATACAAATCTTTCCTTGTACAACCTTCCTTGTCACAAGCTTTGAAATATATATTTTATTTACATTTATTTCAAAACATTTTATAATATTCTCTATGTTTTTATTTCTGATTTGTGAATTAAGAAAAAGTACTTAATTTCCAAATATTCTGGGATTTTATTGTTATCATATTGTTGATTCTCTGTTTAATTCTACTCTATAATCAGATTAGATATCACTATGAGTTTGAAACATTAAAACTAGTTGAGCCAAAATGAATGGCTCAAGTTTTCTATATTTGCAAAGATAATTTTCAATGCTTATTACTAAGACAATTTAGTTATTTTTGAGGGTAACTTGGAATTCTGTTTATCATTTGGCTTTTTGTTTTTATTTTATATATTTTAAGGCATTGTAATAAGATACATGCAAACTTGTAGTTGCTTTATCTTAGTTTTAAACTAACCTTCTTTTATAGCTATGTTTTCTATTTATCTTCAGTAATATTTACTATCCCAGTGGTTATATCTTCTTGTTTCAACATAGTTATACCAGTTTCCTTTTAAATGACATTCCTATGGTACATTTTTCTTAGTTCTTCTACAATTGGTGAGCTTATATTTAAGATGTGACTTTTGTATACAGTATATATTTGCTTTTTTAAAAAATATGGTTTATAGTTTTTGACTTGTAATTAAAGCATTTAGTCTTCATTTAAATGCAATAATATCTGAACTTCTGATCAAGATGGTGGCATAGGTAAACATGACTCACCTCCTTTTACAACCACATCAAAATTTTAGCTAAAGTATAGAACAACCATCACTCAGTAATCAAACTGAATGAAAGTCCAACAACTACAGAATTAAAGTAATCACATCCATCCAGACTGGTAGGATGGATGGAGAAGTGACATGGCTGGTCCCACATCCACATGTGGTGAAAAGAATTTGGGAGGGAGATCTTCGAAGTGAGGAGTCCCAGCCCCACACCAGGCCCCCAGCCCAAGTTTCCAGTGCCAGGAAGATAAGTTCTTATAACTTGCAAAAACCAGCAGGGACTGAGTCAGTGGAAGAAACTTCTTGAGTCCCTAGCAGTTCCCCATAAATAATCCACACATAGACATATGCAGATGTATTGGTGCTGAGCTCCAGCACCAATGGGGTAGCAGCTTGAAAGGCACCAGTGGCAGACAGAAAGGAAACAAAGTGTTTGACGTCAAGGTAGGAGCTGGGGGACAGCTTTCTACCAGACAGAAATGTGGGAAGAGGCTGTTGTTACTTGTCTGAGCTCTCCCGTCATGGAGCAATAGAGCCAGCAGGCAGGTGCCATATCTGAGACCTGATCAACCAGGCTAACCTGTTTGCCCCACCTTGGAGATCCCCTGAGACTCTCCCCCACCCAGCATATGGGCCCACCCAAACAGTTAACTGTGAATTTTCCATATTAATGGAGGATCTTGGCTCATGCTTCACAACTCCCAAAATCTCAAACAAGCAAAAGGTGGTCTCTGAGCCCTCAGCCCCCCATACCCCTTGATAAATGGCCCCAGGCTTGGCACTAGCAGCAGCCAACCTAGATTCACAGCTTGATTTCACCTGGGGATCTTCAAGCCCAGCACAAGTAGCAGCCATCTAATATTGCCATCTAATAATCAGGGGATTACCTGAGCGAGTGAGGGGTGCTTAGTAGAGGCAGACAAAGGGGGAGAAATTGGGACAACTGTAATACCATAATCAATAATATACAATTTAAAAAAATAAATAAAATGGCAATAGTTCATTAAAAATAAATGTAATAATTTCTACATTTGGTTTTAATCGATTCCATTTATTTCAGATTTAGTTTCATCAGTGCCTCAGTTTCTGATTTTCACTCTTTCAGCTGAAGAATCAGCTTCACAACACTTTTGTACACATTTCAGTGTAATGCTCTTATTTGTTTCTCTGTTCAAATATACTCTCTTTTAATACACTACATCTTTGTCTTTTACTGTTTTTCCTATGCTAAAAACTGGATGTGATTTTCCTTATGAATATTAAGTCTTCAACTTTAATAGGGCTTAAGTAACTGAGAGAATAGTGGTGTAACTTGCTGAAATAGTGAAGATTTGTATATTTTTGGAAGAAATAAAAAAAGTAATTTTAGATATATTGGTTTGAGATTTCTATAGATTTTATCTCAAGGACTATGACAGATCAGGTCATATCAATAAGAATACAATAGGGCAGGCACACAGATGTATATAATTATCTCAAGATAGAGTAGATGAAGAGAAGACCAGCATGAAAGCCTGTACAGTGGTGTATCTTAGAGTTCATAAAGGGAAGGTTAAGCAATATAAAAAAAAACTGAAAAGAATTAAGAGCTACAGTGAAATTGGTGGCAAACCAGAGTATTATGTTCTACCCATCAAGTAAAGAAAGCAGTTGAAAAGAGTTTAAAAGTACCATAATTGTACTTTAAGATGAGATTTTACTTTAAACAAGGTTGAGGTCATTAGCAATCTAGATAAGAGTGGTTTTGGCATAGTGTTGGGAGGGTGGGGGCAGAATCTAGCTGGCCAGAGATGATAAGAGAGTAGCAGTTACCAAATTAGAAACATATAACATAAAACTTATTTCTAATTGAATTATAGTTGTTGATATATATATTATCAGGGGAGAGTATTTACTTAACAGGTGTTACTGATATTAAGAATTTTTTAATGGGGGTCACTACATATAGTTCCGCCTGGAGATAGTCTAAGAACTGTAGGGTAATGGGTTGGAATTCTATACTAAGTGGAGGAATTTTTCCTTATTAGAAACTGCATGGGTTGAATTGGGTTCTAATCAAAGTTCTAAGTCTCCAGCACTGTGAGATAATAAGTGTATGTAGTTTTAAGCAACACTCTTTGTGGTACTTTATTATAGCATCCCAGGAAACTAATATAGAGGCCAAAACACTTCTCATTACGAAAAGGAAAATAAAATTATGTGGATCCTGATTGGTTACTCTAGTTGATGGAACAAAAATTAGATACATCCCTTCAAATAATTTTCAATCAGCTAATTAAGAAGCAACAGAACACAGCAAATAACAAGTAAAGGAAAAGGAGTTTGATGTTTGGGAGAAAAGAAGGTGAGGTACGATCAGTTCAGAGAGCTCATGATTCAGTGGGAAATGAAATAAGAGTGCTGATAGCACTGAGAGCCAGTATGTAACTTGTGGCTACATATTTAAGTTGGGACATGTGATCTTGGTTTTATCTCTTGATTTTAACCATGCTCAGCTATTTTGAATCAAGGTTGACATTTTGTAAAGTGTAAACAACAAGGGAGAATGGGACTGGGCCACTCTGGATGGACACAAGGATGCTACCATAGTGTCAAATGCTGGAATCCTATGTAGTAAGGAAATACTGAGAATAGAAGGGTAATGGAAAATATAATTGTGGTGAAGTCCATTGGTGAGTGGGTTTAAAATTGTTAGAAAAGGTATTTAGAGTATGTGAGTGCAAAATATGAGGAATTTGGTTTGACGGTGGAATGTTTAAAATCAATACTTGGCCATGGGGCAGTTAATGTTAAACTAAAGAGTTGCTTTCCAAATGTTTCTATTCAGGACATAGATACAAAATAAAAAAATATATACATGGAAAACTGTGGTCAAGAGACAGTTCCTTTCATCCAGGGCAGCACCCTGACACTGGCCCTCACAATCCCACACAGCTGCTGTGTCAGCTTAATATCAGAGATGAACTGGTTTCTTAATAACGGTGCAAACACACGCCACAGCAAGATGCTGAGAAACTGGCTTGGAGAAAGACCATGGAAGTAAGTGACTGAGGTGAATTCTGTTGGCAGCAGGTAAAGAAACTGAGGTCAGCGTGTTGGACTGATCCTCTAATTAGGGGTGCCCGACATTTTGGCATCTCTGTGCCACACTGAAAGAAGAAGAGTTGTCTTGTGCCACACATTACATATATTGTGACACATAATCACACAAAAAAATCTCATAATATTTAAGTGAATTTATGACTTTGTGGTGGGCTGCATTCACAACCATGCTGGGCTTGCATGTGACCTGTGGGGCACACAGGTTGGACACCCATAGATGTTGAAACATAAGGGTTGATATTTAAATGATTATGGCAATAAAGATGGTCAGGAAGGTGCTAATGTGATATCTTCAGTTAAAAACAAAAGTCACCTGGGATTTGGTGGTCTTAAGAGTGTGATTGGTACAGCTGACAGTACATACTTCAGAGGAACTCAGATTTTTAGAAAAGTGACCCACCAGGTGGGATTGTAAGAAACAAGCACACCTACCTCAATATATAGTCCCTTTGTTGATTAGTGTGCAATGACAAATTAATATGTTTCTGCTCAATTCAGATGCAGTTAAATGCTTCAGAACCATTTCAGAATGAAGAAAATTTGGAAAGTTTTATTTAGAATAAAAATGAATTTTTTCTTAAAAATGAGGGATTGAGCAATAAGGAAAAAAAGACTCGTGGACATGGACAACAGTGTGGTGATTGTAGGAGGGAGGGAGGTATAAGAAAAATAAATGGTATGGAAAAATACGATAAAAATAAATTTTGAAAAATGAGCAAGAGATAACATTACATAGGATTATTCTCAACACAGAGCATTAGTGTTTGTTATTACCTGGGAGGCTTTTCTTGCTGGTTTAAAGCATCATGAACTATTAGGAAAAAAACCTTATAATTCTAATTAATGCCACCTGCTAGGGACTAGTCTCTTGGGCATATTTTTGAGACAAGATGGGCATAATTGAGAATGGGGGTGTATAAATTATATATAGGCTTGCCATATCTAGCTGATTAGAAATACAGAACGTTTAATTACATTTGAATTTCATATAAACAAATGATATTTTAGTATAACTATATTCCAAATATTGCATGAAACATATTTAAACTAATTATGTGTTGTTTATATAAATTCAGTATTAGCTGGGCATCCTATCCTGTCTTTTATCTAGCAAACCTACCTACACACAGGTTAGCATATACTCACATATCAATACATGTCTCCTGGCTGCTGTAATTTTGGGCCAGGAAAATGTTATGAAACTGCCCTTTGAACCAGTGATCCCACTTCTGGGAATATATCTGAAGGAACCCAAAACTCTAATTCAGAGGTGTTAGATCTAAGCAGGCCTAGGAGGAATGAAAATCACCAGGCGAGAAAATGGCATCCTGGGAAGCTGCATGCAGACCCTACCCAGGAAGATTAGGGTCTGGGGTCAGTTTATCTGGCATAACAGGATGCAGCTTTCACCCAGCAACCAGCTTTAGCCAGTCAGACTCTAATACCCCAACCGTAGGTTTTTGCATTTAAAAACCCTGATCTAAGAGCAACCAAGGAATCCCAACCTCCCTTAGTTGGCCCCACTTTCCTCTTAACCTCCCTAGGTTGGCTCCACCTTCCCTCTTATTCCCCACTAATAAACTCTGCTCTCCTTAGCTTGCTGCATCCATCCAATTTCTTGAGCGACTCTGACCTAACAAAAAGAACATAAGCACCCCTATGTTTATTGCAGCATTATTTACAATCACCAAGATATGGAAGCAGCCCAAGTGTCCATCAGTAGATGAGTAGATAAAACAACTATGGGACATTTACACGATGGAATGCTATTTGGCCATAAAAGAAAAAAAAAGAAGTTTCACCCTTTGCAGCAGTATGGATGGATCTGGAGAACATTATGCGAAGTGAAATAAGCCAGTCTGAGAAAGACAAATACCATATAACTTCACTCATTTGTGGAATCTAATGAACTAACTGAACTAACAAGGAAAATGGGGACAGACTCATTGACAGCAGGATGACAGCAAAGGGGATTTGGGAGGTGGAAGGGTTGAGCAAAACAGAAGGACTCACGGACATGGACAACAGTGTGGTGATCGTAGTGGGAAGGGGGTATAAGGGGACTAAATGGTAATGGAAAAATACAATAAAAATTGAAAAAAGTTATTTAAACTAAAAATGCAATGTCTGAGGTATTACATGGACATAGGATAATTCAAAAATATAATTGTTTTCTAAGTGACTGCTAACAAAATCTAGAGATCCAGCCTTCAAGGAAAACAGTGGTTTCCAAATGGTTCCATTGCATTTTGGTTTCTGAAAATGTCTCCTTTACTTCTGAAGGATAATTTTTCTGAATATAGAATTCTAAGTAGTCCACTTTCTCATTTAACACTTTAAATATTTTACTCTATTCTCATTACTCTTGCATGGTTTTTGGATAAAAAAGATTGCTGTAATTTTTATTCTTTGTTTTTCTATAGGTAAGATGTCTCTTTCTCCACCCCGTACCACCAAATTATTTCAGGATTTACTCATTGTATTTAGTTTAATGCATTTTGAGTGTGGTGTACCTATGTGCAAAATTTTAAAATATGTACCCTGCTTGGTCCCACTGTGTTATCTGGATCTGTTATTAATGTTGGAAAAATTTTAACCATTATTATTTTAAATATTTTTTTCTGTTTCATTCCTTCTTTCTTCTTCTCATATTCCAATCATGTGTATGTTATATCTTTGGAACTTGTCCCACAGTTGGTGGATGTTCTCATTTTTCTTCCATTACTTTTTTTTATCCTTGTATTTCAGTTTGGATAATTTCCATGGGCATATTGTCAAGTTCAGTGATTTTTTCCTCATCCTTGTCCAGCTGACCGATGAGCATATAAACACATTCTTCATTTCTGTCAATGTTGTTGTTGTTTTGGACTTCTAGTATTTCCTTTTGGTTCTCTTAGAGTGTCCACCTCTTGGATTACATTACATATTTGTTTTTGCTTATTTTACAAGAGTCTTAAAATTTGATCACAGTTGTTTTATACTCTCTTATAATTCCAACATTTATGTCCTGAGTCTCGTTCTGTTGTTTTCTTTATCTCTTCATAATGTTTTTTTAATCTTTTACATTTCTTTGTATTTTTTCTTCTTCTTTTTCTAAAAGTTAGTCCTTATACCAAGGTAGGAGAAACTGAGATAGAAGATCTCTAGCGTGAGGCTAATTGACGTCATTTGGGTTTAAGTGCTAGACGCTGAACTACAAATTCACTGTAGATGTAGGTCTTCTGCTCTTGTTTTTGCTTCTCCTATTTTCTTTGTACTTCCTTTAGAATTCTTCTTTATATACACAGCATGTCTGGTAGTTCCTTCAGCTGTAATCTGCAGTTATACTGAAGCCCTATTGATATGGTTGTAAGGCATGGGGGAATGGGAGCTCTTATAATCTTGTGATTAAATTAAAATTTTTTGGTGGGCCTTAGTCCTTGTATCTTCTTCACAGGTGTTTCCTGTTTTTTCCACACTCTCTTAAAAGAGGGAGAAAGATCTGGCATAGCTGTAATGTATCCAATTACAGCTTCCCTTCAGATGAGATAAGGCTCTCCTAAATTCTTACCATTTGGAGAGTAAGCATTTATTTATAAATGGCAAATCCTATGGCTATGTTTCAAGATGGTTACTTTTCCTCTTAGCCTGAGTGGATGTTTTTGGCTCTTCCTTGTGAGAACTTGGGGGATTCCTGGAGGAAAACCCATGAACATTTGCCTCCCCCACAAGACTGCAAACTCCTGGAGTTTCTCCATGGAGTTCCTGCTAATCCATATTCAGCCACCAGCAATTCAAATGTGCTACCACTTAAAGGTTGCACTGGCTTTTACTCCAGTTAAACCGCTCTCAACTGTGCTTCCTTCTATGTACTTATCTCTCCAAATTTTGGGATGACAACTTGCCATGGAAACGATATCTCTGGTGAGTTGAAGAAAAGTTGTTACTCTTCATTTTGTCAGCTTTTTTCTTATTAAAAGGATGAAAATGCAGAGTTCTCATTTCCAAACTCTTTACATATCAGACCTGAAATTCCCTTTTGAAACCGAATATGATTACTATCTAGTCATACCTTCAGATATGGGTTCTTTTTAACTGTTATGTAAATAGTACAACAGAAAATGCTTTAAATAAATTGGCTGTGGTTCTTTTATGTGCATTAAACAACTGAAATAGCTACCTCAACAGATTAATGGGGGTTTTCTCTGAGAGGTCAATTTTCTAGGTGGTTTTATTATTTAAATCATTGTTTTTTATATATTATCTACAATAATTAGATATATTTTTGTTATAGCAAATAGTATCATTTGTAAAATAGGATACAAACTTTGCAGAAAGGGTGGATTTTGCTATGATAAACACAATGCTGAACAGAACAGAAAACTAGAAAACTGAGTTTCTTAAAAACACCTTTCATAAAGTGTATGACAATGATACAATATTGCAGTTATAAAAATATTATAATGTAAACATGAAGTATTGAAAGGTTGTCTTAGGGCTGTCCTTGAAGGATGTGTGTGTGTGTGTGTGTGTGTGTGTGTGTGTGTGTGTGTTTTATAGGCCTTGATATGTACTTTATCTTTGGCTGTTTTTGGAGGTAGCATTTTATCATATGAATTCAGTTATCTGAAATGAGAAAAGACACAGTTCCATAAAAGCTATGTGACCAAGATCCCTGAAGAGAGCTGTATATGGTAGTGGGAACCTGAGCTTTTTTGAAACTGACCCAGGTTTGCATTCCAACTATGTTAACTGTCACCTTTAAAAAGTGACCTCCCTAGATTTTTTTATCGAACACAAGGGGCCAAGGAGGGCTGAAGGGCAACATATTATTACTGAAAGGAGCCCCCCAGGTTTGTTATGTCCACCACCTTATAGGAAAGACATCTCTCAATGCCAGAGATTTGTGAAAAGGAAAGGAAA
>CM052543.1:60994038-61031592 GCA_028533065.1 Trachops cirrhosus
GAAATAGAAGTCCGTGGCTCAGGCAGCCCCCAGTTCTTCCCAGCAATCCATCTTGACTGGTAGGCCTCCCTTGGTTCGGGCACCGTAAGGAGCAAGGAAAACTTAGACCATGAGAAAACAGGAACTGGTTAGGTCCCAGGGTATAGGAGGTTACTGAACGAACATCTTGCCCTCCTGCCTCGTGCAAGAACAATGGATTGTAAAACAGATGCAACCTAACATGTTTGGTTTGTAAAGCTACCACTGTTGAGCCAATGTCCAACCCTGTTCCCACCCGAGGTCTCTGTAAGCGAATAGCTAACTGCCACGTCTGCTTCTGTATAACACTTGCTTGCCTGCCCACATATAAGGACTTAGCTGTAAGCGCTCGGTGCGACTCTCATTTGCAGCCCTTGTGGGTACTGTGTCTCTGGACACCCTGAGAGCTCGCCCCTGTGCAGGTTAAACTTGGCCAATAAAGTAACATCTTTGAAACCCTGAAAAGTCTCCGGCATTTGTTCTCGTGGTTGCTGAATGCAACAGGCACCATCAGCTGTGTCACCAGGATCTTTGCTAAAGCCGGGTGGTGGTTCCCCCTTGTGAAGCTGCGGGGGTCCCCACTCTGGCAAAGCCATGTAGCTCTCCTTCACTGCCACAGCCACATGGTTCTCTACAATGCCACAGCTGCGTGGTCCTCTCTCTCCACAATGGCCTTGGGAGTCTCCACGCTGCTAAAACCACGTGATTCTCCCCGCAATGGCTACCGCCTCTCAGTTTAAATCCTCTCACCAATCTTCCTCTGCAGCCCCATTTCCGACTCCTTCCACAATCGGCCACACTTGGCACATGCCCCATGTCCTGAAGCAATTCATCGCCAAGCTTTCACGCAGGTGCTGTAACTCAGGGGCCCTGCCCCCCAGTTACATCTTGGGTGGAAGTTACTTCCATTCCCCTGACTCAGAGCATGGCCACAGCTATTTAACATATCAATGTAACCAGTTAAAGGTTATAGATATGTTAAATGACCACACCAGAGGTTAGTTGCAAAGCTGTTGCTATGCAAAACAGCTCAAAACACCTGTGGGGAGGGTGCATGAAGACATCCTAATATTTCCTGGACACCTTGAGTTCTGGGCCCCATTCCAAATCCCTATTTGAGGCCCCTCTCTTGGCTGCACCCTGTAACAGATTCACTTATTCCTCCTCTGGGTTAGATGATGATGATTCCTTCCGTTCATCATAACTCCATTCCTTACATCTTTTCTACTACTAATGTCCTCTGTGCTGCTACAGTTATATTCTACAAATAAAACCCTAATGAATCAAAATCTCCAAATTCATCTTCCATATATACAAAGCCTTTTATAGCTTACCTATTTCCTGTCCCTCTGCAAACACTTTTATGCTCCGTCTTCATTCTTCATGCCTCCAAATATCAGACGTCTCTTGCAGCCATAGCCTTTCCTTCTATGTCTGCTCCTGCATGTTTGTCTTCAGAGATGTGTCGGGTTGGCCAAGAAGTCCCTTACATTTTTTCCATATGATGGCTCTAGTAGTGCTTAGTTGTCTTTAACTTCATTTGAAACAATTTTGTTAGATTGTATTGTGACAGTTGTCATAGCAGCATGCATTTAAAAAAACTTATCAAAACTGGCGAGCCTTTGTCCAGCCATTTTAATATTGAAGGTAGAAGAAGATATGCAACATTTTCAGTGTATTAGGCTTTATTATTTCAAGAAAGGTAAAAAATGTAAAAGAAGATTTGTGCAGTGTATGGAGAAGGTGATCGAACATGACCAAAGTGGTTTGTGAAGTTTCTTGGTACTATTGACATTTTGGACAAATAATTCTTTGCTGTGGGACTGTCTTATGCATTGGAAGATGTTTAGCAGCACCCCTGGCCTCTATCCACCAGAAGCCAATAGCAGGAGACAGCCCACATACTCAAAACATCCAAGTCAACAAAGTTATTGGTGAAAATGAAAACTGTGCCTTTTATTTTATGGAAAAAATGCAATGGACTTTTTGACCAAATGAATAGTAGTTTTTCAAATCTTATCCACGTCTACCATCATTAAGAATCTCTTCCAGGTCACTGTTTCTTTTACCTCTTTTGTGTTTGTATGTGTGTGTTTTGAGATCAGGACATTCTGTCTAGACCCCATTATTAAACGTCTGCTTCATTGACTAGTTTGTGAATCCGTAGAATCAGAAATTAAACACACACACATACACTCATATTTGTGTCACTCATGGTGCTTAATCTATTGTTTTTTCCATAGTAAATTCTCATTATATAGTTCCCCTGGAATAAATTTTATATTGACCCAAATATCGCCCATAAAGGATGTTACATTATTCCAAGACCAACATGATCTCATCACACAAAAAACCTCTCTAAACTCTCACTGGAGTTTACTTGCTTCAACAGTGACTAGACAGAAAAAAAACAACTTTATTTTAATGCACTTAATCATGTCAGTCAGAGAGGTTTGGGGCCAGGCAGTCTGTTTTCTCTTTTCCAGTGCTATTGCTGAACCTAAGCTGTGTCCAGGGATTTTTAGTTGGAAGTCAACAAAATAACACTAGGCTCCTCAAGGCTCTTATAGAATAGGAAAGATTATAATTAAACCAAATAATGAGCAATTATGTATTATGTCATAAAGGTCCTTTATTAGGAAATGACTGGTGCTTTAATAACCTATTTTTTAACTTTAAAAATAATTGTATCTTTAAAATAATAGTTTTATTTCTTATGATTACCTGCCATTACTTCTGAAAGTAATAACAACTTATAATATTCACATAAGTATGTTAAGTCTTGCTTTAAAATATAATGAAGTGCATCACATTCATCAGGGGCCTGTAATCCTTTGACAGAAGCTAGAATTCAGAAGCATTAATATTGTATATTTGAACTCTCCCCTTACCTGTCCCACATCAAATAAAATTTTTATATGTACATTTGTATAAACTCACACATTTCCTTTGTTGATTTTCACTTGTATCAATTTTATTTTTACCATAAAAATAGACAAATAAATTAATCTCCTGAATGACTGAAATATATTTCATGAAAACAAAAATACATATCTTCTTTTGGCATTCAAACCATGTCATTCAATATCCATTATTTCTCCACACCACCCAATGTCCATTCAGCTTTCTCATCTTTCCTTTTACCTCCCAAACCTGTAGCTCCTATGTAAGCTGACACTGACATTCCTTTCCAAGTCTTCTGGAGCAATTAACTATGAATAACGTAACCAGTCACTTAATTTCTCTAGTTGGTATTTATCTTTCCTTCAAGCTTTTTCTATATTTACTCAAAGAAATATAAATTACCTTTTCAAGGAAATTTAAAAATAGTTAATGCCTTGTCACAAAAGAGAAGAGAACTTTTGGAGAAACAGTTTATACTATAGATTATAAAATTTCTATGTGATGTCTCCAAAATGAATAGAAAAAAAAAAGAAAATGTGTATTGTGGAGATGTGAGCCTTGTGAGAGGATGTGAACAGGATGTGTACAGGACGGGTGAGGAGAGAAAAGGAGAGGTATACTCAATATTTACCCCATGCACAATTTTGGCTGTGGAAGGGCCAAGATTAGTCACAACCTGTGAAGTATCACCTACATATTAGTTTTCAATATCATTTGCTATATCTTAAATATATTCTTATTTTTAAGCTACTTACAAATTCCCCTTTTTTAAAATTCTGAATGATTACATTCCAGCTATAATCTATAATATAGTTTGAGAGTATCTAAGAGAAGAAAAAATGTTATTACTAGTTACCATGGTAAAATATTAATACTCATTAATCTTTCTGCTTAACAAGAACATTCTCTTGGATATGATTTAATCACTCTGTCCTACTTCAGGTATATTTGAATCCTTTAAAATCATTAAGAATAGGATTGTTCTCTTGAAGAATATGCCTAATTATTTCAAACTCACAATTCCCTAGAGAGGATAGTAAAAAAAATAAAAATAAAATAAATGACTTGAACTGGGGAGAGCCACCAGGGTGTGTCCTGGGCTACATGGTCTCCTGGATCAGCCACTCTTGGACTCAGGCTGGAGCTGAGGGGACTCATGACACAGAGGAAGGTTCTGGTGCAGAAGAATGCCTCAGGCCATTCACCTATAGAGTCCTGTGAATTTCAAAGAGAAGGACAGCTTTTTCATTCTCTTGGTAACTGGAAGATTCTGACTAAACTGACAGAATCTGAAAGGCCTGAGATAGCTTCTTCTTCCTCTGTTTGGGGGAGGGGTGACACATGTACTGAGATCAGGGAGCACAAAAGCTCCCTCCAACTTTAGGAGTGAAGTAAGGTTCTGACATTTTATTCTCCACTAGCATGTTTTGGTAATAATTCTCTCCCACAGCTTACACTATTTTTCTACTGCTTAGTAAACTCTCAAGTACTAATGTATAGGTATTAATGGACTTAAAACGATCATAACTAAATATACATACAAGACACACACATACATATGCACACACATAACTCAGTGACCTAAGGGAGATGGTCCAAGCTGTATACCACAAAGCAATAGATAGTGAAGAACTGCTAGGTTATCAAAAAGGAGATGTCAATAAAAAGATTTTTTAAAAACTAATAATTTAGAAATAAAAGAGATAAAATTATAATAAAAAAAACAATGATGGCTGAAACCAGATTAAAGGATTGATCCTGAGAATAGAATTAGTGGTTTCAAACATCCAATATAATAAATTTCAGAAACTACAATAAACAATAAGACAGAAATTTTAAAGGGAAAATGAGAGATTTGAGAGAGAGATCCAAAGATATAATAACATAAACAATAAATGTTCCAAAGGGAGGAAATGTGGGGACAATTAGTTAAATAAATACTATGAAAATTATTTTTTTTAACAAAGGACCTGAGTTTATGGACTGACATGATGGTCAATCTAAGATAAAATAATTAAGTCTTAATCCTGGAATACTCTGGTAAAAATCTTGAACTCCAGAGATAATAAAAATATTTGAAGTTTTCAAATGGATATTAAGGCTACATAGAAAGGATAAATATTCTGACAAGCATCTGACTTCTCATCTGAATTTTTACATGCTGAAATCAATAGGAAGCTATGGAAAGAAACAAAATTCATTATTTTTATATCTAGTCAAAATATCCTAGCCATCTTCTTTTGCACGTGTAAAATATGTTCTACGGTAAACAAGTTGGAGGGAAATTACAAGTTGCAGACTATTAACATTTTCATCATTACTAAATATTGACAAATTGTTTTTGTGGCTTCTCTTTTACAAATAACTTATGTATTTAAAGCTTTGATATTAATCCATTTTGTATCTACTTGGAAAGTTCTGATTCCCAGTTTATAATTGACCATTTTTATTTGAGGGGGAAACATATTTAATATAAAACACATCCACTTCTTGTATGTCTGTAATGACAGTGTATGATTATATATGTTTTTAAGTTTATTATCTTCTCAGCACTTAAAATATATTAATTGTCTTCTGGCTTTTCTGGGGGCTGTGGTGAAGTTTACTTTAAATCTTAATATTGTTCATTTGTAAGCAGTCTTTCATTCACTTGATTACTTGTAATACCTTGTCTTTAAATTTTTATGGTCTGCCATGATGATGCAGAGGCATGGATACTTTTTATGCTACTGGACCAGAAAAACATCAAGTTAGTTGAGACAAGAGTAACTTGAGGTTTCTTGGATCATGTAATCAGCATATATTTAATACAAAGTGCAGGTGAGGAAAGACCCAAAGTTAGTAATTCCTAGGAGGTATGTTTTAGCTTCAAAAACCAAGATGCATAAACTAAGTTTCTAATTTGTCTTTTTTTTCTCTTGAGGACTGATTTATTTTAGTCTACCTAGTAATGATGGTAAACATACATGTGGTTCCTAGCTTCATCTTAGAGTCCCAATTTTCTTCCTGTCTTTAGTGACCTTTTCATCGCCTTAACTTTTGGGCAGCTAGAATGCACTCTTACCCATTACAGAAATACTGTATATATAATAAGAATATATAAATACATTTTTAATGATGCTTGCACTACCAGTATAATATCCTATTGTTGTCCACCCTCAATCAATTTTTATCCCTAAGGAATTTTTTTTGTATTTTTTTACTAAAAAGGATAGAAAGATAGTTTAGAGAGATAGTTTAGGGATTAGAAAGATAGCTTGTTAGATTTTATTAGCCATTTTTGTTTTTTGGCAGGAGTGTTCATAGGTTTGCATATCACTGGACATAGTATAATATTTGCATTGTATTAATAACATATTTATACATTATTTTATTTTTATTATGATAATTGTGAATTCACATGCAATTCTAAGACAGAATATGAGGAGTTTTGAAAAACCTTACCCAATTTCACAAGTGGTAACAATTTGAAAAACTGTAATGCAGTATCACAACTAAAATATTGACATTAATATAAGCATCATTAATGTTCCAATTTCCCAGTTATGCTTGTACTAATGTATATTGTGTGTTTATTTAAGTGTGTACATTTTATTACCTGGGTAGGTTTCTGTATTCACTAGTAAAATCCATTTATAGAACAGTTCCATCACCACAAACATCTTTCATGCTACCCTCTTAAAAATATACTCCCCTCTCCTGTTTCTCCAGCTTCTTCTCGTGGACCCCTCTCTTAACACTTCGCAATCCCTTATCAGTCCTCCATTTCTATGTAGCTTATCTTTCCATCCTTTTCACTTGGTCTTACAGAGTTCAACAGTTCTTAGATTTTTTTTAAAAAAATTATTTTGAGGTCCATTTTATCAATTATTTCTTTTATGGATTGTGTTTATTTTTGGCAAGTCTAATAATCCTTTTCTACTCTTAGATCCAAAGTATTTTTCCTATTTTATTCTAAAAATTGTTATACTTCTGTGTTTTACATTTGATCTATGATCCATTTCAGCTAATTTAGTATAAGATGTGAGGTTTAGATCAAGGCTTAATTTTTGTCTAGGAATTTTCCAGTTGTTCCAGCACCATTTGTTAAAAAGACTGTCATTTCTCCATTGGATTGCTTTTGCACCTTTGTAAAAATCCACCTGAACATATTTGTGTAGGTGTATATTCAGACTCTCCATTGTAGTCCTTGAATTCATGTCTGTTCTTCCACCAATCTTGGTTACTGTAGTTTTTTAGTAAGCCAAAACTAGGACAGAGGGATTCCTTCCACTCCACTCTTAATTGTCATTATTTTCTTTTTATTTTTTAGCTATTCTAGGTCCTGTATCATTTCATATAAAAATAACATAAAATCATGTATGCCCACAAAAATCCTTTAGGATATTATAGAAATTTTACTAGACCTATAGATCTAGATTTGAGGAATATTGACATCTTTATTCACTCTTCCAATCAATAAAAACAATGTAACTATTTATTTTGCTGTTTCTTTCATTAGAATCTGATAAAATTGAGCATACAGGTTTTATATAATTTTTATTAAGTATATATCATATTTTAAATATTTCATTTGTTTTGGAGTGATTATAAATTATAGTTTAATTTGTTCTGTATTTTCATTGTCCATATAGAATTATAAACAATAATTTTTCTCAGTCGATCATATATCCTGCTGCATTGCTAAATTTATATCTAAGAGATTTTTTTTATTTGTTTTAATCTAGATTCTTGAGTACTTTCTTAATAGATCATCATGACATATACTTATAGGGATAATTTTATTACCACTATTGTATGCATTTTCTATGTCATATTTCAGTGACTAGAATTTCCACTATCATGTTTAATGTGAATAGAAAATGTGGTCTTGTTTCTTTTTTAATGTATTTTTTTATTATTGTTCAAGTAGAGTTGTCTCCATTTTCACCCCACCACAGCCCCCACCCCACTCATCCCCACCTCCCATCCTCAAACCTACACCCTTCAGCTTTCTCCATGTGTCCTTTATATATGTTTCTTGATGGCCCTTCCCCTATTATTCCCCATTATCCCTCTCCCCGCTCCTTTCTGGTTACTGTCCATTTGTTCTTTATTTCAGTGTCTCTGGTTCTATTTTGCTTGTTTGCTTGTTTTGTTGATTAGGTTTCACTTACAGGTGAGATCATATGGTATTTGTCTTTCACCGCCTGGTTTATTTCACTTAGCATAATGCTTTCCAGTTCCATCCATGCTGTTGCAAAGGGTAGGGGTTCCTTCTTTCTTTTTTTCTGCTACATAGCATTCAATTGTGTAAGTGTATCACAGTTTTTTGATTCACTCATTTACTGATGGACACTTAGGCTGTTTCCAGCACTTGGCTATTGCAAATTGTGCTGCTATGAAAATTGGGGTACACGGGTTCTTTTGAACTGGTGTTTCAGGATTCTTGCCTTTTTTTTGATCACGAGGGAAATCAAACAGTCTTTAACTATTCACAGAATTGTGTTAGCTGGAGGATTTTTTGAAGATACTCATTATCTAGTTCAGATAATTTCTTTCTACTCTGACCATGCCAAGAGTTTTATCATTCATGAATGTTGAATTTTGTCAAATGCTTTTTCTCAACCAATTGATATGATAATATAATTTTTCCTCTTTAATCTGTTTTTATAGTTAATTTCACTGGTTGATGTTCAAGTATTAATACAAATTTGTGTATCTAATAAATCTCACTTTGTCATGGTGTATAACTTTTTATATACTGTTAATATTTTTAAAATGTGTATAAGTACTAGTTTGGCAAGTTCATGAGATATTTTTATATATAGTTTTATGATTTGTAGTATCTGTCTGATTTTGGTATCAGGGTAATTATGACCTTATAAAACTCATTGAGATGTGTTTTCTTTTTCCATTTTCTTTTTCCATTTCCATTTTCCAGAGGAGATTTTATGAAATTAGAGTTCATTCTTCTGAAAATGTTTGGTAGAGTTCTTTCCAATGAACCATCTGGTCCTGGAGTTTTTTTTTAATAGTGTTTTAATCACAAATTCAATTACATTAATTGTTTTAGGATAATTCTGATTATTTTATCTTGGTTCAGTGATAGTAGTGTTTTGTTTTTAAAAAGTTGGTTTATTTCTCTAAGCTGGAACCTAATTATATTTAGAGTATATATTTGGGAACCTAAAGGAGTTGATAATATTCATTTATTATCTTTTTAATGGCTGCAGGATTTATAATAGCCTATATTTAATTCCTAGTATTGATGATTGTGTCTTTCTATTTTTGTCAGTCTTATAGAGGTTTATTAATAAAATTTAAAAATAACCAGCTTTTGTTTTCTTGATTTTTAATTATTTTTCTATTTTTAATATCATTGATCTCTGTTATCTTTATTATTTTCTTTCTTCTGCTTTCTTTAGTTTCTCTTGCTCTACTTGTTTGGGTCTTGAGGTAGAAAATGAGATTATTACAACTTTCTCATTTCTAATGTTTTTGATTTCTAGTTTCTTTCAATTATATGAAGATAAAATTTTTGCATGCTAGGTTGGTCTATTCATTGCTGCGATGGAAGCATTGAAGTTCACAACTAAAATTGTGGATTGGTCCGTTTCTCTTTTCAGCTCTATAAGTCTTTGCCTTCTGAATTTTGGGTACTTTTGTTTAGTATACTTACATTTAGGATTGTTATTTCTCCCTGGTAGATTTACTTTACTAAAAAAAGTAATTTGTCAATTCTACTTTTTGTTGGAATAGTCTTTGTTCTGATGTCTGTTTTTTTAAGAGATTAATATAAAAATTTCTAACTTTGTTGAGTAATGTTTGTTACCATATTTTAATTATTTCAACCTATTTTTGCAATTATATCTGAAGTAAAATTTTTATATACAGTATATAGTGAGTCATCTTTTTTTAACCCCCTCTGCCTAGCTCTGTCTTTTTATTAGTATATTTACACAGTTTACACTTACGGTATTTATTGACACGTTCAAAGGTATGTGTGTTAGTTTACTATTTTCTGTTTTTTCTGGTTTTTTGCTCCTCTATTTTGTTTTCCTGTCTTCTGTTGGTTACTTGAAATTTTTTTTTATTTCATAAGGTTTTTTAAATAGTTTTCTATTTCATCACTTGGAATAGTTTTTATGATCGTTGCAGTGGATTTTGTAAAATATATATGACTTATCACTATTAATTGGCATCATAATGTATCACCTTGAGTGAAATGTGAAAGTCTGACTTCCATATCCCTTCCCCATTATTAAATAACACTGTTTGGAATGTCGTCTTGTGTTACAACATGTTCATTCACCAAATGTGAGTTGTGGAACTCAGGAGGACAGTTCATTGTTTATAGCCCCATTTCTGCTTTGTCTCATGATATTCTTCTTTTCTGATGCTCTAAGTATATTTACCTTTTTTTCCCTTAATTCTCTGGGTCAGTTTATTTTTTCATTAATTATAAAGGGTACTCTCTTGATATTGTATATTTTATTGCTTTTAACAAGTGTCTCTGCTATGGTAATACCATATAAAATAGGTTAATATCCCCCAAATCCTGAGTTCTGTGTATTCATCACTCCCTCCCCTAAACTTTAGGCAACAACAAACTGTTTTACTGTCTCCATAGTTTTGCCTTTTCCAGGATATTATATTACTGGAATCATACAACATATAGTCTTTTCAGATTGTCTTCTTTTACTTAGTGATATGCATTTATGATTAATCCATCTTTTCAGGGCTTGATAGCTCATTCTTTTTAGCACTGAATAATATTCCATTATCTAAATGTACTATAGTTTATTTTTTCACCTATGAAAGACATCTTGGCTGGTTCCAAGTTTTGGTGATTATGAATAAAACTTATGAACAACCATATGCAGCTTTTTCTGTAGATATATATTTTCAATATATTTGAATAAATACCAAGACCATGGTTGTTGAATTATGTCAGAAAAGTATGTTTGTTTTGTAGAATGTTGCTGAACTGTCACCCTAAGTGGCTGAGCAACTTTGCATTCTCTCCAGCAATGAGAGAGAGCTCCTGTTCTTTCTTACCCTCACCGGCATTTGGTGTTGTCAGTGTTTTGGTATTGTCATGTGTAGTAGTATCTCATTGATGTTATAATTTGCAATTTCCTAATGATGTATGATGTAGAACATATTCATCTGCGTGTCTTTTTTGGTGAATTGTTTTTTCAGATCTATTGCCCATTTATTAATTTATTATTTTGAATTGTGAGTGTTTTTGGTATATTTTGGATAACTGTCCTCTATCAGATATGTTTTTGCAAATATTTTGTCCCAGTCTGTGGCTTGTCTTCTGATTTTGAGATTATTTTGTAGAGAAGGTTTTTTTTTATTTTAATGAAGTCCAGTTTGTCAATTATTGATTTCATTGAAAATGACTTTTGAGTTGTCTATAAAAAATAATTTCCATATCCAAGGTCATTAGGTTTTCTCCTAGGTTATCATCAATAAGTTTATAGTTTTGCACTTTATATTTAGGTCTGAAATCCATTTTGAGTTAATTTTTTGAAGAATGTAAAGTATGTCAAGGTCTATTTTTTTTAAATGTCCCATTGTTCAATGCCATCTGTTGAAAAGATTTCCTTTGCTCTATCTTACTGCCTTGTCTCCTTTGTCAAAAACAACTTGACTATATTCATATGGATCTATATCTGTGCTCTCTATCCTCTTCCTTTTGTCTATCTTTTTTTCACTAATTACCACACTGTCTTAATTATTGTAGCTTTATATAAGATTTGAAGTTAGGTAGTGTCAGTGCTACAACTTTGTTCTTCTTCAGTATCAATCAGGCTATCTGGAACTTCTACCTCTTCACATAAACTTTATTAATTTTTAAAGATTTTATTTGTATTTGGAGAGAGGAGAAGTGAGGGAGAAAGATAAAAAGAAAAACATCGATGTGAGGAAGCAACATCAATCAGTTGCCTCTCGTATGTTCCCAAACTGGGTATCAAACCCACAACCCAGGCTTGTTCCCTGATCAGGAATCAAACCAGAGACCTTTTGCTTTGTGGAACAATGTCCAACCAACTGAGCCACACTGGTCAGGTCTCCATGTTAACTTTTAACTCGGTATTTTGATATCACAAAACTCACTAGGATTTTGTTTGGGATTGTGTTGAATCCATAAATCAAGTTGGAAAGTCCTGACATCTTGTTAAATTGAGTTTTTCTTTCCATGACATATAGAATATTTCTTTATGTATGGTATTTAGTTTTTTAATCTTTTATCAGAGTTTGTAGTTGCACTTACATATATCATTTTCATATTTTATTAGATTTATACCCTGTTTTATTTTAGGCAGATTCTAATGAGAACAGTGTTGTGTTTTTAAGTTCTAATTCTACTTGTTCATTGCTGACAGATAGGAAAGTGATTGAGTTTTGCATGTAAACCTTGTATCCTGCAATCTTGATATAAGTCCTTATTAATTCAAGGAATATTTTGTAGATTCTTTTCGGATATTCAACATAGTCATCATGTCATCTCTAAAGAGTTTTAATTCTTCCTTCCCAATCTATGTAGTTTGTTTTTTTTATTTCCCCTTATCTTACTGCATATTTCTAGGACAGCCAGTAAAATGTTGAAAGGTAGTGGTAAAAGGAGTCATCCTTGACTTTGGACTGATCTCCGATGGAATGTTGGAATTTCTCACCAATAAGTGCAGTGTTAGTTGTAAGTATCTTAGATGTTCTTTATTAAGTTTAGTAAGTTTCCTTGTAGTCCTAGTGTTTGAGCATTTTTAGCATGAATAGGTATCAGATTTTGTCAAATTTTTTTGCATCTATTGATATTGGTTTGGCCAAAGTCCATTACTTTTTCTTTTCTGTACGATGGCTCTAGTAGTGCTCAGTTGTCTTTAACTTAATTTGAAACAATTTTGTTAGATTGTATTACGACAGCTGTCACATCAGTAAGCCATTTTAAAAAGGCTTATCAAAATTGGTAAATTTTTGTGCAGCCATTTTAATATTGACAATGGAAGTAAATATGCAACATTTTCGGTTCATTATGCTTTATTAGTTCAAGAAAGGTAAAAATGCATCTGAAATGCAAAAAAAAATAGAGGATTTGTGCAGTGTATGGAGAAAGTGCTGTGACTGATTGAACATGTCAAAAGTGGTTTGTGAAGTTTCTCACTACTATTGACATTTGGGCCAAATAATTATTTGCTGTGGGGCTGTCTCACGCATTGAAAGATATTTAGCAGCACCTCTGGCCTCTACTCACTAAAAGCCAATAGCAGGAAACTTTTAAAACATCCTACCTTTAAAACATCCAAATCAATTAAGTTATTGGTGAAAATGAAAAATGTGTCTTTTATTTTATGGGAAAAGACTAAACAGACTTTTTGGCCAAGTCAGTATATTCATATAACTCTATTTTAGTCTATTGATGTGAATTACATTAAAATATTGAACCAGCCTTACATGCCTGGGATTAATCTCACTTGGCTGTTATGCATAATTTTTTTTGTACATTGCTGAGTTCAGTTTGCTAATATTTTGTTAGGATTTTTTGTATTTTTAACAATACTGGTGTACAGTTTTCTTTTCTTGTAATTTCTTTAGGTTTGGTATTAAGATAATGGTAGCCTCATAGGATGAATTAGAAAGTATTTCATCTGCTCCTATGTTCTGGAAGAGGGTATATAGAATTTGTACCATTTTATTTTTCCTTAAGTATTTGTGAACCCATGTGGACCTAGTGCTTTCTGTTTGGGGAAACTATTAATTATTTATTCAATTTTTAAAATAGTTATAGTCCATTTCTTTTCTTGTGTCAGTTTGCAGATTGTATCTTTCAAGGGATTGGTCCATTTCATCTAGGTACCAAATCTGTTGACATAGTATTCACAATATTCATTTATTAGACACTTGATGTCCATGGGATCTGATGTCCTTTCTTTCCTTTTGAAATTAAGACTTTTTCTTCCCTCTTTGTTTTTTGCTAAAGGCATAATGATTTTATTGATCTTTTCAAAGAATCAGTTTTTGTTTTTGTTGATATTCTATATTTATTGCCATTTTCAATTTTATTGATTATAATAATATTTTTATTAATGCTTTTCTTCTGCTTACTCTGTACTTAATTTGCTCTCCTTTAATTATTTTCACAAAACAGAACCTTAGGTTACTGATTTTTTTTACCTTTCCTCTTTAGTACGTAATTTAAATGTTGTAAATTTCCCTCTAAACTGCTTTTATTGTATTGCATAAATTTTGATAAGATGTTTTTTCATTTAAAGTAACTTTAAAATTTCTGTCAAGATTCCTTCTTAAACTGCGTTACTGAGAGGTTTGTTTATTCATCTCCAAGTATTTTGATATCTTCCTGGTATCTTTCTACATTGATTTCTATGGGTGTTTAAGTTTTCAGCTGTAATGGTGATAGTGCTGTTAGCTTTGTCCTCATATATTTTGATGCTGTTTTGTTAGGCACATTACATTAAGGATTGCAATGTCTATTGAAGTAATGACGCTTTATCATTATGAAATGCCCTATTTTATCCCTAATACCTTTCCTCTCTCTGATGTCTGTTCTGTCTGAAATTAATATTCTACTCCCTCTTTCAATTAGTGTTACATGGTATATCTTTTATCATACCTTTACTTTTAATACCTGTCTGTCTATATGTACAAAGTGGGTTTCCTATAGGCAACATATAATTAATTCATTTGTAATCCACTTTGACAAAGTCTTTTATTTTTTATTTTTTTAATCTTTATTGTATTTTTTGCATTACCATTTAGTCCCCTTATACTCTCCTCCTCCCAGCAATCAGCACACTGTTGTCCAAGTCCATGAGTCCTTTTTCTTTTTTGCCCAATCTCCACACCCTCTAAATTCCCCCACCCACTAGCTGACATCCTGCTCTCCATCTATGAGTCTGTCCCCATTTTCCTTGTTAGATTAACTGTCTTTTAATTGGTGTATTTAGACAAGCAATTTTCAACCTTTTTCATCTCATGGCATACATAAACTAATTACTAAAATTCTGTGACACACCAAAAAAAAATCATATTTTGCTGACTTGACAAAATATAGATATAATTTTAATTCATTCACACAGTATGGCTTTCTTCTGTTGGCCGTTGTCACTTTTTAGTTGACAATCTAAGGGAAAAGAGGTCTGTGTCCCGACTAAATAGTCAGGCATTGCATGTTTTAAAAATTCTTGTATCACATCAACTGAAAATTGCTGGTTTACACCATTCACATTTAAAGTGATCATTGGTATAATAGATTTACATCTACCATCCTTGTTGCTGGTTTCTATTTGTTGTCATTGTTTTTTTGTTCCTATTTTTGTCTCACACTCTTTTTCTGCCATTTGTGGTTTTAGTCAAGTGTTTTATATGATTCAGTTTCCTCTTATTTCTTGTATCAATTGTACATTCATTTTTAACATTTTTAGTGGTTACCATAGAATTTGCAACACACACTTAAAATTAATTCAAGTCCTTATTCTAATAACCCTATATACTGCTTCACATGTGATTCAAGTACTTTATGGTTTTAAAACAAATTTCTAACTGTTCTTTCCTGTCTCTTAATCATGACTATCATTTATTTCACTTACACATATGTATAATAAGCATATATATAAGCATATATGAGCAAATATAGGATTACTATTATTATTTTGAAAAAATTGCTTGTGTCATTGTTTTTGTCTTTGAAAGACATTTTTTTAATTTTCACCTGGTGATATGTTTGTTGATTTAAGAGAGAGAGAGGGAAATAGAAACATTCATGTGAGCAAGAAACACTGATCAATCTCCTCCCATACACGCCCCAACCAGGGATGGAACCCACAGCCTAGGTATATGCCCTGATCAGGAATTGAACTTATTGAACTCTCAAGCTTTTCGTGTACTGGACAACATTCTATCCCACTGAGGCACACAGCTAGAGGTCTTTAAAATAACTTTTTAAAAATGTTTCTTGAAAGAAAAATCTACTGGCAACAAGTTCCCCAATTTCAGTTTATTTGAGAAAGTCTTTATTTCTCTATTAATGTTGAAGGATAATTTCAAAGGGTACAGAATTTTAGGTTGTTTTTTTCCACTCAACATTTTAAGGATTTCACTATCATCATCTTGTTTGCTTGTTTTTCAAAAGAAGAGAGATATAGTTTTTACCCTTGCTCCTCTGTAAGTAAGGTAATTTTTCTTCTGAATACTTTTAAAACATTTGTAGCTTTGATTTTTTTTGGAGTTTGAATATAATATGCCTCTATGAATTTTTTTTCCAATTATTCTGTTTGGTGTTCTCTGAGCTTCCTAGATTTGTGGTTTTTTGTCTTACATTTACATGGAAAAATTCTCATATATCATTGCTTAAGTTTTGCTTTTCTTCCTTTCTCTTTCTATTTCCTTTGGTATTTTCATTATGTATATGCTACACAACTGTTGTAACTGTCCCTCTGTCTTTAGATATTTCATTACATGGTTTTATAAGTTATTTTTTTCTTTTGAGTTTTGGTGGTTTCTCTATTCTTCAGCTCAGTGATTTATTCCCCTGTAGAGTCCAGTCTATTAAAGAGCCTATCAAAGGCTTTCGTTTTATTACTGTTTTGTATTTCTAGCATTCTTTCTGTTTACATTATCCATTTGTTCCTGAATGCTGTCTTCTTTTTCCATTAATGCCTTGTTTTTAAATCTGGTCTGATAATTCCAAAACCCTACCATATATAACTCTGGTCCTAGTGCCTATTCAGGATCTTCAAATGTGTTTTGTGTGTGTGTGTGTGTGTGTGTGTGTGTGTGTGTGTGTGTGTTTTGTTTTTGTCTTTTGGTTTCCTCTATAATGTTCTTGATAGCCAGGCATGATGCATCAGGCAAAAGGAACTGCTCTAAATAAACCATTAGTACTGTGGTGGTGAGGCATGGGAAACAGTGAATTCTTCATGATTAGGTTTTAGTATTTTATGAGTCTATGCCTTGAAACTGTGAACTCCATTAAGTATTTTCAATTTTTCTCCCTTTTTTGGTGGGAAGAGTATGATTAGAGAGTGCTCATGTTGGGTATTAACCTTTTCCCAGGTCATTTAGGCTCAGATAATAATTACCCCGAAGGCCAGGCTTTGGTTATCTAGTTTCTCCTGAGAGCAGCCCTTGTGAAGAGGGATGGAATGTTCTGGTATGTTTCATAATGGTTCCTTTCCCCCTCCTTCTGACAAAAACATGATGAAAGTTTTTCTAAATTTTACTGTATCTGGTCAAACTCTTACAGATAAATTTCATAGTATTGTGGGTGGTTACCTCTTTGATAGGATTCACATAGAAATTTTAACTCAGAATTTTCTATTCTGAGAAATCAGCACTATTGTCGATTATAGTTCAGATTTCTTTATCCTATTAGTGTGTCATTGGGTGGTAGCCACTTGTTAGTCTGCTCCAGGAAGCCGTGGCTCTCTGTTTCCTGCCTCTTTAATCTGAGGGCAGTGATTTGCCCTGTGTCCTCCCCTCTCTTATAGATCCTAGGAGAGCTGGTTTTCCAATTTGTTCAGCTTTTTCACTTATTGTTAGGACAGAGTGGTAACATTGGGTTTTCTCCCTGAATTTTTAAAGCTCTCAGATTACATACACTGTGGCTCCAGCATTTTGTCAATTGCAGTGCATGTTTTCTTACCCAGCACTGGTTGGCATGGAGGCACCTGCTAGTAAGGTTCTCTTCTGCTAAGTTTTGCTCTAATAATTTGTAAGATTTGTGTCTGCCTGTCTGTCTCTCTAATTTGGGGGGACGGTGTGCAGTTTGCCTTTTGGCATTATCTTTCTGATCTATGAAGAGTTTCTTTTTATTTTGTTCATTTTTTTTACTTGTTAAGATGCAGGGATGACTTCTAAAGCTTCTTACATGTTAATCAGAACTTAATGTCTCATGTACATTTTTAAAAATCAATTTCTTCATGTTCAAAGAAATTTCTAATCTTTAAGGATAGGCGTGCTACAGGCAGACAACAACCCTTGTCTAAAACTATCTTTATTATCTTCTTATTCCTTAAACATAATTTTACTGAATATAAGACTCAGGATTGAGACATATCTCTTTGAGAACTTGAAAAATATTAGGGCTTATTTGGCCTTCCTGGTTTCAGGTAGGATATCCGTTGTCACTCGGAGTTTCACCTTTGGTAATGTGTCCTTGTTTCCTGGAAGCTTTCAAGGTTTTTGTCTTGTCTTTGAGTTTCAGACATTTAATTTTGGCATTCCTGGTATACATTTGTTTGGTTTTCCTACCACTTGGGTTTTTATCAGCTTCTTTACACTGTAAGATTATGTCTTTTTTCAAGTTTGAAAAAGTTTGGCTATTACCTAATTGAATATTGTTTATGATCCATTATCTCCTTTTTCTGGCAATTTGATGGTAGGAGTAATTGTTGTTATGATTTCACAGGCTCATGAAGCTATGTTTAGTTTTTGTTCTCTTTTTATCTATCATTCACATTGGTCAAATTTCATTGATCCATGTTCAAGTTAAGTCTTTTTTCTACTCTTGTTATCACTCTAACATTGATCCCATCTGACACATTTTTCATATATGATATTTTTTGTTTTATAATTTTATTTTGTTCTTTTTTCATAATTTCTGTTTCCCTGCAGAAATTTTTTGTTTCTATTGTTTAAAGATAATTTGTAATTGAAGAACTTTTAAATAGCCACCTTAAAAGCTTTTTCAGATGATCTTAATATGTGATTTATCTCAATGTTGCTCTCAGTTGTTTCTCTTAAGTTGTGATTCCTGGCTTTTGTTGTTATGTGCATTTTTGTTACTGTATTTCATACATATTGTCTTTAATATTAGAAAAGTCTAGGGCCTGTTAACTTGTTTAACAGATAGTCATTCTGTTTATGTTTAGTATGTAGATTTGCCTAGTATAATTGTAAGATCCTTATTTAGTCTGGAGAAAAACGATGGTCCCTGAGCAGCCTCCTGTTTCTAGATTGTAAATCAGCACATATTAGGCATGGGTTACCTTTTTCTGTTGGGTTGCTGAACTGTTCTTAGTTTATGCAAAGCATTGCACCTGCTTTTTGCCTTCTTTCAGAGTTTTTTTTTTACACTGGTGATTTGCAAGTTTTATATCTACTATTTTGTCTAGACTGTAAGGGCTCCTGGCTTTTAATATTACAAAAGATCTTCAGTTTATGAATTCTTGCTTAGGAACATTTCTTTAGTGCTTGTGGCAAATGAATCATTTTTGTGTGACATTTACATGTCAGGTATTGTTTAGGCAATTTCTTGTGTGCTATCCCATAGAAGTAAATACACAGCCTGATTAAAAAACAATACATTTTATATAAGGAAAAATGTAAGAGTTTCAAAGAAGTTAAGCTATTTTTAAGTCCATATATCTGATGTGTAGTAGACACATTTCTTAAATAAAAATAATAAGCTTTCTTTGTTGCAGTATTCCAGTACATGTCCAGTGATGGAAGGAACAGTGTCGGTAAGCATTCCATTGATGAGTTAAGTAAAGCTAAAGAATATGTATTCTGAGGATCAACTCTTCCTATTGGGAATAATCTCTTTGTGCTTTACATACTCTGGGGAAGGACTAAGGAAATAGAAACTAGATCGAGCACCCAGGAAGAACTCTCAAAAAATAAAACACAGAAGTGAAACCTTCCAGAAAGGCTTATTGTGATTTTCCTATAATGAGTCAAAAGATAAATAATAATAATGATACATAAAAAATCACCAAATCTTCTTTCACCTACTAAGAATAACATAATCAAGTAGACTCCTCAAGATTTTTATCCCTTCAAAATCAACTCAATTTTAAAACAAAAAGCATCTAATTAGACAGAATGTTAACATCAGCGCAGGTTTAGTAAATATGATTTCAGCTTTCCAGGCTCTGTTCTCTATATAGTGCACACTAAAGAGATTGTCAAGATGAAGAAATGTACTCAGAAAAAAATAATATTTTGTTTACATGAGCAAAGTATGATTTACCCTTCAATAGTTACTTGAAACTAGCAGAATTCAGAAAGTAGAAAACACGGATTGTAGTAAGGAAGGGATTATTTAAGGGTGGATTTGTGTCTTGGAGGGTAGATATAATTTCATTTGAGTATGAGATAAGCAAGATATCTTTTATCATATACATGTTCTCATAAGCTCTTACAGAAGAAACAGTAATCAATATATGTTGAACTGAATTTCAATTTAATTAGGGTAAGGTAGGATAATAAAGTTCACAAATGTAGACACCAGCATAACCCATTGTGATAACTGATAAAAAAACAGTCTAAAAAATTTGTAAGTTCATAAAGCACAGTGCCCACGAAAATTGAGCTCCACAGACAGGGGGCTCCGGAGATCTGAGGAGGATTACCCTGGAGTTTCTATCTGAATACTAATCAGTGCAAGTATGTAGAATCTACACAATGCTAGGGAAAGAAACATCCAAAAGAATTAGAGGGAACAATCCCCTTAGGTAATACAGGGCTAGGATTAGATTCTGTTCCGAACATGCACTACCAAAAAATTTCATAAACCACAAAATGTCAAACAAAGCATTAAGTGGGATTTGCCAGCAGTGATACAAAATTAGCCTTGTACTAAATCCTTCTCTAATCCTACCAATGTTGCTTAAAATAAATACTACGCAGGCTCAAACTATTTCCAAGTAATTTAAGTGTGCACCATACTTAAATACAAGTATATAATTAGGAATGCAAAAATACTAAGCATCCAGCAAAGTAAAATACAAAAAAAAAAATCCCAGCAAAATAGAATCCACTGTAAAAATAGAAATTAATCAACCCAGATATTATACAGATGGTAAAATTAGTGAACATGGAAAATAAAACAAATATTCTAACTTTCAGTTGTCCAAGAAACTATAGAAAAGGCTAAAAATATTACACAGAAAAAAATATATATCAACAAAAAAGACCAAAATCCAAGTTTGAGAGATATAAACTACAAGGACTAAGGTAAAAAAAATTCTAACATAAAATTAATGAAACATCAGATATTGAAGAAAAAAACATTAATAAGCTTAAAGACATAGCCCTAGTTTCTATACAAAATTAAGCACAATGAGAAAAGTTCTAAGAAAAAAGCATCCATTTCCCATATCTGTGGAAAACTTGAAATGACCTTGCAGGCATATAATCCAGGTCCTCATCGGGATGGGAACTGAAGAGCAGAAGAACTAGTTGAAGAAATAATAGCTAAAACACTTCCAAATTTGTTTAAAAAAATAAACTCACATATTAAAGAAAGTCAATAAAATGCCAACAGAATAAATATGAAGAAAACTATACCATGTGTTATATTATGATCAAATTGCTGAAAACCAGCGATGAAGAAATGTTTAAAGCAGACAGAAGGGGAAAGCAAATTAAGCATAGGGGACCAAAGATCAGAATGATAGCAGATATATCTTTATTCAATAATGCAGGAGACATTTAAAATCTTTCTGGAAGTGAAGTGCTGGAAGATAAAAGCTGTCATACAAAAATCTATACTTCATGAAAATATATTTTTAAAATGGTTTCTGATAAATAGAAGCTAATTCATCACCTGTAAACCTCCACCAAAAATAAATTTAGTAGGAATTATTTCAGGCAAAAAACATGTTATACCGAAAGGAAGCCTAACTAAAAATAAATGGAGAATGCTGGACAATATAACAATTTTTTTATTTTATAAAATAATTAAAGCAAAAATGAATGGCAATGTATTGTGAAGTCTATAACATATGCAGAAGTAAGATGTTTAAAAACAATAGGATGACTGTCAAAAGAATAGAGAGAATTCAGATGTCCTGATATTCTTACATTATGCTGGAAGTAATATAATACATTTGGAGGTACATTACATTAAATTTTAAATGAATAACATACTCCTAAAAGAAACCAATAAAATGATTATATGTGTTATAGATTATAATTACTAAAAATAGATAAAAAATGGAACTACAAAGATATTCAGTTAATCCAAAAACAGACATTAAAAGAGGAAGAAGTGAGCAAACATATGGTACAAATAGAAAACAAATCAAAAAAAAAGTAGGTGCAAACCTAAACATCTTAACAATTGCATTAAATGTAAATGGTTTAAAGACCTCAGTTAAATAGGAGAGGTTAGTGGACGTACAAAAGAGCAAGATTTAACTATAGGGTGCCTACAAAATTTTAAATTTTATTTTTAAGGTTTTATTTATTTAATTTTAGAGAGGGAAGGGAGGGAGACAGGGAGAGAAACATCAATATGTGGTTGCCTCTCACGCGTCCCCTACTGGGACCTAGCCCACAACCCCGGCATGGGAATGACTGAGAATCAAAGGACCTTTTGGTTTGCAGGCCAGCACTCAATCCACTGAGCCAAACCAGCCAGGGCAAAAATTTTAAATTTTAAATGTAAGCAAAATTAGATTAACTGTAAAAGAATGGGCAATGGTGTTTCATGCTTACACTGATCACAAAAGAAAGCTGAACTGGCAATACTAACATCAGACAAAATAGATTCCAGAGAAATAAATGTTCCTGATGATACTGATTATTTAATAATGTTAAAGCGGTAAGTTAATCAACAGGAAATGCATTTCTAATAAACTTCAGAATATGTGGGGTAAAAATTGAATTACAAAAAGACAGACAAATTCACATTTACAGCTCTAGATGTCAGCACCTTCTCTAAATATTTATAGAAAAAGTATACAAAAAAATCAGTAAGGATACAGAAAATCTGGTTATAAGTCACATGAGGGTAATTTTTGGCACCTCGAGTATATTTGCATGTTGCAACAAAGGTAAACTGTGTTTTCGTATCTTTACTGAAATTGCTGTGTGTGTCCCTGGTACAGGCCTCACCTGTCAGCAGCATTGTCATGATAAAATTGTCAAGTTCGGATATGGACAGTAGTCCAAGCTTCAGTCTCTTTGAAACCTCCACATGAAATTTGAGTTTTTCTCTATCATTGTGTTTCTTATTCTTAAGATGATTTGAAGTCCTTTAAGCCATAGAAATACAGCTCTGATAGTGGCAATAAGAATTGATTTTTGTATTCTCAACCTGGGGATTCTAACCTCCAGTTACAGCAGCACCCAGTTTCAGTTGCACCACAATTAAGGAACTTTGGAAATCCTGTAACTTACTGAAAAACTTTATCATTGCCATCAGTTTCAATCAGAGGGAAATGCAGAACCAATGGCAATCAAAAATATCAGATTGGCCCCACTATTCAACACGTATGGACGTCTTTGCTTAGATGTGTTACCTCTGATCCTTGGGGCCATGCGATGCACCTCCTTTGGCATTTCTCAAATCTCAGCAGATGAAGTTTCAACATGGCTACCTGTGAATTTCAGTGTTGTCCCTGATTTCAGACTTGGATTCTGGTACACATGAAAAGTACTACAAAGGATTATGTGATATACTCAATATTATTGCAAACTGTGCTGCCTCCCTTTCCTATTCTCTAAAGCAGGCTACCCATGCCATATAACTCAGACACTTTGTTTTTTAGAAAAGATATTAAAGAAAGTCACCTTGGTTAGACAAACACAATAGCAGTAGCCAAAGTTGTGCTTCCAGAGTAACATAAACAGCAAAAAAGATAAGGAAATCTACACAGAAACCATATCCTCACATAAAACAAAAATGATGCCTAGAATTAAAAATAACCATAACAAGAGAAAAATCATCAAATCCCTGTGCACAATCACTAGTGCATATGCCCACACACACTTCACCATAAGACTTGACAATAAGCAAAGGCAAACCCAAAAAAACCAAACAAACAAATCCCAAAATAAAACAGTAACTGTGGGCAAAAGACAAAAGATAACTTTGGTTAAGGAGTATAATTCTGATATTAAAAGTCAGCCAGAATAATTAAGTCCAAACTAAATCTGAAAATTACAAGCACAAGTGTCAGGGCAAAAATACAGACTATGAAGAATAAACTTTAAAACGTGTTATTTAAAGAAACAGGCATAATTTAAGGGCAGGAACACCTTCAAGGTGCATAAGTAAGACAAAATTTGTCCTAAAAATATAGATTCTGGAAGACAAGAAAAGATAAAAAGGAAGGCATAAGTAAACTTTGGCAATTCATGTGTGAAGGGGAAAAAGGAAAAATAGAAAAACTACAGTTCTGCAAGACAAAAGCAAACCATAAAGTTTGGAACACTCACAACTGCCCCTTCTCCATCAAAAACAAGCTCCCCACTATAAAACACCTGCTTTAAATTACTTGAGTCTAGACAAACAATACTGAAAAACCCCATAAATATTCTTCTCCAGCCTACCTCTGAGATCCTACTATAAGTTATATTCTCTCTTGATGTGGAAAATTTAATGAATTCAGATTTCCTTTTGCAATAGGTTTCCCTGCTTGACTTCATGGACATTCTATTGTCAACAAAATGTCATTTCAAGATGAAAATGTAATCACCACAATTAGAGCATATTTAATTTGAAGCTTTGAAAATCAAGTAGTTACAAATAAGCCTTCAGGTAAATTTAAAATTGAGACTCAGAAGTTAAAGTCAAAGGTTTAGAATTAAATGTTTTGCATTCATTTGCACATGAATCATGTTTATACACATGCTCATTTTAATGAAAACAACTTTTTTAACATACAGAAGTTCAAATAGCAAAAGAAATATTTGCAAAAATGTGTGCATTTCCCTATTACTTGATTCTGTGTGTTTTTCTTGTAACTATTGTAATTTTATAAACTATTTGTCTCATGGCCTACTGGTTTAAGGCCAAATACAACTGTGTTATTCATTTTAACTTACTCCATGATTACAAGAAACACATATTATCTCTCAGTTCCTCCTAAGAAAAACTGTACTTGTCATCAATTCATATTTTCAAACTGCTTTATAATCCTTTACCAAAATATAGTTATTTCCATAGAAGCTCAAACATAAAAAGAATTTATAATATTATATTTCATTTTCTCCTTCCAAATTTGAAAACCTCACTGAAAAATTTATTTGCTACAGTTGTCATCACAGACTTTCGCTTGCCCTCGAAGATGCTAATTGGTATGCAGATCTGTTCATTTACTGAAGTGTCTCAAGGCCTATAGCAGTGCATTGTGTATGTCTATTATGAAAGCATTCTACATAACAAGCCACTGAACAACAGCTGGATAAGAGGACCGAGTTTTACAAAATCACTCAGGGTTTGAAATGCCCAGGACCTTTTCTGCCTTCCTTCTCTCTATATACCCCTCAAGGAGAAGGAATCTCATTGTTCATCTCGGTTAGAAAGAGTAGTTTGTACAATAACAAAGAATATGGAGTCCAGAAAAATGTGAGTATATTACCTGTGTGCATAGGTCATGTAGGAAAAGGATTTCAAATATGCAAAGGTAAATTAATTTTCAAGTTCCTCAAAAACATAAAAGCAGAAGAAAGCTGTTTCTCCAACTTTCAGTTTCATGTACTGCTCTAAAGAGACATATTGACATTAAATAATATTAGTGATAGTACCATTAATGATTTCAACCTCTTACAAACACTTTTTGTCTGTCAAAGAATCTTACTCAAATTATCTCTAAACAACAACTCTGTCAAGTCTATTTTAAACCTTAATTCATGTGAGAGAGGGTAGGTGTTTCCCAAGGCAACAGAACTAATAAGGAGAATAGGTAACATTCAAGTATATGTCTTTATTTCAAAGCTTTTTTGCTTTTCAGGGTGTTATACTTTATGGAGAACCATATGGAATATATATGGGACAGATGTCTTTGGTATATCACTTTCCATTAGTATTTATATGTGGAAAATACCCTATTTCCTCCACCCTATTCAACTAACTGTATTTTATTTTTGCCTGATCAAAAGACTTTCATTAGTTACTTTGTCATCCTTGTGGTGATTATTGCCCTTGTATTTACCTGGACACCTCCTATTTCAGTATTCAGCTGGAATGTCATCAACCCAGGAAAAGCCTTCCCCAATTCCCAAGAAACAAAATCAGGTCCCTTTGTAATAGATACTCATACAGCCTACTCTTGGCATTTTAATTATCACAAACATAATCAATTAATGATTATGAAACTGTCTTTAAAATCAATTTTCTTCATTAGATCTAAGTTATACAAAGTTAGGGACAATGTGTATCTTATTACAGGTATAATTCTAGTTCCTTATACAATCACTGACACATAGTAGGAACTCAATAAATACTTGTTGAAATAATAAGGTAACTATATTTGATATCACATAGAGAAAAGTTATCTCTAGTATGCACTGATTTGCCTCTCTTCTAAGTTTCTCCCTTATGGGGCAGTTGAGTAGCATTCCAAATACAGATAAAGTGTTAGTGTTGGAAAGATCTTTAAAGTTCATTTAGTTGTAGGTCAAGTGCTTGCAGTTCAATTAAAAATCAACTTAAATGATCACCTGTTCTGTGGCTAAACATCTTTAATCTCAGGAAATTCAGTATCCAGAGCAAACCCATTGGCAGGTGGCTATTTAAGCCCATTTCACCAAAGCCAGGAAGAATTCAATTAAAAATGTCCATTGTGTAGCACACTAAACTCATATCTAAAACACTTATTACTGAATTTTCACTTTTCCAACCATAGCAAGGAGATTCAGTTAACAACCAGAAGATATCAGAAATGATATATCTTCGTCCACCTGGCCATAGACAGCATGGATGCATAGACAAGACAAAACCTTGGACACAATCTCTGTGGATTTTCCTGACAGCTAGATGCATTTCCAACTGTGCTGCAGGAAATAGTCTATTTGCTAAAATATCCACTGCAGGAGATTGTTCCAGCTCACTGGAATCTTATTATTTAGAGGATAATATCTAGCCCAGAAGGACAAAGCTCTAGGATTTTTGAAATGTCGCCATTTCAAAAATAGCTAAAAATTGGACTCCTCTGAGAGTACTTATGTAAGGTTTGAAGGAAAAAAACTGAAAAGATAGTGGTACAGTAGGATAATTTTTCAGCTGTCATAATGCTATTTTTATATTAAGTATGGGAAACATACACAAACAAGAAAACTCAGAGAGATTTACTTCATTACTAGAGTCAAAATTATGTTGTGAAGCTTTAATATTGCCTAGTTTTTGTTTGTTCTTTTTAAGAGTCTGTCATCCTCTGGAGCATATTTGCTTAACATAGAAACACTCACATAAATAACTATGGCATTAAGTGAAGAAAAATCTCCACTTGTGTTTAATTTGCTAGTTTTCCCAGGTCCTCAAGTGTGAGGACCTAACTATATTAGAATCTCTTATACTGCTAATGAAAGTACTTTTCGCTAAAATATTATGAAATCTAGACTTCTTCACAATAACTGTGTGTATTCCAAACTGCTTTTTCTCATTTACTTGAGCTGTTTGATCATCCACCACATTTTTAATAAATAAAATACCAAAATAGTATTAAATTTTTGGCAAAGAGAAATGATTATCCTGCATGTGTTTGCAATCACAGCTAATTATATACCAATAACAGGTGGCAATAAACATTTTCCTGCAAACACTGGCTGATGTTATAGACACTCACCTTTACCCACAGATTCATGTTATTCTATATGGTGCATTGCATTATTTATTTTATTATTATTATTTTGCTGATAAACACTCAAGAATCTGATATTATATTACTTTCAATTACATACGAAAGTGTGGCAGCCAAACTCAGAGGAAGACCTGTATTCAATTAATGCCAATATAAACAAAACAGTTCTTACTCTGGAAAACATCGGTGATGTCAAACAAAATTCCAGATATTTTAGAACCAAGGCAGGCATTAAATATTTATGATATGTTTTTATTTTGGGGTATTTTTTTATGGTTTCATTCACTTTTGCCCAAAGTGGGAAAACAAGTCTATTGAATATCTTTCAAATGTTCTTACCATTAGAAAATATTCTTTACACCTCGTCAAATACCTTTTTTAAAAAATCTCTAACAAAATAGGAGTCCCTAATATAGTTTTAAAATGCACTAAGAAACCACAATAATGGAAATAAAAGTAAATAATAATAATAATGTAGGTAATTCTACGAGACAGTTAAGAGACCAAACATCTGAATTATTTCATAGAACTATTACAAATTAGTAAATTGACAAGCAAATACACATATATAAAGCATACGTATCTGTATTTTGCCATGTATAACACACACTTTTTTGCCCAAATTTTCAAGGGAAAAGTAAGAAGGCGTATTATATATGGGCAGTACTAAATCTGTAGCTACATAAATATTTTAAAATGTTTTATTTATGTTTATGTATTAAAAGTGTAACTCTAGAAAGCAATAACAATATCCATATGTAAAATAATGCCCTGGAATATGGTCATCAGTTTTGTTTCTAAATATAAGTAAACAAAAAATTGGATTAAAAAATTAAACTGAAAGATTTTTTTTCCTGAAAGTTCGGGCCCAAAATATGGGTGCACATTATACATGGCAAAATATAGTAATTGTGCTTTATTGAATACCTTAGTACTTAAACTGTAAAACTTTCAAGGACTTAAGTCACTATATCTTTGCTTGACCATTTTATAAAAGACTACAAATGCTGATATTGGACAGATTCTTTGGAACCTCTTTTGACATAGAGTATCAAAGGAGAGTTAAGTTAAATATCTGTAGATAGGTAACTGTGTCAGCAAACAAGCCACATATATCACACAAAGCTATTCATAAATCAAATGGAAATGTGTTGAGTTTTCATTTTATAAAGTTTATTTCTCAAGGACCAGATCAAAGCACAGTAGGGTACATAGTTGGAAGGCTAGAACCAGTCTTGATAGTAGTTTAATAGTTCTCGACAGAATAGTATTTTTCCATTTCAGCACCTTTGGCCTAGCTCTTATCATAAATCAATCTACAATTTCATATTTTAAAAATTATATTGATATTAATTTCTTTACCCATCCACTGAGGTGCAGCCACAATGCGTGTATGTCATATATATCATTCTAAGGTACAATTTTCCAGGTTTCTTAACTCCTTTAACATCACACATACTGTATCAATAAATATATCAAATATGGTTATTTTTTCTAGTATTTTGACTACATTACAGCCTTCTTACCTTTCTGAAATATTTTATTTAATTGTAAATAAGGACTATGGTCCTAATCTTTTGTTTTTCAACTTCCTGAACTCTTATATTTATTTTAAAGTTTCAGGAAGCTCTGTATTAATCACGTTACTCCAATGTATGTATACAATCCATAGTCTTTCAGGAAAAAACAAAACAAAGCTGTTTCACTTATACATAAGATTTTTTTTATACTATGTAAAGTAAATGCATGAAGAAATTGGGAGTATGAGTAAAAGGAAAGTCAAAGTCATTTTTTAAATTTTTGTTTGAACTTGTATTTACTTACCACAATCTAATCACTCAAAATAATAATTAAATTATTATCAGTACTAATGACAGACAATTGTTATATTGAGTTATCAACACATTTGCCAATTTGTTGACCCTTACATATTGCTACCCACTCTTTTTTGGGGATTAGTTTCCTTCTTATTGAAGTACATTCTTTTTTTTTTTTTATGTCCTTAAAGAATGATCCATGATTAATACTGTTTTCCTGTGTTGGAACATGTCATTTTACCCACACTCTCAAACGATCTATTAGCAGGATATATAATTCTACTTTGACAGTTGTTTATCCTTGAAACATTGAAAATATTGCTTAACAGTTGTATGAACACTACTGAGTGTGGTGAGAAGTCTGATGTTACTAGCACTATTATTACTTTGGTTGTAATATATTCTTTAATGATTGTTGTTGAAAAGCTTTAGTTATATCTTTAGTATCACAGTGTTGTGTACAGAATTGTAGTTGTTATTCCAGTTCATTCCTTGGGATACTGCTTCATGATCAGGACTCATGCTTGTCTTGATTCTAGAACATTCTCAACCATTATTTTTTTAATACTGCTATATCACATTATATGTAAATAAGTAACCCTAAAATGTAGAGAAACCAGAGGTAGGCAGTGACTTTTATGCATTTAAGTATATTTGAAGTCAAACTCAAATATATTTCCTAATAAAACAAATAAACCTCCAAATAAAGCTGCAATATGAAGACAGTTGCAATAGGCAGAAGATAACCCATCAGAGGGGATTTATTGAAAGCTAAAAAGAAAGAACAATCCAAAGCATTTAGTCATTAGGAAAATAAAAAGTAAATATACAATTGGGTTTCACTGTATGTTAGCTGGAATGACTAAATAATGAGACAGACAATATCATGTTTTGACTAAAAGGTGAAGTTACTATAATTCATTTTTGTAGTTCTTTTTTTTATTGTTCAAGTACAGTTGTCTTTATTTCCTCCCACCCTCTCCCCTGGCCCACCCACCCCCCTCCCACCCTCAATCCTATCCCCCTTTGGCTTTGTCCATGGGTCCTTTAAACATGTTCCTTGATGACCTTTCCCCTTATTTCCCCCATTACACCCCCTCTGGTTACTGTCAGTTTGTTCTTTATTTCCATGTCTCTAGTTCTATTTTGCTTGCCTGCTTGTTTTGTTGATTAGGCTCCACCTATAGGTGAGATCACATGGTATTTATCTTTCACTGCCTGGTTTATTTCACTTAGCATAACACTCTCCAGTTCCATCCACGCTGTTGCAAAGGGTAGGAACTCCTTTCTTTCTGCTGAGTAGTAGTCCATTGTGTATGTAAATATGCCACAATTTTTTGATCCACTTATTTACTGATGGGCACTTAGGGTGTTTTCAGCACTTGCCTATTAAATTGTGCTGCTATGAACTTTGCGGTTCATAGGTTTTTTTTGTTTTTAATTGGTGTTTCAGGATTCTTACAGTATAATTCCAGTAGTGGAATTGCCAGGTCAAGAAGCAGTTCCATTTTTAGTTTTTTTAAGAAATTCCATACTGTTTTCCATGGTGGCTTCACCAGTCTGCATTCCTACCAACAGTACACTAGGGTTCCCTTTTCTCCACAATCTTGCCAGCACTTGTTGTTTGTTGATTTGCTTATTATGCCCATTTTGACTGGCATGAAGTGGTATCCCATTGTGGTTTTAATTTGAATCTCTCTGATGCCTAGTGCTGCTGACCATCCTTTTATGTGTCTCTGGGCACTCTGTATGTCCTCCTTAGAGAAATGTCTGTTCAGGTCGTTTGCCCATTTTTTAATTGGATTGTTTGTCTTCCTGGAGTGGAGTCATGTGAGTCCTTTATATATTTTGGAGATCAAACCCTTGTCCAAGACAGCTATCCTTCACATACTAGTCCAAAAAATACAACAAGATGGAAGACTCCGAAACTCTTTTTATGAAGCCAGCATCATCCTAATCCCAAAACCAGATAAAGATGTAACAAAGAAAGAAAACTTCAGGCCAATATCACTGATGAACATAGATGCTAAAATCTTTCTCAAATATTTAACCATTTATATTTGGAATCTCAAGAAATGCAATAACATTATTTCTCAGTCTTTTAAATGTATTTTCATTACTTGTATATGAAGTTATTAAAGAAGGAATCTACATTTCTTATTTTCTGTTAAAGTATTAGCTACATTAATGCAAACTCTTAATGCATACACACAAACTATAAGCACTAAGAAACTAAATTTCTATGTCATAGCACACAAGTGGCAATTCAACATCCAGAGTTAACAGAATGCTTGAAAGAGAGTGTAATGCATGGGACTCCCACTGGCAGAAGGGGCATACTCAGAGGTGAAGCGGGGCCGAGGTGTAACAGCCTTTCAAGTACCTCTCCTCATAGAGGATCACGAAAGGCACTCTGTTCAACCAGAGCTGGGCGATCTGGTGTTCTTCAGGCAGGTCAAAATTCTCAAAGTCTGGAGTATTGAAGGGAAAGAAGTTTTCTATTTCTGGGTTGCCACCATCTGAGCAGGAGCAGACCTTATTGCTGTTAGTCTTCTTGGTCACCTTTTTAACAGAGAAGGTTGTTTCTGTTTGAGAGGTCCATTAGTCTTTACTGACTTTTCTGTAGTTCTGTTGACAGTTCCCAAAGCCTTTCTGAGAGCTTTAGATAAGGTTGGTAGAACATCAAACATTTTGCCAACATGTGTTGTTGAAACCTGAGATCTCCCATCTAAAGCTTTAACTAAAGGCCTGAACCCCAGCTTCAGCTGTCCTTAGGAATAACACAAGTGCCTGGTTCTACATTTTCCTTATCCAGAAAGATCACAATAGCCATTCTGGATTAACTGTTTCTATTATCATAATATGGCTACTAGAATATCTACAATGACTTCTAGGTTTGGCATTATATTTCACTTGGACGGCGTTGCTTTGGAGGGCTTTAAGCTTGGGTAGTGGGGATGTGAAAATCTACATTTCTTTTTAGGGACAATATAATTTGTGAAGAATTCTGTGTAATGTGATCTAATTTCCAATTAGAGACAAAATTAAAATTGCCTAAGAGGATTATAATTGCTTTGAGTATGGTGAAGGTAATTGAAAACATTGATATATTCTGTGGTGTGCTAATTAGGAAAAGAAACATTAATTAAAATGAAGGTCATATAATTTATTTGTCCTCATTTAATAAGATATAATTTAACTTATCTTAAGGAATAAATTATAAATAATAAGGGATCTGTGCATATATATATCATAATAAGAGCAGTATTAGACACAAATACTATCATTACTTTTTTAGGGGCAAAGAGTTTTTATTTATTTATTTTATTTTTAATTACAGATTACATTTAATATTTTGTATTAATTCTAGGTATACAACATAGTGGTTTGACAATTACATGCTTTACAAAGTGTTCCTCCTGGTATCTCCAGTACCCACCAGGTACCACAACTAGTTATTAAAATATTATTAATTATATTCCCTATACTGTACTTCATATTCCTGTGAATATTTTGTGTCCACCAATCTGTACTTCTTAATTCCCTCACTTTTCACCCAGTCCCTTAACCCCTTTCCTTCTGGCAACCATCAATCTGTTCTCTGTAGCTATGAATCATTTCTATTGTGGTTGTTCTTTATTCTGTTCTTTAGATTCCACATACAAGTGAAATTGTATGGCATTTGTCTTTCTCAGACTTGCTTATGTCATCACAATACCCTCTAGTTTCACTCCAGCTGTCACAAATGATAAGATTTCATTTTTAATGGTCAATTTATATTCCATTTTATTTATATATATATAATGTACCACTACTATATTTTTATATACTTGTCTACTAATGGGAACTTGGATTGCTTCAATAGCTTGGCTATTATAAATAATGCTACATGGACATAGGGATACATATATTCTTTTGAGTTAGTGTTTTATGTTTCTTCAGATATATGAGTTTTCCAGAAGTGAAATCACTGAGTCATAAGACAGTTTCATTTTCCAAAACCACACTATACTTACATATGTTGTGTATGTGTGTGTGTGTATCCTTTAGTTAACCTTAGCAACAAGATCTATATTAGTATACTATATTATGTATATTAATATTTATATACTCAATAGCATGGATATGGATATATAAATAGATATATCAATATCTATATATGGATATCCATATATTTATATATCCATACCCATATATATTTATATATCCATATAGAGAATATATATTTCATCTATGAGTATGGCTACTGGGAATATACAATAAATTTCCAAATCACCAATTCAAAAGAACCTATGCACCCCCTGTGTTCATAGCAATGCTATTTCCAATAGCTGAGTCCTGGGAACAGCCTAAGTGCCCATCAGTAAATGACTGAATCAAAAACTGTGGTATATTTACACAATGGAATACTACATAGCCGAAAGGAGTTCCTATGCTTCATGACATCATGGATGGACCTGGAGAGCATTATGGTAAGTGGAATAAGCCAGTCAGAGAAAAACAAATACCATATGATCTCCTCTATAAGTAGAATCTAATGAACAAAATAAACTAACAAACAATATAGAAACAGAGACACAGAAACAAGGAACATACTGACAGAGACCAGGGGGGAGGTGGGGGGGTGATAATGATGGAAAGAAGGGAAAGGGACTTGTCAAAGAACATGTATGAATGACCCATGGAAATGAACAACAGTGGGAACTGACTGTGGGAGTGGGAGTGAGATGGACAGAAGAGGGCAAAAGGGACAACTGTATTGGGACAACTGTAATAGAATAACAATGAAAAATTATAAAAAATTGAATAAAATCAAAATGTCTTTACATCTGACACTTGTCACATCAACTGCCTCCATTGTATGAATCACCTCCATTTTGACCCTGCCCTGTGCCTGGTCTCTTAGCTTGATTTTCATACATATTTCTCAGGGTGTACTAAGAAAATCATTTCCTGACCAGTGTCATGGCCACCCTCTCTGATTAAGAAATTCCTTGTAGGTATTCTAAATATCTCCGTATATTAAAATGTATATGAGGACTGGCAGCTATGACACATATTAATCATTTTCTGTCTTGTCTCTTATAGAAACACATTTTAAATATCTTAAAACTAACAGCCCTGTTTTGTCAGTATGTGCCCCTCTTTTAGAACAATGCTTCTCAAAGTTTAATGTGCTTACTGAACACCTGGTACCTTCTTAAAATGCACATCTGATTTAGTGAGTCTGGGGTGTGGCTAGAAATTCTGTATTTATAACAAGCACCAGGTGATGGTGATGCCAATGCTAATGATCTGTGGACCACACTTGTGGAAACAATCTTTTAGTCTGTGATGACGGTGACTGACATTCACACCTATACATCTATAATTTCAGCATGTGTTCAATATTTCTGATGCAGTAGCACCTCAGTAATGTTTGCTGGATGAATGGATAAATAGTAACAATAATAACTAAGATATTTTGATTCAACAAACCATATTATACATTTTATATTCAGTGTTTAAATTTTTCTTCCAACAATCACATAAGGAATATTCAAGTGGCTTAGAGGGGCATATTAAGTTATTAAATAGAAAAGGTAGTAAATGTCAGAATTCTTATTCTGCCTTCATATTCTCCATATATATGTGTATATATATGATTTTATGTATATGCAATGTATATAATATACATTACCACTATACCTGTTTATTTTCACTTAAAATTTTCAGAAATTTTTTTCAAAGAATAAAATATTCTGTGTGCATGTAGTGTGTATATGTTTTGCTTTACCTTCCACATGCCTCAGTTTAATCATTTATTTAATGTTAATAATAATAATCTTATTTCCTTTTGGTGGTATGAAAATTAAAGTAGATAGTCCATGTAAAGCAATTATCAAAATGCCCAGACTGACATGCATTTAGGAACTGCATGACCCAGGGACAAAGGAGTGAGTCTGAACTCATAGTCGCTGTTTGTTGAGGAAAAGAAAAAAACAAAAAAATATAGTGGAACTGAGATTTGCTTCTGTTTTTTCCCCCCCCATGACAAGTAGTAATTGGCATGTGGAATGTAATGAGATATGATTGTTCTCACATCTATTGTGCAATTGTCTTTAGAATAGGTATGTAATTGGGTGATTTATGTATTGAAAACAGTGTTCTTCATCTACTAAAGGATGCAAAACATATTGGCTGATATAATAAGATAAACTTTCAAGTCCAAAATAATATATAATTAATTGGCGTACTTGTATATTCAATATGTTATTCAGTTTTCTCATTTTCAAAGTGGATGATATTTGAGTAACAGCAACTCTCATTCACTGCTGGTGGGAATTCAAAATGGTGTATCTACTTTGAAGGCAAATTGGTAAACATACACAAGGAAACATACTCTTACCATCTAATTTAGCAATCATGCTCCTTAGTATTTACCCAAGTTAAAAACTTATGTTTATACAAAAACCCACACACAGATGTTTATAGCAGCTCAATTCACACTTTCCACAACTTGGAAGCAACCAACATGTCCTTTAGTAGGTGAGTAGGTAAATAAATGATATTACAGCCATACAATGGAATGTTATTTATCAATATAAATAAATGAGCTGTCAAGCCACAGAAGGACATAGAAGAAACTCAAATGCATATTACTAAGCGAAATAAGCCAATTTGGAAAGACTCCATATCATATGATTTCAACTCTATGGCATTTTGGAAAGATCAAAACATTGGAAACAATAAGTTTAGTGGTTAGAAAAGAGGAAGAAATGAATAGTTGGAACACAGAAGCTTTTTAGGACAGCGAACCTATTCTGTGTGATGTTCTAATGAGAGATGTCTGTCATCATATATTTGTTAAAATCCACAGTAAGTGCCCTGGCTGGTTTGGCTCAGTTGGTTGGAGCATCCCCTGTAACCAATAGGTTGTGGGATTTGATCCCTGGTCAGAGCTCATATTTAGGTTGTGGTTCAATTCTGGGCCTGGGCATGTATAATCCCCTATTTGGAAGCATACAGGAGGCAAGCAATCAATGTTTCTCCCTCCCTTTGTCCCTTCATCTTTCTCTAAAAAAGCAAAAAAGCAATGAAAAAATGTCATCTGGTGAGGCTTGAAAAACACAGAAAGTATACAACCAAGAGTACACCCTAGGTATTCAGTGGACTTTGGGTGATAACACATTGTCAGTGTAAGTTAATCAGTTGCAACAAATGTATACTTCTGTACTATCATTTATTTATCTGTTCGCCTACTAAAGGTTGGGGATATTGAAGGCAAGAAAAGCTGTGCATGTGTAGGAAAAGGGGTAACATGGGAAGTCAATGTACTTGTCAATTATTTTTCTGTGAGCCTAAAATTACACTAAGCAATTAAAAAATATTTTTAAAAAAACAGACTTCTGGCCAAGATGGAGGCATAGGTAGACACACTGTGCCTCCTTGCACAACCAAGATAGGGACAACAACAATATAGACACAAAATAACAACCAGAACTGACAGGAAATTGAAGTGTATGGAAGTCGGACACCCAAGGATTTAAAAATAGACACCTTCAACCAGACCAATAGGAGGGGTGGAGTCGGGCCCGGCGAGGGACGCGGAGCGGAGAGCTGAGCAACCAGGGTGGCACCCAAGACCGGAACCAGCAGACCCTGGGCACACAAGGGGCAGTGGCTGGTGGACCCCGGCCTAAGTTTGGCAACCGGCAGACCCAGCGAGGCGGCCATTGTGAAGCAAGGCACTGTGTGCAACTCAGGGTCCCAGCACCGGGAAATAGAGCTTTGGGTCACTGATTGAAAAGGAAGGTCCTGCGGGGTACATAGGCCCACCCACATGGGAATTGGTGCCAGAGGGGCCCAGTTAGCTTGTGGAAAGTGGCGGAAGGGTCTGAGGTCCTACAGAGAGCACAGCAAGCGCCATTTTTCCTTCTCGGACCCCGCCCCCACATACAAGGTCACAACCCAGCCACTGGGGTGCCCCGCCCTGGTGAACTTTTAAGGCCCCGCCCCTCACTACAGGAGCTCGACAAGACCAAAAAACAAACAAAAGAAAAACAGCAAAAGGATGGCTCAAACAGAAGTAGAAAGCCCAGAATGCATCCTTTTAAGTGACCAAGAGATAGCCAACCTATCAAATGCACAGTTCAAAGCACTGATGATCAGGATACTCACATAATTGGTTGATTTTGGTTGCAAACTAGATGAAAAAATGCAGGCTACAATAAGGTTAATGAAGAAAAATGCACAGGGAACCAATAGTGATGGAATGAAAGATGGGTCTCACATCA
>CM052543.1:61032092-61098953 GCA_028533065.1 Trachops cirrhosus
AAGAAGAAACTAAGCAAACAACTAGAACAGGAACAGAACCACAGAAATGGAGATCACATGGAGGGTTAGCAACAGGGGAGTAGGAGGAGGAGAGAGGGGGAAAGGTACGAAGAATAAATAGCATAGATGGTAGGTAGAAAATAGACGGGGGAGGGCAAGAATAATATGGGAAATGTAGAAGCTAAAGAACTTATGACACATGGACATGAACTAAAAGGGGGAATGTGGGTGGGAGAGGGTGTTCAGGGTAGAGGGGAATGAAGGGGTGATAATAGGACAACTGTAATAGCATAATCAATAAAATATATTTAAAAAAATAAAAATAAATATTTTTTAAAAAGTAAAAACTGGGAGAAACCATAACTTAAATTTATGTTTGTGTTTTTCAGTCAGGGCTAGGGTTTCACAATCTAATTAATTTTTAAAGTGAAGAATATAAGAAATTAGAAAATGCTCTATTTATTAGGACATTGTAAAGGTAATCAACCTTTGATTAAGTGGCATCATTTGCAAAATAGAACAAAGTACATAAGTATAAAATGCAGCTGTCATAACACACCCCACCAGGTGTCAGGATTCCAGTCTGCTCATGACAAATATGTCCCCGTAATGCCTTTTAGAAACATCCAAATTTGTAAAAGCTTTTCATTCTCAATTTTGAAATACTTACTGTATTTTAAATTTTAAGCGGAACTCCAGTTTTTCAATATATCTCATCTATTTTGTTTTAATCTTTTCAAATCTATATGTTTTTTCAAATTTTTGAAAAAATTTGAAACAGTTTTGAAAAGGGATGAGACCTGACTTAATACAGATTACTGAGAAATAAATTACTTTTCTTTTTCAATGATTTCATGTAAAACTTGAAAATATTATTGCTGCACATTAACTCAAACTAGATTTAATGTCAATACATTTCTCTTCTCATCAAATCTCCTTAGCCCCATGAATTTATATTAAATCTGGGGTGTCATACCTAATAATAGAATAGAGGTAATAGGAGAAAGTTTATGAAAGAGGCCACAAAATTACTGAAACTCAAAAGCTTTTACTTGAAAATAGGCAATTTCCTTAAGATTTATTTGGAATTATTTTGAGAGAAAAGTTGGCTTACTTAATTACAAAGACTCATATCTATTTGAATCCTAAGCATAAGGCTCATACTTCACAATATCTATTTTAGAATAAAACATCTGAGCTATTACAGAGGCAGAGCCCGTAATTCTGTTCTATGAGGCATCTCCAATGATCATGCTCAATAAATGTTTGTCAAAAATAACATTTCTACAATCACAAAATATGTGTAATGTTTAGGAGGACAATTATCCATTTACAATAAAGGTGTCTCAATTGGGTACTGAGGTTTACAGGCTTAGCATTTAACAATGACTTACAGTAAACAGCTAATTAATATATAATAATTTCTAACTTATGTGTGGTTAACTATATATAAATAAGAATACAATTTAAATAAACAGTGTCTATTCTGATCTCTATCAGTATAATTATAAATAAAATGAACAGTTTTCAAAATTCATATGCATATTTATCAGTTTACTTGATCAGGACACAATTTTTGATATACAACTGCATGTAATCATGAGATGGTGTATCTTTCTCCCTTTGTGTTTTTTATTTTTTTTGATAATTGCTCAATTTTACTATAATGTCAACAGTACCTTCTCACTAAAGAGCTCCAAACGCTTTACATTTAATCAAAATGTTTTACAATTTATTCTGAGCCCTCTTAGAAATGTTTCAACACTCTCTCATTTAGTAAGTGAAAATTGACAGATGTTATGCCTAGTTAATTTTGCATATAAAAAGTGTACCTTTATTAGACAAATTTGCACCTATAATTCAATTCCTGTAATGTTTTTTTCCTTTATCCAACTCTTAAATACAAATATTTATTGAATGCCTAATTGTGCTAGCCACACCAGAGTTAGCCACAGTGCTAGGCATTAGTTATGTAAACACAAAGAGGATTTTGCTCCTCTTCCAAGAATTCATAAACTAATGAGGGAAAAAGTAAAGCTGCAAGTGTTTTAGTAGAGCATGTTGAAAAAGTAAGTAGAAAAAATAAATCACAATGAAAGGTCATCAAATGTTCAATTTGGAGACTCCCCTTGTTACAGAAAGGCCCTAGTGGGGTACAATATACTATTACCAAAAGGACACCCCACTAGGTTCGCTATGCCCACTGCCAGAGGAAAGACACCTCTCAATGCCAGAGATTTGTGAAAAGGAAAGGAAATATTTATTTAAAACTATACAGACTTAAAGTAGTGACTTAATGTCTTCATTAAAATATCAAAGTCCTTTAGTATACCCACAGACACACACAGTCCTTCCTTCTCCCTCTGCTCTAATTTGGGATACAGTATCTCAGGAAAAGAAGTAGAAGTCCATGATTCGGGCTCCTGGCACCATCAGCTGTGTCACCGCCATGATCTCCAGTTAATCCAAAGCCATGTAGCACCTTCTCATGGCCTACCACCAAGAGTCCTTTCATCCCTTTTCTTCCAGGCAAAGTCTCTCCTGCTTCCTAAGCCACATGGCAAAAGGGAAAACCCCAAGCCACATGATCCTCACTCTCGCCAAAGCTGTGGAGTCCCCACTGTCAAAGCTGTGTGGTTCTCCCCTTGCATGGCTGCCATGCCTGGGTTTAAATCCCACACCAATCTTCCTCTGCAGCCCCATTTCAGACTCCTACAATCAATTACACCTGCCAGCATTCCCTATTCTTCCAGCTTCACTGGGCTGCCATAATAAGTCTGGGCAGGTGTGGCCCCTGTGGTGTGAAGCCAATCATCTCCAGGCTCTCACATAGGCACTGTAACCAGGGGGAATTGCCTCCCAGTTACATCTGGGTAGAAGTCACTTCCATCCCCCTGGCTCAAAGCATGGCCACAGCTATTTAACATATCCATGAAACCAGTTAAAGGTTATAGATATGTTAAATGACCATTCTAGAGGTTATCTACAAAGCTGTTGCTATACAAAACAGCTCTGAATGGCCTTACTCCACGTGTCCCATTCCCCCAGCTCAGACTTGTGGGGGTGAGAACATCCTATATATATTTTCCAAATATTTCCTGGGCACCTCAAGTTCCGGACCCCATTACTAATCCCTATTTGGAGCCCCGCTCTTGGCTGCACCCTATTACACCCTTAAGCACTTGGATTAAGCTAAGAACAGTATCTTAGTAACGAAAGCAATCTAATGATTATAGATCATATGTGCAGATCTGTTACAAATACAACTTTTACAATAACTCCATTCTTAAGATTTCTTTTTGAGTCCACTGAAATGAAAGTTTATGTGTGTATGGAAGTATTATGCTGAACTTTTGCTGAGGGGTACATTGATTTCCTCATCATTATGAACTTTAATCTTTGAAAGTAAGTAAATATAACAGGAATGATTTAAATCTGACTTTTAAAAATATCTAATATAATTAAAAATATCATAACTGCACTAGAAAAGTTTTGTTGAAGATCTATTTTGAAGACTAATCAGAGTGTTCTAAATGCTTGAGAGTTCAAACCTTCAGCTTTCTTCAATAAACAAAGTTAAAATTATTAATACGTTAGTTGTAAAAGTTAAAATGGCATTAAAATTGAGGCCCAACTAAAATTTTATAGGGTGCTGTTGGCTAAAATTCTGTATATTTAAGTCTTTACAATTTCTGTAGGTAGCATTTCTGACTTAAATAATTTAATTAGTATCAATCTAATAAAGCATGTTTAGTATTAAATGAATATATAGCATAATCATTTATTAAAAACAACCATAATTAAAATAATTATTTTTCACTGAGCTCCTGTACTTCATTTCTATATTTCTCATGTTGAGCAGCATAAGGAGAAAATCATACAGTTAACTATAACACTGAAAATTTATGGTCTCCAAAGTCACATGGTTTCCCAATGTCTTCCAATATCTTCTAAAATGTCCCTAATTAGTTCTTTCTTCTACTCATTAACTTTTTATTTCAAAATATCTCTATTCTGTGCTACTGACCCACCTATTCTACCACAATGCTCACTTAATTAGAACAAATGGCATCACTTCCAATTTTACAGGAAAATAATACTTGTTACACAAATTTATCAAGCTCTTCTATTAATCTAAATTATTTTTCAAAACTATTACATGTTATATGGCAAACCATTATGCTTATCATAATCCATTTGCTTCTATACCTGTCATTCCCTTCGACTTTGCCCTAAAAATGGAAGCTATTTCTCCAACTGGAACCAAAACATTTCATCAATTGTCATTCATCAGTTGTTTCTTGTTCTTCTCACTGGTTGTATCCCCCCAAATAATTTTCCCCATTCTTAAAAACTTTTCTTCAACTTTATTTTTAATTTAATTTTATTATTTTTTAATTACAGTTTACATTCAATATTACTTTGTATTAGTTTCTGGTATACAGTGTAGAGGTTAGATAATTGTATACTGTATAAAGTTTCCCCCGATGTTTCCAGTACCCAACTGGCACTATACATAGTTATCACATTATTGACTATATTTACCATGCTGTACTTAACATCCCCATCACTATTTTCTAACTACCAATCTATACTTCTTAATCTCTTCCCCTTTTCACCCAGTTCCACACCCTCTCCCCTCTGGCAATCATCAGTCTGTTTCTGTTTTGTTTGTTCCTTATATTCTTCTTTACACTCCACACGTAAATGAAATCATATGATATTTGTTTTTCTCTGACTGATTTGTTTCACTTAGCATAATACCCTTTAGGTCCTTCAACTTTAAATCTTTTCCTTATCTCCCCCTATTCAGCCATTACTCCATAGTAATGATTATTTCTAGACATTGTATCCATTTTCTTATTTATCACTTACCACATAATTCATTTTTGCATCCATTCATGACATTAAACTATTACTTTCCATCAGACTCTATACCACATACTAGAATTATAGTAGCAAATAAAATGGAAAGTTTTCTGTTATTTTGGATCTTACCTTCAGTTGGAGAGAATCAGAAAATAAATAAATAAACAAATATTGGAGATAGTGATAAAAGCTATGAGGAATAATCAATGAGGGTAAAGGGATAGCAAGAAAATGGTGGTGGAGGGCCCTTTCTGATAAGGGGATATATAAAGGATCCCAGAGAGTGTGCATGTGGCAATCAGAAGGCCATTTGAAACTTAGATATTGGTTGGTACTGTATGTTAAGGTTGGGCTATGGTCACAATCCCATATAACTATAATGTGGTGTTGATTACCACCACTCCAGCCACATTAAAAATGCCTCACTAAAACCAGTAAAAAAGTGCAAGAAAGATTGTTAAATGCCAGTTCTTTGAAATACAACCAGTTAGTAAAACAAAGCTGAAATTATTCTTTCATGGTAAGAGAAAGTTTGGATTTGATAAAATCTTAGTATATCTATGAGTGTGGAAGACAAAATTAGCATATTTATGCGATGTTGATTCTTATTTAAGGTAGGTCATCTTTCCATCTGTAGGCTTGCTTAGGATCGGTTAAAGATAATGACATAAGAGTTGAAGAGTAATAGAAATAATAAGGTGAGGGTGTGTATTAAAGGGATTTCTAAGAGTCTTGGAAAGTAAAGGTTTAGTTGATGCCATCTATTCAAACATTTAAGGTTAAATGAGTTCTTGTGGAGTTCTTGAAATGAAAAATAAATTTGCAACAGCAAGGGTGGACCTAGAGAATATTATGCTAAGTGAAATAAACCAGTCAGAGAAAGACAAATACCATATGATTCCACTCAGATGAGGAATCTAATGAACAAATTGAACTAACAAGCAAAATAGAGACAGACTCATAGATAAAGAGCAGGATGACAGCTATCTGGGAAGGTTATGGGGTAAAGAGATGCAGCAAATAGGAAAAAGGGCTCATGGACATGGATAACAGTGTCATGATTGTGGCAGGAGGGTATAAGGTGGATAAATAATAATAGGAAAAAACAATTAAAGGAAGATATTGTAACTTTTATCTTTCCTAGCAAGAGTTTTGAAGTCAAGTTGATTAAAACAATGGATTGATATAGAGGATTTTGTTTTGTGTTGTGTTTAATAAAGAGCATTGAATATTAAGACCATAAAACATAAACATGAGGCATATAAGTTATACTTTGTCAAAGTAGTAGTTACATTTTACATTTCTATTAGCTGTTTTAGAATTCCAAGTACTAGATATCATCAGTAAGGCTTAATATTCCAGCCTTTATTCTTTTAGTAATTCTTGTGGGAATAAAATATATCAATATTATTTTAATTAGTACTTTTATGATAATAATTGATACTAGACATCTTTGATTATTAGCTGTTCATGAAGGCAGGCCAAAAATAAAAAAAAAAAATACCCAGAATTATCTTCTGGAGGGCAGGCCCCTTGTACAAGCTTTCTGCTTCAGGTGAGTGGTCCAGGAACCCATCTGTATCAATGTACCAGCTGGCATTGTTGTGAATGACTTCATTTGGCTTCACTGAACTTATTTTGAACACTCTTTCAATGAGTTTGCTCATTTCATGAGGGGTGATTTAGGAGTGCACTCGCCCACACTGCAATGAATGTTCGGCTGTTTTGGACCAAAAACAGCATGATTTCCATGCCCCACCCTCCCTAGTCACCCAATCTTGCCCTGACAAACTTTTTGTTTGTTGGTTTGTTTGTTTCACTGGATGAAAAAAGTCTTCAAAGGGAAATATTTGCCAATGTGGAGGAGAAGAAAAAAAAAATATCAAAAGCACTAAATGACGTCAAAATCGATGAGTTCAAAAACTGTACTGAGCAGTGGAAAAAATGCCTTTGATAGGTGTATTTCATCAAATGGAGAGTACTTTGAAGGAGACTAAAATTTAAACATGTAAGAATAAATACACAATTTTTAATAAGTAAATTCTGGTTTTGGGAGTCTCCCCTCATATGTTACTCCACATATTAATATAAGCTATACAGGATAAATGTTTTGGGTTTGCAAGGTCTCCTTATGTTTATTCTTAACCCTGAGATCAAGCTAAACTATTAAAATCTGAGGACAGAACTTCACTGCTACATATGATGTCAAGATCATGTTTCAAGTTTCCAGGGCTGATTGTTCCATAGTATTAGGTTTCCCTGTTCTTTTCATTGGGTGATCATTTATTGGATCATTGGATAGCACAGAGTTAGCACAGCAGTATTTGTCATTGAGAACAAATATAAAATGCACTGCAACATAAACAAAAACTGATAGAAACATTATAAGCATAATATGTAGTCTAATTCTCAGTCAGGTGCCCAGAGCAAAGAGAACAGGCACCATCACCATCATGAGAAAATTGTTTGGGATTGATGGATAGAGCAAGGCAAGGACTTTAAGAAATGGTTTCTAAGAGGCTTGAAAATAAATGATGATTTAATGCTTTCTACAGCATATAGATTGAGGTTTGCTGCTGGCTTAAAAATTTTGGTGAAAAGATTTTAACAGAAATATATTTTTGATACTTGTTAAAGATGGTAAAAATTTTGGCAGGAAGTTGATTAAATAAGGGGTACTGCAATGTGAATTTTTCAGTAAGGGAGAAAGATAAAGCTTAACTCTGAACACAACATGGACAAATGGGGATTTATAGCAGATGAGCAGGGTGAGGGTCTGTGGATAAAAATTTACTAAGAAACATCATGGGTAAAGAGGATTCTGGCTAACCCAACTCAATTGGGTCATTGCTGAAGACAGGCAAAAATGGTAAAATATTCAGGGTGAGGGATAAGGAATTTTATCTGATATGGAGGGTAATCAGATAGCAAGGGTAAGGTTTGCATAGTAAATCTTCTCAGACTCATCAGAAGTCTTGCTAAAACTGGACTAAATGAGCCAAGGAGAGAGCTCAAGGTTATCTCTTAGTAAAAACCAGATTCAAGTTTAGTCAAGAAGAATCTTTGTCAGTGTGGTAGTGGGGCATGAGGGGATTACTGTTATGAATAATGAATTAATTGGTAACTTTTTGTCTTTCTCTAAAGAGTTTTCTAAAATAGTCAAATCAGCTTCAATAGTCAAGGCAATGGAATAATAAAATTATGTTAATGATTATAGCCTAAAGTCAAAGCTGTATATGATTCATCATATGTTGCACGGGAGCAGATGATTTCCATTTTTCCTCTTAAACCTCATATAAACACTATGTGGTGATCCAAATCAAGGGGAGTGAGAACACCCCTCTATCCTTCACTTCAGGACTCATTAATTAGAAGAGGAAAAGTTCCCTAATTTATTGCTACCTCATATTCAAATATTGAATGTTGGACTAAGTGACTCAAAACTGTATTTCTTTTACATTTATCTTGAAATACTACAAAATGGCATAGCTCCTCATTTAGAATAAAGATGCACAATTGATTTGTTTTCAGGTTAGAACACAAGGCAAAACTGAAATGAGAGTCTAGCAGTAATATCCTTTCATAAATATAGAACTTCCCTGGTTGGCATGGCTCAGTGGATTGAACACTGGCCTGAGAACCCAGGGGTCACTGGTTTGATTCCCAGTCAGGGCACATGCCTGCGTTGTGGGTCAGGTCTACCTCGTGGTGGAGAGCACATGAGAGGCAACCACACATTGATATTCCTCTCCCTCTCTTTCTCCCTCCCTTCTCCTCTATTTAAAAATAAAAACAATCTTTTAAAAAAACAGAAATGATAATTCCACAAGAACATTACTGGTGTACTCATTTTTCCCTTTCTTGCCACATTTTCAGGAAGGTATTAATGTCATTTAATTAGTGTAATTACAGAAGATAATACCTAATTCGTTGACCCTTGAAATTTAATGCTGTTGACTGGAAGGATTCCTGATTCAAATTTTTATTCATTCATTCATTCATTCAATCTGAGCTTTTCATTTTTTCATTATTTTCATTGTATTTTTCTATTACTGTTTATCCTTCCCATGTACTCTTCCACCTCCACCTATCCCTCTCTCTTCCACAATCATCATATTGTTGTCCATGTCCATGAGTTCTTTCTCATTTTTTTAAATTTTTACTTGATCACACCCACCAACCCCCACACCAGAGAGCTGTCAGCCTACTCTATGAGACTATCTCTATTTCACTTGTTAGTTTGGTTTGTTCACTAGATTCCAAATGTGAGTGAAGTCATATGGTATTTCTCTTTCTCTGAGTGGCTTATTTCACTTAGGATAATGTTCTCCAGGTCCATCCATACTGTCACAAAGGGTAAACCTTTCTTCTTTTTCATGGCTGAGTAGTATTCCATTCTATAAATGTCCCATAGTGGTTTTATCCATACATCTACTGATGGACACTTGAGCTGCATTCAAATATTGGTGATTATAAATAATGGTGCAATGAACATAGAGGTATGTATATTTTTAGAATTAGTGTTCTAGGTTTCTGCAGATAAATTCCTGGAAGTGGAATTACTGTGTCATAAGGCAATTTAATTTTTAATTTTTTTCAGATAATTCCCAACTGCTTTCCACAGTGTCTGCATTCCAACCAACAGTACATGAGGGTTCCCTTTTCTCTATATCTGCACCAGTACTTGTTTGTTGACTTAGTGATGATAGCTCTTCTGACAGTGAGAAGTGATATTTCATTGTGGTCTTACGTTGCATTTTTCTGAGGATTAGTGACATTGAGTATCTTTCATATGTGTTGGCCATTTGTATATACTCTTTGGAGAAGTATCCATTCAGCTCCTTTTATCCATTTTTAAGTTGATTTGTTTGTTTTTTGTGTTGAGCTTTTAAAGTTCCTTATAAACCTTGGATATTAACCCCTTATCAGATGTATTGGTAAATATGTCCCCCCATTAAGTGGGTTGTCTTTTCATTTTGTTGATGGTTTCCTTGATGTGCAAAAACTTTTTAGTTTGATGTAGTCCAATTTGTTCATTTATCTTTTGTTACTCTTGTCCTAGGAAATATATTAGAAAATTTTTCTTTTCAAGGCTATTTTTTATTTAAATAATAGCCTCGCTGGGTAAAGTAGCCTTCATTGTAGATCTTTGCTTTTCATCACTTTATTTCATGCCAATCCATTCTGGCCCAAAATGTTTCTGTTGAGAAAACATCTGGAAGACTTATGGGAGCTCCCTTGTAGTTGACTAATTGCCTTTCTCTGTGGCTTTTAAGATTCTTTCCTTGTCCATATGTTTTGCCACTTTAAATATGATGTGACTTGGTGTGGGCCTCTTTATGTCCATCTTGTTTGAGATTCTCTGCACTTCCTGGACTTGTGTGTCTTTTTCTTTCATCAGGTTAGAGAAGTTTTTGATCATCATTTCTTCAAATAGGTTCTCAATCCCTTGCTCTCTCTTCTTTCCTGCTGGTATACCAATGAATGGGATGTTGTTATGCTTCATGTTGTTCCAACGATCCCTTGAACTATCTTCATTGTTTTTAATGTTTTTCTTTTTGCTGTTCTGATTGGGTGTTTTCTCCTACCTTGTCTTCCAAATCACTGATTTGATTGCCTGCTTTATTTAACCTATTATTTATTCCTTCCAGTGTATTATATATATCAAATATTGCATTCTTATTTCTGACTGGTCTTTTTTATGGTTTCTATGTCTTTTTTGATGCTGTTGAGTATCCTTGATAATCTTATTTTGAACTCTATATCTGATGAATTGCTTGCCTCCTTTCCATTTAGCTCTTCTTGTGGAGAATTATCTTGTTCTTTAATTGTGGACATGTTTCTTTGACTCCTCATTTTGGCTGCCTCTTTGTGTTTGTTTCTATGTATTAGACAGATCATAAAAAACTGTTTCAGACTTATGTCAGACACTGCTTGTGCCTGGCCCTGGGCAACCTGTTTGGAGCTACAGTGTTCCACAACTTGTGGCTCCCTCTGCTGGGCCTCAGTGGATACTGAAAGGACCAACCTGGGCACCAAGGCTGGCTTTTACTGGGTATGGCCATAGGAGTAGTTCAGCGAATGTCTCAGAGCAGCCAGATATCAGCTTCCACCTGCTGGCTGTCAGTTAGGCTTTGTCATTAAAAGAGCCTCCAGCTGTGCTCCTCAGCAGGGTTTAATCTCCACAGGATGAACCAAGAGGGATTCCTATGGATGGAATAATTGCTTTTCCCCAGACTGATGCTGCATGAAGGGGAGTACTTTGCCTGAGAAAGATGGCTTCTGCAGTATGGGGAGTGACTCAGAGCAGGGATCCTGGCAGCTGACCCTTCAGCTCTCTTCCAAGAGTCACCAACCCCAGACTCCTCATATGTCTTGAATCTGTTCTGCCCTCCCTCTTCTGAAGACCAGGGTAAATGGTTTCAAACAAAATTTTGTGCACTAGCCATTTAAGAGGCTCTCCATACTTAAGAGGCTCCAGCTCCATCTTCCTGGTGGATAGAAACCCCACTGCTTTTCACAGCCAAATTTTATGTGGCTGTCTTTCCTGGTTCTGGTGCTGTAAGTTGTAGAGCCTGCCTTAGTTTTTCTATCCCACATTTCTCAGGAGGAATCTCCCTGAAGCTGAGATATACCTCTGGTACTTCAACTGCCACCTATAGGAGCCCTGCCAGCCCTCTCATACCTCCACACTTCCTACCAGTCTCAATGTGACTTCTTCTGTTAGTCCTTGGTTATAAATCTTCTCTTCAGTTAGTCTTCAGTTGGTTATTCAGGATGATTTGTCTATAATCTATTTAGTTGTCATTCCAGTTTGGTCCTGGGAGGAGGTTAGTGAATCTATCACCTAATCTGCCACCATCTTGTGAACAGCTAGTTTCTGTTCATACACCTACCATCATGTCTACCTGGTCCAAATATTAAAACCATTTATAATTTTAAAAGTGCTATGTGTACAGTTGTGAAATTTTGTATTAATTTTATATATTGTTTCACTATCATAGCAAATATCTATTACTTTTAAGATATTAGCTAGATCTATAAAACTATATTTTATAGCATGTGACAAAATTTCGGCATGCCCCAGCTCATTTGAACTACATAATGATCTTTGACATAGACAAGGAATGAACACCATTGTATTGTAATCTGTGGGGTAGAAAATGTGAGATACAGAGAAAAAAGTGTTATATCTATGGTCAGTGAGGTATTAAGTAACAGCAAAGTTGGGAATGGGTACTGGGTTTTTGGGCTATCAAACTAGTATTCTTTTATTTATTTATTCTTTATCCATGTCTCAGTTGGTTAATTTCAAATTTATATGTTTGATGAACAAAGCATTGTTTGTAGGAAAAAATGTAAAGTTATGTTTTTCTCAAAAAAAACTTCATGTAGATGGTAAAATGTAGATTTAAAATGTTCTGTGACTATAAAGAAAGTGGGCAGATTTCCAGGTTTTCCCAGCAGTCTAACATTTCAATAAAAACTGTCAATAAAGAAATAAAAGAAGTTTTGTGGTTTCTTTTTTATTTTTCTTTTTTATTGATGTCAAGCTCCTTTTGTAGAACAAAAATCAGACTAAGGTCCTTAATCATTATTAGTATTCTAGCACCAGTAGGCAGATACATGACTAAAATTTTATTTTAATTTGCAATCTCTGTTAGAGAAAAGCATTTATAAAACTAATTGAAATTCACAACTCTTTCAGGTTGTTCCTTTCAGGTAGACACAATCACTGTCAATAGAAATGAGAAAGAAGTAACATTTGGGTTTTGACATGCAAATGATTATCATAAGCTTTGCTTCAGACTTTATGTATCTTAGCTATCAAAATACTATTTCCTAAAGCAAAATAAGTGTGTTGTGGCATCTTTTAATATAGGAATGCTAAAATTAAAGTGTGGGATGTAGCTATTTGTACATGACATATAAAATATTCACCCAGACTATTATTTGCATCTAACAGAGTTAGAAGGACAAGCCTAATAGCAAAGGAATTATCATGCTAAAGTGGAATGATGGCCTATCTAGCATAGCAGTGAATAGCCAACAGAATTTTTAAATATTTTAAAAGAATATGTTTGTCCTTCCTCCATGTTGATTCATAAGATATTAAATGAATGGAAGCAATATATAAGGAGGGAAATCATCAATTTTCAGACACCATAGGCTGGACTTTCTAGTGAGTTATACTGGTTATGTTTCACATGCATTTTTCATAGAGAATTTTATTATAACTATTTATTAGATGAAGAAATTGAAGCTCAGAAAGGTGAAGGAACTAACCCAGGTTTCAGTGTTACTTAGTGCAGAGCAAGGATTTGAATCACATTTGTATTTTTCACCCAGGAATTTCCCATTTTTTTTCTTTAAAAATCCTTTTTATCAAGAATGTTCTTCCCCATCATCTTAATTTGACTGCAACTTAGTCTCTCTCTATGAAAAAAATGAATATTTGTATATCTATATATAAATATCTAATGTGTATACCTATACCTAACTTTTCCCATAAAATTGTCCCTGACTTTGTAACAAATGAGTTGCTGCTCTTTTGGTGGCCTCATATTCTGTTATTATATTTAGCACATCTTAGTAGTTAAGCTTTTGTGCTCATCTCCCTCACTACATGGTGTCCTCTGATGGCAAGGACAGTAAGTCTCAGTCCTGCATCATGGTTTTACTCCAGTGGGCTAACAGGTTTGTCACATATATAAACCAAAATTTATTTCATTTTGTAATTTTAATTGTCCATTGAATTTATTGCATTAATATTGGTTGATAAAATTACTCAGGGTTCAAGTATACAATTCTACGGTATATCACCTGTATATTGTATTGTGTGTTTACCACCCCAGATTGGTACCCTGGAGTGGTAAACTAGAATTAATTTTAGAATGTAACAAGATAATAATAAGCATTTAATTGAGCAAAAAGACCCACAGCCTGAGAGACACAGATTCAGGTAACACCTAAATGGTTTCCCCCAAGACAAAGGTGATGTCACGTTATATAGCAAAACTTTCCACCCAGGTTCCCAATTAGGTTCATTTCATGTAAATGAGGTATCCAACTTTTATAGTTCTGACTGGAAAGGGCAGGTCTATGTCCAGTGGTAGAAAGTTGAAACCAGGGTTTCCCTGTAGTGGTTGACTGAGCCAGTGTAAACAAGAGTTCAGTCTGTTTTTCCCAGGATACAGAGAATGTGAGGAACCCCTGTCTGCAAATGGCTTCTAGACTCGTATCATCCATAAAATTTGGGCCCTCAGTTGATCATGGGGAGTTCATCTCAGCAGATAATTTTCTTCTCATGGTCCATATGTAGTAGGTGCCCAATAAAGCTTCATTTATGAATAAATAATCCAATTGCTGAGTTATATTGTTAGAAAAGTTCTACCATTTTTACTAGCTCTGGTAAATCTTAATTTTTTGTTTAAAAAATATATGTCAAATAGTGGTCTGGCCATAATTCCTGTAGTCTGGTCATGTAAGACTTAAAGGACTTATCACCTTTCCCTTTCATTGTTTCACTGTGACTCACTCAGGTCCTCTCCAGGCTGTTATCTGTCCATGTTACTCATCCATGAATCTTTGGTAATACATATCCCAGCCTACATTAACTTCTCTTAATCTTACCCAGGCTTGGCATATAAAGTTCCCAACAAATAATTGTTGGCTTGATATTTATGACTCTGTGCTATTTAACAAAATATATGCTTTTTGTGGGTGGATGTATTTTTTAAGTATAGATGGTAGGTATATTCAGTCAGGTTGAGTATTGAATATGTGTCTTTGAACTCTTCTAAGCAAAACAATAAAGAATTTTACTGAATGGTAGTGTTAACTTTATCTTTAGACAAATACACACTTGAAATTCAGTTTATTGCCTTACCTAAGATAAACAAAAATGTTTTGAGTCTTACTTTTTCTTGTGGAGGGAAAAAAACTTCCCTTTATCCTTAAAGTTCTTGTGGCTGGTCTAATAACCAAATAGACATGGGGCAAATTAATAAGAACAAATTTATACATATACATGTTTGGGAACCCCACATACATGAGAGAGTCAGAGATCCCACATGGACAAGAGCGTCAGAAAGAGAAAGGGAGATGGGTATATAAGAAATTTGAGATAGGGATGAGACAAGGTGCCTTGGTAGCTTCAAAGGGTCATTGCAGAATGATAGTAAGAGCAGATGTTTAGTCAGTAGAAGTTTATCCTCCCCTACAGAAAGGTGAAAAAAAGTTAGCTTGGCTAATTCTCTATTATGGGTAGGGCCCCTAATTCAAATTCTTCCAAGTAGTAAAGGGAGGGTCAGAAATTTCTCCTGAACTTGCAGGTAAAGTTGTCCTTAGCTCAGAACAATCCACATACCACAGAAGCACACCTTAGGCTGACTAGCTCTGAACACATACACTATGTAAAAATGGGATGAAAATTACTGCAGCTCAGAGTAGTTGTAAAAATCAGATAATATAGTGCATGTGAAACTCTGTACCATACAGATGTACTCAGTGTGAGGTTCTTCATTCTTTAACTTTTAAGAGGTTTCTATTGTTAGAATTTCTCATCTATGTTAGCCATTGTGATAGGCAAATGTAAATAAGTATTGTCATTTTTAAATTTTTCCCTTCAGTTCTACATACTGTTGAATTATTGATATTCTCCTTCCTGTCATAATTTTTCCAAAATTCACATCAAATGTGCTCACCGTGTTTCTGGCTGGAGTGGGCCAGAGTGAACCCGTGGGAAGCAGGAAAAGGTGATGAGACTTAGGTTCTGCTCTTCCTGCTGTTCTTCCTTTAATATTTCTTTCTTTGAACAGAGTCTTATGATTCATCTCATTTGCACTCCATGTTCTCACTGTTCTCTTTACCCTCTATTCATCTATTTGTTTAGGTGTCTCAGACATCTCCTAAGGTAGCTCAAACTTTTCTACAGCTTTTTCTCAGCATGTACCTTTTATTTGCAAACAAGCAAAACTACTTTGATTCTCAAAAATATAGTGGTGCAAATGATACAGCCCTGATCATTTATAGATTCCAATCTTAGTCAGAGGCACCAGATTATTTACTGGCTAAGAAGCCCCAGATTTTCTTCAAAGCCAGCTGACTGGTAATTTCCAATAGAGTTCAATGGCATATTGTGTTAGCTACATTGTACCAAAATTCCCTCACTTTTGCAAAAGATCAAATATAAAATATTGAGATTTTTTTCTCATTTTTCAATTTTTAATGACCCTCAAGTTTATTAAGTCCCAGAAATAGAGAAGATATGAAGTAAGAAAGAGGAAATTGGCTGGAAAATGGGGATGAGACACAAAAAATTGGGCAGAGAAACTTAATAAGAAATGAAAAATTTCTACATGTGTCTGTGTCTTTAAACTCTGCATTCTAGTTATTAGACTTGACTATCCCAGATGTTCTCATCTCAAGCAGAGGCTGCATCTTGTTAAGCACACTTGGCACATGCAGTGGAACAGGAAAAAATTTACATCTTACATAAGAAGCCTAGGGCTCAAGGTCTAACACATGGCAACATATACTCTTCTATTTTTCTACTGTTGGGCTCCCAGTATCAAATCTGATTATTAATTGGTGTTCAAAAATTATTACCGAAAGATTGAAACAGAAGACTGTATTACTATGTTAAAAAATGATATTGTGCCACAGTCTGCTTTCTTATTTACATGGGAATTAAGAAATTTCATCAAAAAAGAAATCAGCAGAGATTATTTAAAGTACCTTGATAAAGAAAGATTTGGTTAGTCAGAAGGAGCTGGCACAAGTCACAGATAATAGCAATGAAACCTAGAAAAGTTAGAAAGATCTTTATGAGTTTCTTTTATTATTTAAGATATCTACTTTGTCTTTACCTTCCTCACTGCCTTGTAACTTCAGCAGCATGAGAGTGAAGGAAATTTACTCTCACCTGTTGTGTACCAGACTCTTTTAGCTGCACCAGACAGAGCAAGCGCACACATTGTATACACATCCTTTGAAATGGCACCATGCTGACCCAACACACTGACTTACAGCCTCTCTTAGGAGCACAGTGAGTCTCTCACTGGGATGACCCGGAGTACCGTGTACAACCACAAAGACTAAAGTCACCCATTACAGTGCACAGTGAATTATTTGTAGTTACCAAATATGCTCACTTAGCTCAATGGGATAGAGTCACTGAAAAAAATTCTAATCTCTCCTATTTAAGTAGCTTCTAAATCTAGAGATGGAGTAAAAATGAAAATTGTATGCAGTTGAAACTTCTAAGTCTTACTGCTGCTTTAAGGTATTTAATGATTCAAAAATCATAAATCACATGTAAGTAATTATATGGAGGAACTTTTTAAAAAAGTAGTGTTCAATGTAAGTTATAGTTAAAAAATGAAATATAGGAGTCGATAGACTCTAACTTAATTTTTATCCACTTGGTTTTTAAAAGATTATTTTTATAGATGTAAACAGTGCAATTGGAACACCAAAATAGGACAGTAACCTAACTAGGTCGGATAGCCTGGGCCAAGCTGTCTTTAGATCTGATAATCCAGAAAAATAGAACCCAATATTATGTAACATGACATAGCAAGGAATTGTTTATATAGCATTAGAGTAGATACTTGAGAGCTAATATAGCAACTCCCCTAGATAAAATGGCTTAAAAGGCCAAGGTTTTAATTCTAAGTTTCTCTGTCATGATGGGTTCCTTAATTAGTATTGAGCTTATTGGCTGACAAACCTGCTTACCCATTCATGACGAACTAAGACATCAAAGCATTTTGCTCATTAATTGGTTTCCTTAACTGGACTATGTGTTTTTACTGCATGTTTGCCAGTTTGGTAGTAAAGCAAAATAAACATGAATGAGTCTTTGATTATACACTACTCTTGTGACCTGTCTTGACTTCTTTTGCTAACCCCTTGGTTTACTTCCTGTGTACTTAATGGAGTCACTTCTACCTCATTGAACTTCAGTTTCCTTACCTTTGAAATAGGTATATTATCTTTCTATCTTTGCCAGACAATATGTGTGTTACCCAAGATAATGTATATGAAAGTACTTGGAAAATAACAAACTAGTATGCATATGTTAGTAAGAACATTTGTACATTGGTATGCTGCATATTAGTAAAGGTTAACTTGGATTTTTGCTTTAAAGACCCTAAATAATAAACAAATCAAACTACTGAAGAAATGGTCTAGTCTTCAAGGATATGTAATCAAATAAAGGGTCCAGCACAAATAACAACACTTTTTTATTACAAAATCTTTTATTATAAATCATAAGCATGCAACTCTGTAACATAACAACATGATACTCAAGCACATCATATGACATTTTAGGTGAAATGTTCAAATTAAAACTATAAATTATTACACCCATATTATTACCCTATCAACCACACTCAAGAAGGCGTTTCTTCTGCTGGACCCTGTACAGAGGAAACAGAAAACAAAGCAGGTAGTATATTAATTTCATGTTGCTAGATAATAAACTGTCACACACTTAGCAGCTTTAAATTATGCACATGTATTTTGTCACTGTCAATGGGTCAGTACATCACACAACTTAGTCGAATCCTGTGCTTAGGATCCCAAAAGGCTGTGAACAAGGTGTTGGCTAGGGATGTGGTTTTATCTGAGGCTCAACAAATGAAAGTTCTCCCAATATGCTTCAAGTTATTGGAAGAATTTACTTCCCTGTGGTTCTAGATATATAAGCTTCAGTTTTTTGCTAGCTGTCATCCATAGGCTGCCCTCAGCTCCCAGAGGTTGCTGGACTTCTTTGCCAAATAAGTCTCCCGTCTTAGGAAGCTACCATATGTAATGGGTGACATTGTCAAAACACAGGGGAGGTAGATTTGTGTTCCTTCACTACAGAACAATGTGTTAATACCTTATGTGATGTAACATCATCATCAAGTAATCACATCCTATCATCTTTGCTATAGTCTATTGACTAGAAGCAAGATTTTACACATACTCGAGCTGATGTAACCACCCAGAAATAATGGGAGCCAATTTAAGAGTCTGTCTCACACCACATGTGGAGTGGCCTGGAGGTTCACTATATGTTGTCCATTGTCTGTGGGGATTTTTCCATGAAAGCAACATACGAATGGTGATACACTCCTTATTACAAAGAACTTTGATTATATTGATTGTCACTTCCTATTGTGATTGAAGATAAATCACTTTGCATGAAAATAATGCTACATCAGAATGTTCAAGCATGCATGCCCTTGTACACACATACACACACTTACATCATACCAGGACACATCTCAAATTAAATTAAAAAATTGTGGGAGACTTTTGATTGCTCTTCTGTTTTCAGTGATAGATTAATTATCCACTAGTTGGCTGATACATGATTTAGCCAAATATAGCAATTATTAAAAAAAAAACAAGCATTTGTATTTCCATTTCACTGAGAAAAATATTTGTATTTTCAACCAGATTCAATGTCCGATTTCCTTATGTCAATAATCTAAGCAGACAGTCTTAATTCAAAAATGTTTTGAAATAGAGTGGACTGAGCAAAATAAAGTAGGAAATAGAAAGACAGAAGTCCAGTAGATTTGGATGTCAAATTCATGCACAATAACTTATTTAATTCTCACAACAACTCTACAAGTTATTATATAATCAATCTTCACTGAAAAATGTTAGAGCTGAAGAAACTTGCAGTCCTTGCCCGAGTTAATTTAGGCAGGTAATGATGAGTGAGGATTCAAATGTTCATCTGTGAGGATCAATGCTCACTTTTTTCTTTATCCCAGAGTATCTTGCACTGTGATTTTGAAAACACCCAGATCAAAATTATTTCTGGAACACATTAAAATTCAAAAATACCAAGAAATTCTTGATACCCACTCCAAATCTACAGGATGATAACCCCTAATGTAGTAGTCCAGAAATCTACATTTTAATCTAGTACCTCAAGTAAATTTTACATCCAATAAGATCAGAGACACTGTGTCCAATACTAAACTCATTGATTTAGAGAAAGAAATCCAGGCTTAATTCTCACTTCTAAACTTTTACACTTTTATTGTGAACTAGGCAAGCCACAAATCCCCTTGCCCTTAGTTTTCAGCACTTCATATTTGTCCTTACACTGCCTTCTGACTGCCATTGTTTTGGGGGAGAGGCCAGCATTTAATCGTATTTTGCTTCTGTTGTACATGATGATTTGTTTTTTTCTTGCTGCTTTCAGAATATTTTCTATCTTGGTTTTCATCATTTTTAATATGATTTGTGTAAGGATGGATTACTTTCTGTCTATTTTACTTGCAGGTCACTGAACTTCTTGGATGTGTAGATGAATGTTTTTCAGCAAACTGTGGAGGTTTCAGCTGTTATTTCCTTGAATGATTTTTTGCTTCTCTCTTTTACTTTTCACTGTGCTAATGTTATGTTTATCTTGGTGTCCTTAAAGGTCTCCAGTATCTCCCTGAGGCTCTGTTCACTTTTATCATTCCATTTCCTCTTTGTTGTTCAGATTGCATTTATCACGGATCTATCTTAAAGACCACTGATTATTTTCCTTCAGCCAGTTAAAACTACTCTTGCATCCTTCTAGTAGATTTTCCATTTCAGTTATTGCACTTATAAAATCTATAGACTTTCCATTAGTTTTTTTCATAAATTCTGTATCTTCATTAATATTTTCTATTTGATTTTACACTATTTTTATACCATCCTTTACTTCTTTAGCCATATTTGACCACATTTATAATGTCTACTTTGAAGTCTCTCTGTTAAATCTGATATCTGGTTCCCCTCGTAGGAAGTTTTGTTGTAGTTTTATTTATCCTGTGCAAGGGTCACATGTTCCTGCTTCTCTGTGTGCATGTCTCATTATTTTATTTAATTGAAAACTGGACATTTAAGTAATATCTTGGGAAGTCTCTAATTACTAACTCCTTTTCCCCCTTGGCAGAGTTAGTTTTTGTTGTTCGTTTGCTTCTTTAGTGACTTTGTTAGACTTCCTTCATTGTGGAGTCTTTAGCGTCACTAATCAGAGGGCTCAGGCTTGGGTATGTGCATAGTTTTCCTGGGATGACAGTGGTTTTAGCAGTCTTCCCTTTGGCTGTCTCTCCCCTGGATCTCGCTGTTAAGCTGTCTGCATCATTTTGTATAGCACCCATATGTGAAGCTTCACTAATTATCAGCCTAATATTCTATTGTTTTTTATGAAGTTCTGGAGCAAAACTTTTCAGCCATCCAATCCAATTTGAGATTACTGAAATGTAAATTTGAGTAAAGACAATTTTGGGGGACAGTCATAGAGATTATTTTTTATGTTTCGCTTTAGCTGTCTTTCAGTTTCTCTCTGGTGAACTAGCTAGACTATGGTTTAGCTAGTTGCTCTTACTTAAGAATAGCTACTGCTTCTAAGAATTCATTTAGGTTTCACCTTCCTCACTCTGTTTCTAATAAAAATCAGTTCCCTTGTGGAGAGTTTTGGAATGCACTTTTTTATGGACTTCTACTCCCTCTGGAATGAATAATTTCTGAGTTATTTCTCGGTGATACTTGGAGTACTGTGCAGAGCAGTAGCCTCTGGCCACTTCACTTCTGCGTAGAACCTCCTCTCTAAGAATCACCTGAGGTGAAAGCTAACAAAGCTTTATTATGCTCATCTTGCTTCACATGTGGTAGAAAGAACCTTGACCCTATGGGTAGGAGCTAGGAGAAAGGAAGCTCCAACCTCTTAACTGTATTCTTCAACTTGGAGTTTGCAGGAATCACAAATACTGGTATTCTCCTCCTCCTGATGATATATTGTTTAAGCCTTAATTACAAATCGGTTGAAGAGAAAAGCCAGCATCTTGGTCACACCCATGTGGAGCCGGGGTGCAACTTTGGCCAAGCAGAGCAGTGTGTGACCGGAAAGAAAGTTATGGCACATATGCCAAAGGATCTTATTCTCCCTACTGAGTGTTAGAGATTTTCTTGAATAAGCGTTTTTATGTGCTGCATGTCCTTTAGACAACTTTTTGAGAAATTAAGTCATTGATTTTTTGAAAACTAATTTGTTCTAGCTTTGTTAGTTTTGCTGAGGAGCAGGCCTGTGAAACTCTGGACACTGGCACCTCACAAGTGGAACCCCTAGTCTAGGTTTCCCCATTTTTAAAGTGAAGATGCAATCCCTGCTTTATAGAGTGATGTTTAAAATTAAACATGAAAATATATGCTAAGGATTTTATAAACAAAATGTGTTAATATATGATCATTTACGGTGAAAGGACATCTGGAAGACATTTATAAAAAGCAAATATTAGTTTTCATCATAAATGTGAATATTTGCATCAGGCTTTAGAAAGAATAATGGAAGAAAGGCCTGCTAGAAATAGGAATTTAAGTGTAAGATCACATACCTGCCTCCTGTTTCTACCCAGAATAAAATAAAATTGTTTGAGTATTTGCTTTTGACCATATTGTGAAAATTAAAATAGGAACATTTGAATACATGTTATCATGGAAAGATTTTCCTCCATAAAGTTTTATGGAGGAAAAACTTTAGCACTAAAATTGCATTGTAGGATTTCATTTTATAGTCTCACTAATGCAATTTGAGATTTTAAAAGTTATTTTATTAGAGAGATGAATATTAAACTATTTATGTATGAAATTACATTGTGTCTAGATTTCTCCATAAATGCTTCAGCAAAACCAAAGACCTGAGGGAGGAAAGGAGTAAATAAACAAATGAGCTCGGCAGATGTTTGACAGTTGTTGAAAAGAGGTGGTGGGTATGTGGAAGTTTGTCATAAAATTCTCTCTACTTCTGTATATGTTGAGATTTTTTCATAATAAAAAATTTTAAAAATAGTGAAACTATATAGAATAATGCCTGGAAATTGGGTAACATAGTATAAAGTTTTTAAATCCAATGGCAATGAAAAGAGATGACAAACCCTTCTTGCAATTACTGTGTTTTTCTTTTTTATAAACAATGGGAAGTGTTCAATGCTGTTGTTTACATTCTTCCATTATTCTTTGTTATTAACATATAGGCTTCACCAATACATGGATGCAAATTGTATATATGAAGTGGTTTCATTTTCAAAATTTTTTAAAATTAGATTCTAATGATGGTTAGAACACAGTACAAACAACCTACATTATTTTCGTTTATTTGTTATTTGACCTGAAATGCATGTCAAAGAAATTAGCTCACAATAGTTTACAAACCTAAGATTAGCATATAATTTGTTATCTATACTGAGGCATTTTGAAAGTAAATGTAGGTACTATTAATAATTATATAAGAACACAGATGTAGGTTTGGCAAAATGGGTCATTGGATCATATGGATACCCTAAATTTACCTGAAAAAGAAGGACAGCATAAATAGTATAAAATATTCCTCCAAAAATTAAATAAAGTATTAACAAGAAACAAAAATATCATCTAATTTAATCTCTCCTCTTTCTCTGTCTCCCTCTTCCACCTTCCCTCCCTCCCTCCTAGGTCCCTCCTTCCATCTTTTCTTCCTCCAAAAAATGTCTAAATTTGGTCCCAGGAATTTGAAATGAATTTCTTGCTCAAAGTCATGTAAATCACAAGAGATCCAGGTCATAATTTGCATATTTTGATGACCAGTACAGTGCTTTTCCCACTCAGCCAACAGCAATGAGTTTGAAAGCTTCAATATCCATTTATGAGTCCAGTTTTATAAAGACAGCAGTTGCATATTTTAGCTAAGTGACAGTGAGAAAGATATGCCAGTTTTGTCTACTGATAATTGAAGGACATAAGTTTTTACTGTATAAAATATACTTTAAATATTTTGTAATAAAAATTTGGCATGATATAAGGACATCAAGGAAAGGAAATTTCAAGCTCAGTGTCAGAAATTATATCTGTCAGTGGACACTTTGGGGAAATTAGGGCAACATAAACATGCAAGAGAGCAGTTTATTTTTATGTGACCTCATGGATATTTACTGTCCTTATATCCTGTAATTTTATAATAAACTGCTTAAAACTTCCTTATTTAGCAAATGTTTTCTAATAGAAGCAAAAGGGGTGTCAACACAGTATGCTTATAATTCTACTAACATTAACTCAAATATTTTTAACACAGACCTTTGTTTTGGGGGATAGACTCCATTTAATAGGTTTCTGAGAAATTGTCTTGACAAAGCATTGGTGCACAGGCCTGATAACCGCTTTTCCTACAGAAAGAATTTGCCTGAAGGGCTTCTTGTACAGACTCTCTGTGTTATCTTCATTGGCACTGATAACTCTGAAGGACTGAGGACAGTAGCAGCCATCCACACTGTAATCTGGAAATCAAGTGAGTGCTATGGCTCTCAAATAACAAGAGCAGAGAAGAAGAGTTTGTCTACAAATGCTGGTTCATCTCCATGATTTCAAGAATTAGATGTGATTCTAAATCACATCCCTTATGAAAGTGCCACATTCATTTCTGTTTGTCTTTGATACCCAAAGTACCTAGTACTGTAACATTAACTGAAAATCTAAATTATATGCCCATTATCTGGGAAGTGGGTCAAACACACACATGCATACATATTTCTCCATGAAGAATGAAATTTAATGGTATGATGTGACATGAAACTAAATTAGGAAAATAATTTTTGTAAGAGCTAGTACAATAGTGAATATGATTGATCAAATTATACTTAATGGCCAGATATAGATAACTATACTATTAAATAATTCAAAAAGAATAAATCTTCAAATTATGATATCTATTATCTATATATTACTAACCCATTAAAACACAAAAAGTAATTTGCATTCATCAAATGACTGATTTTTATGAACAGAAATAGTCTTTTCAATAGCTTTAGAACTTGTAGAATTGACAAGATATATTTACTCACTGGCAAGAGAAGTCTGTAGTCTAGCATTGTTTAAGAAGAACAATGAGGTAAAGAAGAATATTGATCCAAAAGAATATTGAAAACCAATTTTTCCCACCAAATTACTAAATGACAACAAGCAAGAAGTTCACAATTCACCTACAGGAGAATTCATCAATATACATTTTGAATAATTTGTTCATTTATTCTAAAATATTTATAGAGGGTCGACTCAGTCTCAAGTCCTCTATAAGTCATTGTCAGACACTGTGTGCCTAAGAAGGAGCATGTGTATCCAGGCTATTTACAACCAACCATAAAACTTACACTAAGCTTCTCCACCTTTTCTCCTTTAGTACCTGTTTTTCAAAATACCCCTAGCCTCCATCGTTTCTTCACTTGGTCTCCCACACATACAGTTTTGGTATCCTCTAAGCCCATATTGTCTTCCTTCTTTAAACATGCCTATTTTTCTTAGAGTCATGAATCAACCTTTAAATCTCAGACTGGATTTTCAGAGCATACCTGTAGCTGTACTTTTTAAATTGCCAACAAACAAGTTGAATGAGACAGTAAGCCTTACTGCCTGACGTTCAGTGATCCCTGAATGAAAAATATGGGCCTACACACTGCCTTTCTTTATACAGCACTGGATACTTGAAGGGAAGATAAAAAGATAAAAGATAAATGAGTAGTTCTTAAAAAGCTTGCAATCTAAAGGGATATTGAAAAAATTGAATTTTTTAAACTCCTAATAAGGTTAAAATTCTGTCTGCTGAAAAGAGATCTTCTATTTTTTTTTTTGTTTTAAGTTCTATAGAGAAACAGTGGGCATACACATTATATAAGTTTAAAGCATATAGTATGATAGTTTGATTTACACATATTTTGAAATGGTTTCCACAATATATGTAGAAATCATCTAATATCCTTCTTATATTGATAAAATGATAAGAAAATAAAAAAGGAAAAAAAATTTCATACAATGAAAACTCCTAGGATTTACTCTCCTACAACTTTCCAAATATCATACAACAGTGCTAGTTTTACTCATTATGTTGTACATTACATTCTTTGTACTTATTTATCTTATAACTGAAATTCCGCACCTTTGGTGCCATTTTTTGCCATTCCTCACTCCCCTTCCACTTCTGGTAACCATAGTCTGATCTCTTTTTGTTGAGATCAAAGCTTTGTTGTTTTGTTTGTTTGTTTTTAGATTCCACATATAAACGAGATCATACAATATTTGTTTTTCTCTAATTCCACTTAGAATAATGCCTTCAAGGTCCATTCATATTGTTGCATGTGGCAAGATTTTATTCTTTCTTTATGGCTAATATCATTACATACACACACACGTGCACACATATATCAGAACTTCTTATTCGTGCATCCATGGGCACTTAGGTCATTTCTAAGTCTTGTCTATTGTAAACAATGCATATTGAAAATGGGGACTAAAAGTATCTTTTCGAGTTAGTTTTTTGTTTCCTTTGGTTATATTACCAGAAGTGGAATTGCTGAATCATGTGGTAGTTCTATGGTTTCCACAGTGGTTCTACCAAGGTACAATCCCACCAATAGTGCACAAGGGTTGCCTTTCCTCTGCATCCATACCACCATTTGTTGTATCTTGTCTTTTTGATGGTGGCCTGTCTAACAGATATGAAGTGATATTTCACTGTGGTTTTAATTTTCTATATCTCATTTAGAGAAATACCTATTAGTTCATTTGTCCATTTTTTATTTGGGTTATTTACTTATTTGCTGTTAACTTGTATGAATTCATAATATATTTTGAATTTTAATCCCTTATGAGATGTATAGTTTAAAATACTTTTTCCTATTATTTAGGTTGTCTTTTTATTTTGTTTCTTTTGCTTTGCAGAAACTTTTTAGATTGATGTTGTCTCACTTGTTTATTTTTTGTTTTGCTGCTTGGACTTTGTATCATTTCAAAAAAATTATTGCCAAAACCTGTGTCAGAGAGCATTTTCTTATGTTTTCTTCCAGGAGTTTCATGGTTTCATGTCTTATATTTACATCTTGAATCCCTTTTGAGTTAATTTTTGTGAGTGGTGTAAGGTAGTGGATCAGTTTCTGTCTTTTACATGGGAATACCCAATAATCTTGGCACAATTTATTGAGAAGACTGAGTTTTCTCCATTGTGTATTCTTAGCTCCCAATGTACAAATATTTTTTTATGTACATGCTTGGGTTTATTTCAAGCTTTCAATTCTGTTCCAGTCATCTATTTGTCTGTTTTTATGCCAGTACCATATTGTTTTGATAGTCATAATTTTAGAGTATAGCTTAAAATCAAGAAGTGTGATGTCTTCTGCTTTCTTATCCCCCACCCATGATTATCATGACTTTTCAAGGTCTTCTGTGGTTCCATATAACTTTTATTTTGTACTATCTAATTATGTAAAAATGACCTTGGAATATTGATGGGGTGTATTAAATCTATAGATCTTTTTGTAGCATTGACATTTTAACAATATTAATTCTTCTAACATATGAGCATGGGAAACCTTTCATTTATTTGTGTTTTTTCAATGTCTTATGGTTTTCACAGTAAAATTCTTTCACCACATTGGTTAATTTATTTCTAAGCATTTCATTGTTTTTGATGTTATTATAAATGGGATTGATTTCTTTATTTTTCTAAAAATGTTTTTAATGTATGGAAACACTATTGATTTTTATTTGTATGTTAACTTTGTATCCTGCAATTTTACTGATTTCACTGCTTGGATGTAAGGATGTTTCTGATTGAGTCTTTAGGATTTGTTATATATAAAATCCTGTCATCTGCAAATAGAGGTATTTTTACTTCTTCCTTTCCAATTGTGAAACCTTCTGTTTCCTTTTCTTTTCTGATTGCTCTAATTATATCTTCTAGTACTTTGTCAAGTAGGAGATGATTAGCGTGCACTATTTTTTAGTTAACATTCTTGAAGTTAAATCTTTCAACCTTTCACCATTGAGTGTTATGTTAGCTGTGGGCTTATGCATGGGTTTTATTATTTTTATATATGTTTCTTCTATGCATAATTTGTTAGAAACTGTTTTATTTTTTAATCATGAATGGATGTTGAATTTTTCTAAATGCATTTTCTTCATCCATGAAGATGATCATGTTATTTTCTTTCATTTTTATTAATGTTATGCACCACATTTACTGATATGACTGTGTTGAACCATTCTTGTACACTAGGGATAAATTCCACTGGATCATGGTGAATTATCTTTTTAATGAGCTGTCGAATTTTGTTTGCTAGTATTTTATTGATAATTTTTATATCTATATTCATCAAGGGTATTGGCTTGTAGTTTGTTAAATTTCTAGTTGTGTTGTTTTCTGGTTTTGTTATCAGGGTAATGGTGGCCTCGTACAATGAGTTGAAAGTATATTTTCCTTTTCAATTTTTTTTGGAAGAGTTTGAGGATTGCTGTCAGTTCTTTAAATGTTTGGTGAAATTCAGTAGTGAAGACATCTGGTCCTGGGCTTTGTTTGGACATTTTTAATTACTGATTTAATCTCTTTACTTATACTTAGTCTATTTAGATTTTCTGTTTCTTCCTGATTTAGTCTTGGTAAGTTGTATGTTTCTAAGAATTACTTCATTTCTCTAGGTTGTCCAGAATGTTGGCATATAGTTGTTCATAATAGCATCATATGACGTTTTGAATTTTTTGTGGTACCTGTTATAATGTCTCTATTTTTATTTATGATTTTTTAATCTGCATATTTTCTCTTTTTTCCCCCTGGTTATTCCAGCTATAAGTTTGTCAATTCTGTTTATCTTTTAAGAGAACTAACTCTTAATTTGGTTAACATTTTCAACTTTTTTAATTTTATTTATTTTTTCTCTAATCTTTATTATTTATTTTTTTCTGTTAAATTTGGGTTCAGTTTATCCTTTTTTAACTCCTTAAGATACAGAGTTAAAATCTTTATTTGTGACCTTTCTGGTTTCTTCATATACACTTATTGCTATAACTTCCCTTTTAGAACCACTTTTGCTGTGTTTTACAAGTTATGGTATGTTGTGTTTCTATTTTTGTTTCTCAAAAATCTTCTTATATATTTCCCTTCAATTTCTTTTCTGATCCACTGGTTTCTCAGGAGAGTGTTTTTTTGTAATTTTCATGTGTTCATAAATTTGCTAGTTTTCCTCTTATGACTGACTTCTAGCTTCTCGCTATATTACTATAGTCAGAGAACATACTTGGTATAATTTTTAATTGTAAATTTGCTAACACTTGTTTATTTTGGGAGGTCTACAATATAGCCCACCCTAGAGAATTTTCCATGTGTACTTGAGAAGAATGTTAATTCTGTTGCTGTTGAATAGAATGTTCTGTATAGATATGTCAAGTCTGTCTAATCTATAGTGTTGTTCAAATCAAAAAATTTCCTTCTTGATTCACTGTCAGGATGATCTATCCATTGTTGATAATGGAGTATTAAAGTTACAAACTATTATCATATTACTGTTTATTTTGTTAGCTTTTTCTTTATTTAGGTGTTCCAATATTGGATATATATATCTGTTGATATATTGATATTTTGACAGTTATATCATTACCTTCTTTGTTTTTTTCCCCACTTTTAAACTTTGTTTTATCTGATATAACTATAGGTACCCCTACTTTTATTGTTTTGGAGTTACCATTTGTTTGAAACACCTTTTCCCATCTCTTTCCTCTCAGCCTATGTGTGCCTTTACAACTATATATAGTACATCTCTTGTTGGCAGCATCTTGTTGGATCATTTTTAAATCCATTCAGCCATTCTGTATCTTTTAATTGGAAAATTTAATCCATTTAGATTTCAAGTAATTATTGATAGGGAAGGACTTACTATTGTCATTTTGTTAATTGTTGTCCAGTTGCTTTATAGATCTGTGTTCCTTCTTATCTTACAGTTCTTGGCTTGTGTGTGTCTTGCTACCTTTCGGTATCAGTATGCTTTGGCTTCTTAATCATGTTCTTCTGTATAATGACCACAGGATTTTCCCTTGTGATGAGATTTACATAAAATATCTTAAACTTATATCACCCTATTTTAACTAATAACAAATTAACTTCAACAGAATTTGTATAATTCACACTTTTACTACTCCTCACCCTCAAATTTTAGGTTATTCTGTTGCAATTTACATGCTTCATATTGTATAACTAATAACAGATTATTGTAGTTAAAGTTATTTTTACTACACTTATTTTTTAAACTGTTAAACTAGAGGTGTAAGTGAATTTCACACCACCATGACCATACTGCATTATCTATGACTATATATTAACCATTGCCGATGAGATTGCATGGTCATTTTTTAAAAATATAAATTAGCATTTTTTCCCTTCAGCTCAAGGAATTCTCTGTAGCATTTCTTGTAAGGCAGGTCTGGTGGGAGTCAATTCCCTCAGCTTTTATTTGTTCAGTCAAGTCTTTATCCCTTCTTTGTTTCTGAAGGACAGTTTTGCCAGGTATAGAATTTGGGGTTGAGAAATAGTTGGTAGTCTTATGGAGTTCCCTTGTGAATAACTTCTCTATTTCCTTTTGTGCTCTTAAAATTTTTTCTTTGTCTCTTTGACTCTTGACAATTTAATTATAATATGTCTTGGTGTAGTCCTATTCAGTTCAACATATTTGAGGTCCTTTTGGCCTCATAGATCTGAATGTCTACCTCTTCTCCCCAGGTTCAGGAATTTTACATCCATATTGCTTTAAATATACTCTCCGTCTCTCTTTCTTTTCTCCTCTGCAACTCTCATAATGCAAATATTGTTTCTTTTCATTGTGTTCTAAAATTCCCATTGTCATGATGTTAGGAACTGCCCTGCCTGGTTTCAGAAGCTGTAACCTCCCCCCATGGCTAAGGCTGAGTGAGTGACCTATGGACCATAAGCCATTAAGGAGACAAAGCTTATCTCCCTGGCAGGGGCGTCGCCTCTGCCTCTTTTACTTCACTCTGCCTGGTCCCCAATGCTTGATCAGTTAGCCAATGACAGGTAAGATACCTCAAGGGAGGGATGACCTAAGACAGGCACGATCACGGGGCCCCCAGGGAAGAATTTGGGGGCTACAGAAAAGGGCTGATGGACCCTTGCCCCTTGGCTTTGACATAGCCTGAGTCCTCATTCTGTCTTAGAGAAGTCTCCTAATCTCTTGACTGCCTTACTTCCCCTGCCTGACTTAAGCCTGAAACAATGCTGGTGGTGGGTACAGCCTTGTTCTGGAAAGGGTAGGTTTCGGAGGGTAATCAGGCCTAAGAAAGAATATGCAAAATCCTGTGAAACCTGCTTTGTTTAGAATGCTCTCAATTAAATGATAAGGGTCCAAGTAGAAAGTGAGTTTGTTCCCCAAAGTTTTATGGTCATTTAGCTATCTGACCCTGACTCAGAATAGGCCCTCAGAGTGCTTTGTATGTTATCTATTGTTTGATCCTTACTGCCTGATAATGATTAATGAGCTTTAGGTGTACACCCTGTATTCCTATGCAAATTGAATCCAATAAAAGTCTCTCAAAGTAAGGGTCTGGGAGCTCTCCTCTTGAGAGAGTGGCTCAGGTGCTCTGAGGCTTGCTCTCCCCTTGAGAGAGAAGTTGAGCAGTCCCTTTTCCTCCACAGGACTCGGTAGTCCATGTGAATTTATTTCGTCTTATCGATAATTCCTCAGACACTGCGGGCCAGTATCCGTGTCATCATACTTCACTCTTTTTTTAGTTTCTTTTTTCCTCTGACTAGGTAATTTCCAGTATCTTACCATTCAGGAAGATCATTTTGTTATTCTGCATAAGTTAGTTTACTTTAAAACTCTCTATTGAATTCTTCAGTTCAGTTGTATATTTCAGCTCTAGGATTTTTTTCAACTCTAGGATTTCTGGTCTGGATTTTTTTATTGTTTGTTTTTAAATTTTAACTGTTGTTATTTTTGGTCAAACTTCCAATTTTGTTCATGCATTGATTTTTTAATTTTGTTTAGTTGTCTCTCTTAACTTCCTTAAGAGAGCTATTCCTAGTTCTTCATCTGACAGTTCATAAATTTCTATTTCCTTAAGGTAAGTTATCACAACTTCATTAGTTTCTTTGGGTGGCATCATAATTATCTGATTTTTCATGTTATTTGATTCCTTGCATTGGTATCTGTACATTTGAATAATTGAGCTCCTCTTATAGATTTTGTAGGTTTGCTTTGATAGGCATAGTTTTATACCAGTTAGTTAGTTCAGTATGGGATTTGGGCTATGTCTGTTGTTATGTCATCGGGCAGGTGAGGCCTGCTATTATGCTCAGATTTTCCAACTGTTAGAGCTCTGAGGACAGGGATTATGGACATGCCAGTGACTGAAAACAATTGAATAAGACTACCGGTCTGGTTCCCTACCCAAGTGAAATTATATAGTAGACTTTGCAGTTGCCTGGATTCTCTGGTCAGGCTTACTAGATGTTCAGGACTGGGTAGTATATGCAGCATTAAATGGGGCTATGCATTAGCTTCTCTTTCTAGTAGGTCAGCAAAATGGGCCATTGGCCTTATGCAGCTTGCTCTTTGGGGGCCTGAATGTGGCTGGAGCATGGAATTTGCTGGTCTAATGTGGCCAGTTTTTGTTCTGCACGTGGGGAACCACAGTATACTCACATAGGACTTTAATAAAGCTAAAGAATAGCTAAATGGAGCAGGGGAAAGAAGGTAGTGGCAACTGCTGAGGAGGCCGACTTCCAGGCACAATCCCCTGGTTCCTCTCTCAGTAACAGAGAATATCCTTCATTATGAGCCACTAAATTAAGTATTTGCTATCTTTGTTCCAAGGAAGTCTAGGCACAACTTCACTAGGTTTTTTTCTACTCTTCTACTTGCATAGTTAAGAATAGACTATTTAACTGGTTAAGCTACCTGAAAACCATTAACCCATATGTCCCTGAATAATAGAGATAAGCTAAGGTAGGGTACCCTCAGAGGAGTTTTACATTTCCATACATTGCTTAATGGTGGAGATACATTCTGAGAAATGCATCATTTTGCAATTCTGTTGCTTTGCAAATATCATAGAGTATACTCACACAGGCCTAAGTGGTATAGCTGACTGCACACCTAGGCTATACAGTACAGAGTTTGTTGCTCCTAGGCTACAAACCTATACAGCATGCTGCTGTACTGAGTACTGTAGGCAATTTTAACACAATAGTAAGTATTTGTGTATCTAAATGTAGAAAAGGTACAGTAAAAATATAGTATAAAAGGAAAAAATGTCACACCTGTATTGGGCCCTTACTGTAATGGAGCTTGCAGGACTGAAATTTGTTCTGGATAACTCAGTAAGTGGTGAGTGAATGTGAAGTCATAATACATTCCTGTACACTTAAGCTCATCCCTGTATTCTAGAATTCTCTCAGTTGTGTCTTGTTCTTGAACAGTTGTTGGCTGTTCTTGTGAGGGGAGATAAAGTCAAGAACAACATATTTTGTCATAGTTATGGCACTCCTCTATTTTCAATTGTTAATTGATCTCTCATAGTTACTAAGCCAGGAAGTTCACCTGTGCTGGAGAATATGCAGAAGTAGCACATGGCAAGTTGAGTGTATCTTCCCATTAGGAACTTTAGTTAGCAAAATTAAGAATAATAGAAGCTAACAGTCACTGCATAGACTCTATATACATTAAAATAACTCTCTCCCATTGCTTTATGTATGGAAAAATCAAATATGTCAAAACAAGTCCTTAGCAGTGGAAAATTAGGAAATGTTCAGTTGATCATGTGTTTTAAAAATATAGGTGATATGTCAGTGTCATTCATATTTCTAAAAAATAACACTTTGTTTTTTTAATGCTAAACAGGGTATTATTCAAAATGATATGATTTTAAAGCTTATATAGGAACATATTATAGATCTTTAAAAATATTTGTGACTCTTTAGAATTGGTGATGAATTTACAAGAAATCATGTTGTGGTTATGAAACCACCTGAAAGCATGGTGGCCAAAAATAACTGCTATTTACAGTATATCAACAGAAATTGAGCAGTATAAGCATAAGGTATTTTTTCCAAAGTACAAATGTCTTTTCCTTCCTATAGAATAGTTGATTCAAAATCTCTGTGGGTTGACCCTGCTCATTTGTGTTTTAAAAACAGTAAAGTGATTCTGATATCAGTAAACACTATTATCACAGATGCCAGATTCCAATGAAATTTAAGTTTCCTCATCATTATTGCTGCCAGTAATAAAATCAGTCACATGCATTTATACAGGTAAATGTCTAGAAGAGGAAAGTAAATGGCAGCATCTTAAGCAGTAGTGTGAACACTCCAAAATGAGCTTGCATGTGGCAAAAGCAATAGAAGGGAGAAGTGAGATATGGACAGACAACAGTGGGTTGAACTAAAGATGTGTTTATAGAACAAAGATTCTCAGTTCCCCTCTTACCCACATACAATAAAAACAAAAGTCACACAACAACAAAATGCGACTAATCTAAAGTCACTCAACAATTTGGAATAAAATAAGGTGGTAACCATGAAAATATCACCTTATAATAGGTCCTTGAGGTTTCTCATCTTAATGGCATTTTCAAAAAAAAAATTCAAAAAGATTCTCTTAGAAGCTTCTAGAGACTGTGCTTCAATAAAATTAGGGTAAAATTGAGAAATAGAAGACATACGATACAGGGAAACAGAATGAGGTTAAGAATGTTCATGAAATGACAGTAAAATAGGAAGTTCCAGGATAATGTCTGTGGAACAGTTCTCAAAAGCTACCGGGTCAGACAGGAGCAGAAAGCTGGAGAGTTTCAGAATGGATATTCCTCAGAAAGCAAATAAATCTGATAACTTATTTTAGAGAGATAATCTTATGGATGATTGAGTTCAGAAACATTCAGAGAGCTTTGGGAAGTTAAGGAAAAACTTTATCAAATAGTCATTTTAGATTTCCTTTGAAAATACAGCAAACAAGACAGACAGAATGTTTCTAGAAAATAATGCCAAAATTTTGTATGAGAAAGAAATGCATTAGCATACCACTGGGTAGAACAATGGATAACTATGTCAACATGATAAAAAGAAAAAGATAATTTAACCGAATAAGAAGATTTGACTTATTGGAAGATGAGGTTTAAGAAAAGGGAGTTTAAAGAACCAACATCAATTGAATAGTTATTATGAGTTATACAATGTTCTGGATAATTTAAACTTGTTAACATTATTCACCTAGATAAAACTGATGACTAAAATTACTTTCCCCATTTACAGATGAGAAAACCAATATAGAGTAAGGCTAAATAAGAAGCCCTATATCACTCTGGTAGTAAATCCTTGAGTTGGAATGTTTTTCTCAATTAATTGATCAATACATAGTTATATACTAATGTCAATTGGGAATATAAATTTTAGAACAAAACAACTGAGAGTATATATCTATTTAGAATGGCATAGTATGAAAAGGAGGAGAATAGAATCTACAGAATGATTTAAGATAAAGTACTGCTTTATTATATTATAAACCTTTCTCATTGATACTATGATTTTTCCAATCATTCCCATGAAATACTTTGACAATTTTTAAGTTGTTATTTTTTTGAAATTATTAGTTATTCTAAACATTTTGAAAAGCAAACTACATCTTAACACATGAAGCTGAAGAACGTGGTAAAATAAAAGAAGCTGAACGTTACCACAAACTTAGCTAGAATTAAAGTCAGAGCAGTAGGAGGAGCAGCTCTTTTTTACCCAATAAAGGCATTATTTACATACCAATAACATTGTTTTCCTCTATGCCATAAAACATTCATTTCTGTATACTATCTCAGCATGTTACCGTAACATTCCAACTTGTGAGTTAATCACTAAATTAAATTTGAGCATCCTGAGGTGGTGGTGGTGGGTGTTCTTAAATTATTATTCAAGGTGCCAGTTAGCACAAAGCCAAGGTTAGCACCAAAGGATCTTGACTCACACTATAAAAATAAATTTCCTTTTATAGGTCACAGTGCTTATATAAACTCATAATGTGCACCTAAAGATGAAAGTACATGAGAAATGCTAAGGGAAGATGGGACCCCTTAGTACAGTCAAGTAATCTAACAAGGAAGTTTGTGAAGGTTCTTTTAGAAGTGTTTAAATCTTTGGAAGGAAAATGTAAATTTGTCCTGGAGATTGGGATGCTCATTTGCCATAGAAAGATGGATTTCTCCATGTATCCTCAGTGAAAACTTTATGACCTATGATACTATGGCACAGTAAATAATTCATCTCAATGCAGAGATACAATAATCCATTCCTATTAGGACCTCTGTGTGGGACCTTTAGCTATGTACTCCATTTTTCTGTCATTTTTTGTTACAAAAATTAGCAATATTATTTCAAAGCAGAAATTCCAGAAAGTCTAAAGTTTATGCAGTATAGCCAACAAATGCTGTGCCTCTTTTAATTGTTCCCAAATGTAATAGACACTGGGACTATAGCAGTGAGCAAGACAAACCAGTTTACACCTTTCAGCAAATGAATAAACATGAGAAAGATAGCAAATGAGTAAACAAAGATGAACTAAGATAGCCACAAATACTAGGAAACAAGGCAGTGCAGGGGATATGACAGAGGGTGACTAAGGGGTCCTTTAGATTGAGGCTCAGACACACTCCTCTGTCAAGTTATTTTACCTGAGACTTGAATCAGTAGAGATCTATGCAAGGACATAGAAAATAAGCATCCAAGAACAAGGGAGGATCAGGTACAAATACTTTAACCAGGAATAAACTCTGCACATTTAGGAAAAAGGAAGAAGGGTAGTGAGACTAGACCAGAGTTTCCCAACTGGATCAAGTCAAAATAAACACCCTGTAAATGGTTTACAGATATGCAGAGTGATCAGTATCCTCAGTCTTTAAGGCAACTGTGACCTTAGCTGGGCCCAAACCCACTAGTTATGAACAATCTCTTTAACTTACTGCAATGCTCTATGAAAAATATTGTCTTTTTCTATGTATGTCAAAATTGAGAGAAATTTTGAAAGCATGGCAACGAGAGTGGAATGAATGTGAGGTATAAAATGAGTGTGGACAGTAGGCAGAAGCCAATTCGTATAAAGCCTCATAGTTCATGGAAAAAAGTTTAAAATTTAGATGGGAAGGTATTTACAAAGAGTGACATGATTTAATGTATGCATTTTTGATAAGATCTCTTTCGAGAGTGCACAAAGCAAAGTATTGGATTGGGGGCATTCCACGTGTTCATCAGTAGAGTGACCTTGGGGCTGTCACTTGCTATCTCAGGACAAGAGTTCCTTTATTAAATCATCAAAGATAATAGTGTTTGTCTTTGGGTCCGCATCACAGGTGTCTTGTGAAGGGAAGTTGAATGATGTCAGTGTTTGCCCTAAGAAAGATAACACATACAAGGGTGATTGTTATTCCTGCAGCTGACACCACACATTCCAATCTGACAACTATCTCTCACAGATCAGTTCGTGAACAAGGCTGATTAACTTCCCAGAAGGAGAGAGATAATGGGAGCAGTGAGTCACTGGGGATTGTTTTGACACTGATCAGTTCCCACTGGCCATGCTACTGAGAATGAAGATGAATAGCAATGGAGATATATATTCATCCAGGATGCTTTTCTATCAATTAAGCTTTCTGAATAAACCACAAAGGCATCTATCACCTCACTGCAGTGTTGCTATTTCTCTGTTGAAGTATTGCAGGAATAAAACATGTCCAGTTAACAGCCATGCCTGCAGGTATTCAACAGGACAAGTGTCATGGATCTATCCTAAATGACACAACAACCTGGAGGCCTTGCAAAGATCAGGGTTTCGAGATGTTTAGATGTGAAAAACCAAGAGCACTAACTGCTGTTTTGTTTCATGGGGTATAATGTTTTCTTCCTAAATAAGTAAAATAAGTTTTTATTATACTTTCTCAGACTGTATTTAAAAATTAGAACACAACAGTGACATTGAACTGAAAGTTTCTGTTATTTATACCTTGCTCCTTTAAATGTGGATAAAAATATGATTATCTTTTTTTTCAAAATGCACAATATTTTCAAAAGATAGATGGTGCTGAAAGGCAGTTAATAAAGGGATTTTTAAAGTGACAGGAACACTAGAGCAAGAGGATGCTGATGAGATGAAATAGAAGTATTCCAGAGAGAGAAGGAAGAGAAGAATTAAATTGGTATCTCCATATTAACAGGAGAGGAAAGGTTAATTTTAGGAATGACTTCTTTAAATATGTGAGTAAACACAGATTGAAGTAAAATGGAAGGGTTGACTATTGATTAAAGCAAGGATACACAATTCATTATTACAGAAGGAAGGGCAAAAATGCAAGCACAATTTTATTGGGTAGGTATATGGAATATAGAGAGGATAAAGAAACTTCTATAAATCTGTCTACCTTTATTTTCTCCTTGAATTTTGAAGTGAGGTCATCAGCTGTCAGTCAAGAAGAGTGTCAGAGAAAGTTTGAGGAGAACAAAAAGGTTGGGAAAAAGTTCCAATGCAGTGACCTAAGGAATTTCATTGAGTGCTATAGTTTTAACTCTCCTCAGGTCATTTCACTGGGTCATCACTGCTTACAGGACTGTGTTTCTTAAGGAATTTTTTGCCATTAGAGAGATGGCCCCTTCTACTGGTGCAGAGGTTCTCAGGAAGGTTTTGGTTATTCTGTTGTGAGTGTAATGAAAATAAGTAATGACATAATGAAAATAAGTGATGAAAATAACACAAGTTTAAAAATCAGATTATCATTGCCCTGCCAGTGTGGCTGAATTGGTTGGATGTTGTCCTGCAAAGTGAAACATCGCTGGTTCAATTCCTGGTCAGGGCACATGCCTGAATTGCAGGTTTGGTCCCCCAGACATGGCGCTTATGAGAGGCAACCAAATGATGTTTCTCTCTCACACTGTTCTCATCTTTCTCCCTCCTTTCCCCTCTCTCTAAAAATAAATAAGTAAATAAATATATTTTTTAAAAAATCAGAATATCATTCAAGATTTTATTTCAATGTGTATAGGGTGTATTGATCTTTGTCAAGTCCCTTAACTCCTTTTTTTAAATTTTTTTTAGTTTAGTTTATTCAGTACAGTTTCTATCCTTTATTCCCATTCCAGCTCACCCACCCATCCCTCTCCTCCTCCCTCCCATTTCCAACACATCTAGTTTAGTCCATGTGTCCTCTATATTTGTTCCTGTAAACCCTTCCCTTCTCCCCTGAAATTCCCTCCCCTCTCCCCTCTGGTCACTGACTACCTGTCCTCTATTTCATTGTCTTTTGTTATATTTTACTTAGTTCTTTGCTTTGTTGTTTTGGTTCCTGTTAAAGGCGAGATCATATGATATTTGTCTTTCACTGCCTGGCTTATTTCACTTAGCATAATGCTTTCCAACTCCATCCATGCTGTTGCAAAGGGTATGAGCTCCTTCTTTCTTTTGGCTGTGTAGTATTCCATTGTGCAAATGTACCATAGTTTTTTGATCCATTCATTTACTGATGGGCATCTAGGTTGTTTCCAGCACTTAGCTATTGTAAATTGTGCTGCTATGAACATTGGGGTGCGTAGGTTCTTTTGGATTGGTTAAAGAGAGTTTAAAGCAATTTAGCTATGATAGAAAGCAGATAAGCATTTGTCTAGAAATAAGGAAAAGAGGGAGGAAACAGATACAAAAAATTACACAAGGAAAATTTGATGTTGATAGATATGTTTATTATCGTAATTATGGTGATTATCTCCTACTTATATACATAAGGTAAAACTTATCAAATTGTAAGCTTTAAATGTGTATACTATATTTTATTCAATTACACATTAATAAAACTATAAATAAAAGACATAGTTTATAGGATATGAGCTACCTACTTCATATAATTTTGGCAGATTTCAAATTATACTATGATATATGCATAACTCAAAAACTTTGAAGTGCTCTAAAATAAAAGATTTTAAAATAAGAGTGAGTTATAATATAAAAAGTTTCTCAATCTTGTAAAACAATAAATATTTGTATCTGACACTAAACAATTGAAGAAGCTTAAAGAGTTTTTATCCCACCAGCACAAAAGGAGACGTTAAAGTGTTAATATACAAGTTCATGGATACCCTAGCCCAAGATGACAATTGGAACAAGGAGTATCAGTTGGTAAGATTGCTACTTGAGATGCCTACAGAAATTTTATGAGAACATAGTATTTATTGTCAGGTTTCTTTTGTCCTCAGCTACTCTGCTACCTAGGCATCAAATTATCTTATGTTGATGACAACCTCTCTGTCATCCTTCTAAACCCAGCTGAAAAAAAACTAATTCACTTGACCCCAATACTACATTCAGATGCTAAACATATCACCTCTAAGTCAAATACTTGTGTTTTAAAAGTAAGCCTATAGAAACTCATGTGTTCATTTATTCAATCAGTTATTCCATAATTTATTTATTCTTTTGATAATGGATACATTAACCAAAAATGAATAATATAAAATAACCACTTATTGTTTTCTGATACTATAAATGCATTCTTTTTTGTTTAATTCAAATTTAAGTGATAATTCAAGCATCATCTCTAATTCTACTTTCTGCATGTTTTTTTCTGCTCCTTACTTAATTTGTATGTAAAATTGGGACCATGTTTTCTGAAACCTAGTCACTGGTAGTGTTTTCATAGATGAAAAAATATATTATGGTAGGAGCTCTCTATTTTAGTTTATAAGGTATATAATATACCTTAGAACAATAAAAAATATTTTTATTGAAATTCAAATTTTACCAGTGGATATCTATTTTGACAAAAGAAAAGTCTATAAGTTCTCCTGAGTCAGTTCTTTTATACTGCTTATGTGATTTTTTCCCCCGTCCCATGCACCTATAATTTATCATTGCTTTTTATATTCTCAATGAGCTTAGTGTATGTATGTGCAGTATAACCTGTCATATTTAATTGTTTATATTCCTTAAGCCCTCACTGCAGAATGTACTGTATTTTGCTGTGTATAATGTGCACTTTTTTGCCCAAATTTTTGAGGGAAAAATAAGGATGTGTATTATACATGGGTAGTACTAATTCTATATCTATATAAAAGTTTTTAATTCTTTTATTTATGCTTATTTGTTAAAAGTATAACTCTAGAAAGCAATAATGATATCCATATGCAAAATAAGACCCTGGAATATGATAATCAATTTCATTTCTAAATATAAATAAATAAATAATTGAACTAAAAAATTAAAACAAAAAAAATTTTTTTCCTGAAAGTTTGGACCAAAAACATGGGTGCACATTATACACTGCAAAATACAGTCTATTTTATTTAGTTTTACATCAGGGAAATAAAAAATAAGAACTCCATGATTTCACACACTTTACTTTCAAAATAGAGATTACTTTCAAACTAGTCTGTATGTATATGTGTGTGTGAAATGGAGGTGCTTATTTAGTCATTACTTTTTAAAATACTTTTCTGTTCTTTTATCTTCTTTTTGGTATGCTAATTTGCTCCCAGAGTTCTTTAAAGATTTATTCAGTATTTTCAACTATTGTTATTTTTAATGTTTGATATTTGTTAATTCTGTTGATTCATCTTCAGGTTTACTGATTCTAAATTATATGATCTGCAATATGCATTTTGGTCCATCTAGTGTTTTTTAAATTTGGCCATTGTACTTTTCAACTTTAGAATTTTTATTCGACCTCATTTATAATTTTTATTTCTCTATTAAGATCATTATTTGTTGAGTAATTGTCACATTATCCTTTAATTCTTTGGACATAATCTTTTAACAATTATCGATACATTTTTAATAGCTTTTAAAAATCATTTTTTCAGTTTTCTTTTGTTCTTTTTTTACTTAATCTTTATTGTATTTCTTCCATTATCATTTAGTCCCCTTTTGCCACCTCCCCACTGCAATCACCAGACTGTTGTCCATGAGTCTTTTTCCTTTTTGCTTAATCCTTCCACTCCCTCACCACCTCCTCCACTAGCTGTCATCCCCTATCTATGAAACTATCAACATTTTCTTTGTTAGTTCAGTTTGTTCATTCAATTCCACATATATAAGTAAAATCTTACGGTAATTGTCTGTCTCTGACTGGCTTATTTCACTTAGCGTAATGTTCTCCAGGTCCATCCATACTGTTACAAAGAATACATTTCTTTTTATGACCAGTAGTATTCCATTGTATAAATGTCCCATAGTTGTTTTATCCACTCACCTGCTGATGGACACTTGTGTCACTTCCATATCTTGGCAATTGTAAATAATGTTGCAATGAACATACAGTACTTATGTTCTTTTGAATTAATATTTTGGGTTCCTTCATATATATTTGCAGAAGTGGGATCACTGGGTCAAAAGGCAGATCCATTTTTAATTTTTAAGGTATCTCCATACAACAACAACAACAAAAAGCAACCCAATTTAAACATGGGCAAAGGACCTGAATAGACCCTTCTCCAAGGAGCACATACTGATGACCAATAGGCATATTAAAAGATGCTCAGCATTGCTAATCATCAGAGAAATGCAGATTAAAACCACAATGAGATATCATCTCATACCTGTCAGAATGGCCATCATCAATAAATCAACAAGTGCTGGAGAGGATGTGGAAAAAGGGGAACTCTTTTGCAATACTGGTGGTAACACAGACTTGTGCAGCCACCGTGGAAAGCAATAAAGTCATTTTCTATTAAATAAATCTAATATCTGGGCCCACACAGACTTAGTTTCTAGTGATTATCAATTCTAAATGTTGTCTTATTTTACCATTTTAATACAGGTCTCAGTATACAATTTTGTATATTATAGCAAGTCTAGATTTTTTTTCTGAAGTTTAGTTTGTTTATGTTTTTGTAACTTGCTTACCCTTAAACTTACCAGTCCTTTCCATGGAATGTGTTCACTGATATATATGCTGGGTTTTTTTTAGATTCTTATTTTTATTTTTGCTTTCTAGAAGTTCCTTCTGAGTTTGGGTAGCATATTGGTGAACAAATAATTTATGAAAAGTTTATGCTCAAGCACATTAAGCCCATATGGCTTCCAGTTAATAGCTCTGTGTGTTGGTGAATGCATAAAAGTTTCAGGAAGTTCTCAAATCTCCCTTAGTTTTACTTTCCACTGGGATCTCTCACGTCCATACATCCCTTCTTCCCCACTTCCCACTGCACAGAGCCTGGACATACTCAGTTTCCCAGTTAGCCAAGGATGTGAACAGAGCTTATCTGTGACTCTTGTGGCTCACTAATTTCTAGGATCGGCCCATTAAATGTATTGCTGGTCCATACCTTGCCCTAACAAAACCACAGTCTCATGATGATATGAGTTTTTCTCTTTCTCCAAGGCTCAGATAAACTCCATCACATCTATAAAAAAGGCTAGTTTTCTTACCCAGCCTGCCTCATACTTGTAAAGCTATTGACTAACCTGAGGGTTGATGGTGGTAGCAGGCAAGAAGATCACATACTTCCCTGTTATTACCCAAATCTCTAGAATTTTTTTAAAAAGAATAAACTTTTGTCCTGCCTGGTGTGGCTCAGTGGATTGCATGCTGGCCTATGAACCAAAGGGCCACTGGTTCAATTCCCAGTCATGGCACAGGCCTGGGTTACAGACCAGGTGCCTGGCAGGGGGTGCACAAGAGGCAACCACACATTGATGTTTCCCTCTCTTTCTTCTTTTCCTCTCTCTAAAAATGAATAAAATAAAATATTTAAAAAATGAAAAAATAAAAATAAAAAGAATGAACTTTTGTTAACTTGCTTGTGATTGGTTTTCAGTGTTATAAAATAATGGCAATGTATAACTTACTAATTTTTTACTTATTGTACATGTTAATATATTACTTTTATACTTATTAGGGCTGGGTAGAATTGAGCAGAATTGCTCACATTGATAAGTAGCCATAATCAGTAATTTTCTCCCAGTTATCTGTAGGAAATATTTTTTTAAAAATTGAGAAGTGACATTTACTTGCACAATTCTGTAATCTTCATTCTTTTATGTAAATCCAATTTTTCTTCATATTATATATCCCTTCTCTCAGAACAACTTCCTTTGGCATTTGTTACACTGCAGATCATCTGCCAATAAATGATGTCAGGTTGTTTCTGTATTAAAACATCTTTATTTCGTTTTCAGTTTTAAATGAAATTTTTGTGATGCTTTTATGTTTTATGTTTTATTTTTTTCAGTTCTTTAAAAATGGCACTCCATTCACTTTTTACTTGTTCAGTTTCTGAGTAAGTTGCTATCATTTGTTTCCCTATATTTAATGTCAATTTATTATCTCTCCATATTTTGATATTGTATTTTTATCTCTAATTTTCAAGTTCTATGTAATTTCTAAACCTGTCTCTATTGATTGATGGTCTTATTTTTGTTTCTCTGCATCCTTCAGAATTTTGTTTGGATGACAAGTGGAAATTTTTCATTGTTTTTGCCTTTTATGTTAATTTAATTGTACTAAGTTTTGTTTAAGCACAGAGTTAGGTTCATTGAAATCAAGTAGAGACTTTCAAAATTTACTTTACAATTTTGTTAGAGCAGTTTAGAGAAGCTATAGGTGTATAGCTAATTATCTCATTACTAAGATAAGCCTTTGAAAATTTTATCTAATACTCTATATATTTTAAATTATTTCCACTTTAGTGGGAACTCCAGTAGTTCTTAGCACTATGTGAACTCTGGATGTTTTGGTCTACCGCTTTTCAGTGGTTCTCTCTCCAGCCTGAGATATTTTCCTTGTACCCCTCAGGCATTCCCACCCAAACACTTGTGGGAAACCTTCTATAATTCAGAAAAAAATACCTGTTTGTGTGTGCAAGCACATGTGCGTGTACCCATGCACACACACACACTTATATCTCATTTTCTGGTAACCTAACTCCTGCCATTTCTAGCTAACTTCAACTCCCTGAAATCTAATCTGTCTTTCCTCAACTAAGCCTAAATGCTAGGCTTATTTTGGATCCATAGGGTCCACTGTCTAACACGACAGAAAAGCAGAACGATGTGTGAATTGTAGGATCTGTATTGCTTGTTTCCCTCCCTTTAGGGATCCCATCATGTGCCACTTGTTGTCTATCTGAGAGTTATTGTTTTGTATATTTCCTATGGCTTTATAATGTTTTTAGCATATGGGAATACATCCTGTCTCTATAAAATATCTTGGCAAAAACTTCCTATTTTGATTTTTATAAGGATTGCATTAAAACTGTAGACCAGCTATAAGAGAATCAGCATATTTATAATATTGAGACTTTCAATTAAATAGCTGTCATTTCCCTATGTTTATTCAAATTTTATTGTTTAAATACTTTATAATTATCTTTGTAGATGTCTCAAATATATTAATTTTTATATTTATTACTAAGTACAATAATTTCACAGAATTAGTAAAGATTCATGAAATTCAGCAAAATATGCTCACAGAAGGCTTTAATAAAGCTAAAAGATAGCTAAATAGAGCAAGGGAAGGAAGGTAGTGGCAACTCCTTAGGAGTCTAGACTTCTAGGCACAATCCCCTGGTTCCCCCCTCAGTAGCTAAGAACATCCTTCATCTTTGGAGTATGATCCACTAACTTATGTGTTTGCTATCTTTGTTCCAGGGAAGTCTAGGCACAGCTCTACTAAGATTTTTTATACTCTTCTACTTGCATAATTAAGAATAGACTGTTTAACTGGTTAAATAACTGAAAATCATCAATCCATATGACCCTGAATAATAGAGATAAGCTAGAGCAAGATACCTTCAGAAGAGTTTTACATTGCCATATATTGCTTAATGATGGAGATACATTCTGAGAAATGCATCATTATGCAATCTTGTCACTTTGCAAATATCAAAGAGAGTACTCACAGAAGCCTACCTAGGTGGTAGAATCTACTGCACACCTAGGCTATACAGTATAGCCTGCTGCTCCTAGGCTACAAACCTATATAGCATGCCGCTGCACTGAGTACTAGGCAATTTTAAAACAGTGGTAGGTGTTTGTGTATCTAAATGTAGAAAAGGTACAGTAAAATATGGTATAAAAGATAAAAATGGTACACATGTATTGAACCCTTCCTGTAATGGAGCTTGCAAGACTGGAATTTGTTCTGGGTAAGTCAGTCAGTAAGTGGTGAGTGAATGCGAAATCCCAGTACCTTCCTGTATAGTTAGGCTACACTAAATTTATTTAAAATATGTTTTTTATTTAACAACATATTAAGCTTAGCTTACTATAACAGTTTTACTTTGTAAATGTCTCAATTTTTTAAACTGTTTGACTTTTGCAATACACGTATAAAACACAAGGTACAGCTGTACAAAAATATTTTATTTACTATTCTACAAGCTTTTTTCTCTTTTTAATATTTTTTCCCTTTTTAAACTTAGTTGTTAAAAACTAAGACACAAAAATACACATTGGCTGAGGTATACACAGGACCACAATCATCAATATCACCACTTCTGCCTCCCCCAGGTGTCCCAATAGAAGGATTTTAGGGACAATAACACAAGAAGCTGTCTTCACTTATGATTACAATGCCTTCTTCTGGAAAACTTCCTGAAGGACCTGCCTGAACTTCTTGGGGAGGTATCCTTCTTTTCAGAAATATGTTCATAGTGGTTTGCTTGGTTTTTATCTTTTTTTTAATCATAGATTTGTTCATAAGCACATAATGCACCATGAACCTTCCTCTCTATTAATGAAAACCTTTCAGTGTTGGGAATCCATGTTTTCAAAATTTTCAGTAGCTGCTGAGACCTGGGAAATCTTGTATTAACCCCTTCCCTATGAATTTTCTTGGGGGTTATTCTTTTTCTTCTTCTGCCACTTCCTTTTCTCTTGCATGGTCTTCACCCATGCATTTCTATTTTAGTCCTAGCAACTCCTTATTAGTCAGTTCTTCAGGAACTACCTCGAGGAGCTCCTCAATATCATCCACATCCACAGCCAGGTTAAAGCTGTTTGCTACCTCAACTACCATCTTGTGATTTTTTGCAACCTTCTTACTTGCCAAATCTTTAGAAGTCATGGACAAACTCTCAAGTCTGTTCTTCCAAATGCCATTTATACACTTTTTTGGTGGCATTACCCTGGGTCCAAACAAGGTTCTTGATGTGATTATACATACTGTAACCCTTCTGGAAGTGCATCAGTGTCTTTTCAGTGTCTTCGTTAGTTGCAGCAATAGTCTGAGCAAAGGTCACAGTACTTAAAGCTGCTGTAACTTCTTACCTCATTGGTGGATCAAAGAGGTGGTATTTGGAGGGAGAAGTACTGCTTTGATATTGAAGAGTTTATCCATAAAAGAAGCATTATTAATAATAGGCAAAATATTGAGAAGTATGTTATCCTCCAAATAGTACTTCTCCATTTCTTTGGCATAACAATTCACCAGGGCTTCTGTAGTACACTGGAATTGTGTGCTGATTGATGTGCTCCAAGGTCTGAATGTTCTCATTGTGCCAGAGCACAAAGGGTTTCAGTCCATAGGCTACAACACTGCCCCTAATCAAGACTGTTATTCTGTTCTGAAAAGCCCTGAAACCTGGCGTTGACTTGGCTTCCTTGTGGATGAAAGTCCCTTCAGGCATCTGTTTTCAGAATAAGGAAGTTTCATCCATATTGAATATTTTCTCTGGCAAATAGTTTTCCTCCATAATCAACTCATTGAGAGTTTCCAGAAATTTTTTATTTCGACTTCTCATAAGACCTCACAGACTTGCCATTCACTTTTACATTATGTGATATAGTATCAAGAGCTACCAGTAAATTTAACATTGTTAGGTCTAGCCTATTCTTTCAACATCACAAATTTTTGCTTTGGTTGTGATCATCACAATGGTGAGAGGTATACACTTCTGTGTCTGGTCTTCAGTCAGGTCACTGTAAGTTTCTCCAAGTCTGATATAGGCCCTTCTCAAATTTTTGTTGATTTCATTGCCTTTAATGGAGTAGATGCTTTAACACTTCCATCACTTTGCTCTTGTTCTTCAAGGTCATAGCTCTTACAAAATGGGACATGCCCAACTAGTGTGCAATAATCATCACTGTTTTTTTTTACCTACATTGTTCTTAATGACTTTTAATATTTTTCCAGGTTAATCACTCTACATGTCCTCCTTCTGGCACCGTTATCAGTGGCTTCTGTATGCTTTGGGCCACGATGAACAAAAAACAAAATTAGATCTAGCACAAGAAAAACTGATGCAATCAAGAGATGTGGTAAAAACAGCATGTATGAGGTCACCGCCATTGTAACATACTGTTTTAAAGAAAAATTTTTATAAGTAGAAGGAGTACACTGTAAAATAATGATAAAAAGTATAGTGTAGTAACATAATCACTTATTATCATAATGAAGTATTACATATGGTACATAATTGTATGTGCTATGCTTTTCTATAACTGGCAGCAAGGTAGGTTTATTTACACCAGCATTACCACAAACTTCTGAGTAATGCATTGCCCTACAATGTCATGATGGCAATGGTATCATTAGTCAATAGACATTTTTCAACTCCGTTATAATCTTATGGAACCACTGTCATATATGCGGCCCATTCTTGACAGAAATGTTATGTGATACATTGCTGTAAATCACTAGCTAGCCATTTCATTCTTGTCTTGGCTAAAGGTCATGATCAACCTTCCAAGCTCAGTAAAGATAAATAAATATAAAGATGCCTCAGACACACAGAAAAAAGTGTATTCTTATAAATTTATAATATTTTTATATTATAATATACAGGAAAATTTATAATATTTTATATTATTATAATATACAGGAACCAGCACAAATAACATCCCCTTTTATTATAAAAGCTTTTATTACAAAATCATAAGCATGTAATTCTGTAACATAACAATACCACACTCAAGCACACCATATGACATTTTAAGTGAAATATTCAAATTAAAACTATAAATTATTACACACATATTATTACCCTACCAACCACACTCAGGGAGGCCTTACTTCTGCAGACCCCTTCCCCTTTGTTTTATATACAGAAATATAATTTTTAAGTGCAAATAATGCACATAAGTCATGTACAGTATTCAATGAGTGGGGACAGATATATATACCAGTGATACCATTACCACAATCAAGGTGCTAAACATACCCATCACCTGCAAATGTTTTCTGTTTTCCTTTGCTTTTTATACCTTTGAACAACTCTTCTCATTTTCTTCTCCCACCATCCCCTGAAGCCATCATTCTATTTTCTGATTCTACATATTTTCTATTTTAGATACCTCATAAGTGGAATTATGTAGTATTTGTTTTTTGTGATTTACTCACTTTGCTTAGAATAATGTCTTATGATTGGTTTTATGTTGTGGTAAATCATAGGATTTCCTTTTTAATTTTTTTTATTGTTATTCAATTATAGTTGTCCCCATTCCCCCTCCCCCCATTGCTCTCCCCTGCCCTGCTCACCCTTCCTCTCCCACATTCAATCTTCCCTGCCCCATTGTCTTTGTCCATGGGTCCTTTATACATGTTCCTTGACTTGACTGTTTCCCTTCTTTTTGTTATTTTTAAAGGCTGAATACATTTCATTGTATGTATATACCACATCTTCTTTATCCTCTCATCTGGCAGTGAACATCTTGATTGTTTCTATCTATTGGCATTGTGAATAATCCTGCAATAAACATGGGAGTGCAGCAATTTCTTCAAGAGTTTAATTTCAATTCTTTTGGATTGGAGTGCTGGATCATACTGTATTCTCTTTTTAAATTGTTGAGGAACTCCCACACTGTTTTTCATAGTGGACATGCCATTTTATTCCTGACAGTAACAATGGTTCTAATTTCTCCACAGGTTCACCTCTAGTTATTATAATTTTTTTCATAATAGCTATTCTAACAGGTGTGATATGATTTTTCATTGTGGTTTTCATGGAAATGCAATTGTAGTTTGTACCAATAATCTTTATATACAACATTGTTAAACTATTAGTTGAAGTAATTTGTCAGATAGTTGATTTGTTTATATTGCAAATTAAATTTGAAAAAGCAATTTTGTTTTTTTTTCCATTTCAACTCATGTACCTTTTATTTTCTTCCCTTATGACTACAATCTCTAGTACAATGTTGAATCAAATTGGTGAAGACAGGTGTTCTTAGTTTGTTCATAATCTTGAAGAGGAAGCTTTTAAAGTTTCCGTATCATCTATGATATTTACTGTTAATTCCATACATCTATATTTTATCAGAATAATAATATAGTTTCCTTCCTAGTTTGATAATAATTATTTTAATCATGGATTAAAGTTCAAATTCATCAAGCAAGTTAGTTATGGGTGTCTAGCTTGATTGAATTATAGTAAGATAACTTGTTCTTATTATTTAAATTGTTGAGATTTTTACAATAGATTAAAATGAATGTATATTCTGCAGTTGTTTGGTACATATTCCTTATTAATCCATTAAGCCAAGTTTATTAATTATGCTGTTCAGATAATCTGCATGATTATTGACACTGGATTTTCCTATATCAATTAGTGAGAGACATTTTAAAAAGATCTCCCATGGTGATTGTGGTTTTTATCTATTTTTCCTTATCGTTTGATCAGTTTTTACTTTCTATACTTTAGGACAAAGTTATTAGTAATATTTCATAAAAATTTAATTGCCTGTAATTCAAAATATAAAATGTCCATGTAGAATTTTTGCAAGAAATTAGACATCATCCTTTCAGTACTCACATCATTATAAAATTTATTCTCTTTCAGGAAAATTATCATCATGTAGTTTATTGTGGTCACTATTTGCTAGTATTTATTACCCCCCTTTTCTGTAATTCTTTTGAAAATATTTTCATTACCATTCTTATAAAAAAAGAATTATTGAGAGATTTAGGGTTCCATGTAAATTATATTTATTATGGTTTTAAGCCTTTTTTCCCCTTTATTCAAAAGGAAACTTGAACTCCTTTTGTAGTGTTATAGAGTTTTTTTCTGAAACCACAGCTTACCTTTTCAATGGCTTTTCCATCTGCCCTGTCTGCTTATTCTCAATGTGTGTGACAATCCCATCTCTGCTAACTTCTTCACATGTATATCTTGCTATCATTGATATCTCCCCTTAATATCTTTGTCAAATTAAACTGCTTTCTATGGTACCAATATTTTTGGCTTTCTCTTGTCAATAAAACTTTGCACTATTTTTTATTGCATCTTTCTCTTCACTTGATTAACTACTTATGTGTCTTGTATTGAAAATTGTCTTTATGATTCAACTTAAATGTTGCTGTTTCCAGAAAGCCTGTCTCAACCATTAGTGCTGAGTCCTTTCCGTATTTTCATGGTGACTTGTATGTACTGCTGCAGTTTACAAGTGTATCTACCACTTATCTGGATGCTCTAGTAGTGATAACTGCAATACAGCAGAAATTTATATCTAACAAACTACTAAATCTTTAGGAAAGGTGCTAAATATATAGATATGCATACACACATGTGCATTTGATTATTAATAAAATGAATGTGGGAACTATATTTTAGCATATTTTCTCACTTGTGCTATTCTTTTATCACATATGGATTTTTCAAATGAATGAGATGACTTTTGTCTTTGTTATTATTGCATCTTAAATAAAAAAAAAGCTTCTTCACATATACAAGAAGTTGACAAGTGCCAACTTCTTGTATCTTGTATCATCATAAAAACATAAGATTCAAGCTTAGCTTAGTTAAAAAGTAATAGGCAGAAGAAGAGGGGTTATCTTTAGAAAATACTTACCTACAGCAAAAATCCTAAGAGAGAAGAGATTTGGAGGAAAATAGAAAAAAGTTGAAGAGGACCAAGTCAATACTCAAAGGAATCAGTAACCTTCCCAAAACAAAAACTGAATGAAGAGAGATGCAGATGTGCAGAGTAAGGGGGAGCTGATGGCTGAGATTATGAGAATGATCCAGTCACCAGAGCATGACTGGAAAGTTACCACATCACAAGCAGTTTCCTAAACAATGTATCTGGACAACAATGATTCTTTGTATGGCCTTTCAAGCAAAAGTTTTTGATACCCATTCATACACAAACAGGGCTTTCCTTTCCCTTCCACTCCATGCTACACTAGTCGATGTTCACACACCTCCTTATTTTTTTTAATTTATTTATTTTTCGAACAAGGGAAAGGGGGTGAGAGGAACATTGTTGTGTGAGAGAAATATCAGTCAGCTGCTCTCATATGCCCCCAACTATGGATTTGGCCCACAGCCCAGGCATGTGCTCTGACCAGAAATCAAACCAGTGACCTTTCATTTTTCAGGATGATGCCCAACCCACTTAGCCACACCTGTTGGGGCCATGTACCTCTTTCTTAAACCTGAGGTTCATTGTTGATAGTGGATTTCAGGAGACAGTTCATGAAAAAAAAAAGACCTTTTTATCTCACCCTTCTCCAGGACGAAGATATGGAAATCCATGAGAGAGATTTTCTCTCCCGTTGCATCCTGAAAGTAGAGTTTTCTTCTCAGTTAAGTCAAACTTCAAACCGATGATCTAGGCTTTTATATTTTCTCCAAGAAACTTGAGTGTCTGTGGGCTCTCTTCAATAAGAATCTTATCTATTGTCAGTTGAAGAAACAGATGGTTTTTGCAAGACTATCTTTTGGTTTTAATTGAGGTGGAATAAAATAACAATTAGAAGAATATTTCTTTATTATTTTTATATGAATCTTACAAATGGGTTATACCTATGTATACTATTTAGATACTATAAGTACTTAATTTAAATTTTAATTAGTTCATTATAACTTCAACAATAATTGTAAATAATGTGTTATATAGCAATTGGAGATATAAAATTGCAAAGGCAGTTTTGATGTGCCTAAAAGTATTCTTATAATACTAGCATAAAACTGTAAAAGTAACATGATTTTTTACCCTAATAAATAGTAACTGCTTAGAAAATGCTATGTATAACTGTGGGATATAGCTACATTGCTATACTTAAAGAGAAATTGATAACAGTAAATGCTTATGTTAAAAAAATAAAGTCTAAAGGTTAATGAAATAATTGTCCTAATTAAGAAGTTATACTATTAAAAATAAGTCCCAAATAACTTAGAAGAAATTAAAGATAATAAGATAAATTAATCAAATATGAAATTAGTTATACAACAAAGGATCAACAGGTTTAAAGTTCATTCTTGGGAAAAACTAATTAAGTACACAAAACTCTAGTAAGATTTTTTCAATAAGTGAAAAATGCAAATAAACAATATTAGGAAACAAAGGGTTGTATAATGCAAATTGTAAATACATAATAAAAATAATGTGAATATATACCAATAAATTGAAAACATATAGTTATGGATAGATATTGAAAACATTCTTGAATAAAAACATAGATGCAGAGTGAGATATATAGTACATCTTTATGTAAGTTAAATTAAAATATTTAGGGATAAACTTACAGTATGTTTTATAAGAATATATGCCCAGTTAAGGGCTTCTGACATAGCAACAGCATAGTGACTAAGCTGGGAAGTGAGCGGGAGCTATTAAAGTTGATATTTGGCATAAAGTTATAGAGCAGAACATGCCTTGCAAGGATACATTATTATAATTTCAGAAGTATATGACAACACAGTGGACCTGAAGTGCATAATTCACAGTTTTTAAAAAATGTATTAAAAGTTCCAGGAAGGACTCCTAGTCCTAGTGCTCATAAGACTCCATGGGGCCCTAATTATTGGATAGAGTTATGGTAGGATTAATCAGGCCTCAAATAAAACGTGGAAGAAGAGGCTACTCGGGCTCTAGAAAAAGGTAAGCATACTCAGGGCATGGATCTGGGCTGTAAATGGTTAACACTGATCTCAAAAACCAGCTCTGGCAAAGAGCTGCATGTGAGAGGATATGCTGTGGAAATCGCTGATTGTAGTCCTAGATGTTCACCTGGCAATAAGACACAGATCGTAATGCCACCCTGTGGCTGAAGCTGCACCTGCTTAGTGTTGGAAGTGGCTAAAGAATGTAGCATGAGGATGGGAAGTTCTAAAAGATAAAGAAATATTCTTAAATCATGTGAGAGTGGGTGTTGACATCCTTCCCAAGAAGAGAAGTTGGAAGTACTTCTTCAGCAAACTGAAGAACCTGAGGCAATTCGCAGGGAAAGTTCCAGTCAGGGTAACTGACAAAAGGCACCCACATCAAAGTTCAGGGGATGAGCTTGTTTGAAATGAGAATCACAGAACACAGAAGTGTTCAAAATATGGCATCTTCAAAGAGGCCAGCAGAATGAGTCAGCAAGAAGTGAGACTTCCAAGAGGGGACAGAGGCCATGAATATCTTCCTCCATATTTGCCCAAGAAACCCAAGAAAATGGCATGTGAATTTTCCCCAAAGACTACATGTTCATTGATGGAGGAATGGATAAAGAAGATGTGGGCGGTGTGTGTGTAAGTAAAATATAATTCAGCCATAAAAAGAAAGAAATCCTGCCATTTATGACCACACAGAGAAACCTTAAGGACATTATGCTAAGTGAAATGAGTCACAGAGGGACAAATACTGTAAAATTTAAAAGAGATGGGTTCATAAAAACAGATTTCATATGACTAGATTGGTGGTCGTCAGGCACTGGTAAGTGGGGGAAATGAGATATTGGTTGGAGCATTGCCCGTAAACTGAAAGAGAATGGGTTCGATACCGGGTAAGGACAGGTGCCTAGGTTGTGGGTTCAGTCCCAGTCTTGGCATGTATTATAAGCAACCAATCAATGTTTGCCTCTCACATCGATGTTCCTCTCCCTCTCTCACTCCTCTTCCTCTCTCCCAAAATCAATAAGCACGTCCTCTGGTGAGGATTTAAAAAAATGGGAGGAAAACATACTAGTAAGTTAGGGAAATGTCAGCCTGCAGTGCTTGTTTCTGGAAAGTGGCTATGACCATACCTTTGTTCTCTGCAAGAACACCCATGAGAAAGGCTCTGTATAAACTATTCCTAATAACTAGTAGGGTTGTCAGCTTTGTTTCTTCTTATAAACTGGTTCACTTATCATGAGGTTTCCTTTGGCAGTCTGGTACCAGACATACTACCCTAAAATGGCTAATTTTTCTAGAATACTTTTTGATACTCCTCCAAAAGGCCACGGCTTTGAGGAAAAATCTGAAATACTCTCCAATTAGCAGTCATAGGTCTACATTAGCACCAGACTGTGCTGCAGCCCCAGGTCTTGCTTGGCTGTTTGGCCTTAAATGCCTTGACTTCCTCACAGGCTTTGGGGTAGTACAAGTGGGCACATTTTACATCTTGAATTTCTGAAACCATGATATGCTTTTGTTAAACTGTATTCTAGATAAAAAAATCTCAATTTATTTATTATCTATCCACCCCACTTCATCAAATAGATAGATAATCTTATATTAAGGATTTATTCTAGCAGCCCGGACCCATTTTTATTTCCAGCCAAAAGCCCCCAGTCTCTGTATTTACTAAGCTAAAAATGTACTAAGGCCAAAATGTTAAACAATGTGATTAACATTGTTTCTATAATGAAATATAGGATTAGAATCTGAGCAACCAAAATAAAAAATATATCACCATACATTGCATAGCAGTTTTCAGAAAGTGGAAAAGATACAATTTTCTCTTTAGAGACAACCTAAACTCATACTTTTAAACAATTTTTCACATGGAACCTAATACAGAATATTTGAGCTACAAAGTAGATAATGGTTCTTATCACCTTTACAAAGAAAATGCAGAATACATTTTCATGTAGCTATGTTTGTTAATGATTCTCAATAAAAAAACTAAAATAAAAGACAGCTTAGTGAAGGAGAATTTGTTAGGTGATGAGTTAATATGGCATTGCCTTTCTTTTGACACAGAAAAATGACAAGATATTGACAATTTATCTTGTGTTTGAGAATCCTTGTATACTGTACTCAATTATATCTAGTTAATTTACTGAAATATTTGTAAGCATTTTAGAAACACACGTGATACTGTGTCATAGATGAGCTGACATAAAGGGAGTGAAAAAGAAGAGAGACAAAGAATAAAATAAACTTTGGAAGAATTATATATAAAAGTTTAGGGAACGCATTCAAAGGGGGGTTCAAGGATCCTAAGTGGTGTAAAAATACTATTTCCATAGCACAAAAGGAAAAATGCACTGACAATTGCAGGCAATTTGAAATAGAGAACACATTTGTGTCACAACCTGGTATTTGTCATGAAGTTGGAGGAGTTGAAGCTCAAAACCTGTAGAAAGCATTCATATTCTTTCAATTTGGTTTGTGCATTCTCTTGTGATCTCAGGTTTAGAAGATTAAAGTTCTAGTTTTATATCTCCATTTAAAAGATTTTATTTTATTTTGTTCATCTATATAATGCCACGATTAAATTAGTCAACTATTTTCTAAGGTATCAGCTTAGAAATGACACATGTATTGAGATTACAAGTTTATTTACTTTTAAATTTTCTCTTCACTAGAACATAAACTTCATAAAACCTGTTGGTGGGTGTGTGTGTGTGTGTGTGTGTGAGACAGGTGTTAGCCAGGTCTCTAGACATTTTCTGGCACATGCTAATCACTCAATAAAAATTTGTTTCAAAGGATGAATAAATTCCTTTGAGATAATTCCTTTATTATCCTCTCCAAAAATCAAAGCCTAATATTTAGGTTTATAACTACGTCACTGTCGTGTACCCAGTTGTCATTCTTCTGGTCCCACCTTTTCTTTTATGTTCATAAATACTGCAGTATTTTTCCTCAGAGCATTGCATCACACTAATAATAGAGGTCTTGATTTTGCATGAAATCCATTAACTCAAAATAATCATTTAAAAGGGTCTAATTAGTTTTCAACAGCTAATTGTTACTGAGATTGCTTTACAGCATTAATATTCTTCCTTTAGTGTGTGTCTTATTAATATATATTTTCATTGTGCTTTTATTAAAGTGGATAACAGCTTTAAAAGCTTCATTGAATTACTTAATAATGATTTCTGAAATTATTACTGTTTATTTTTTCAATGTTTTTCTACTAAGCTGAAGGAGCCATTCAACTAGACAGTTCCTTTTTGAAAAAAATAAACTAAATAAAAATGATACATGTATCAGACAGTTGGATTCTCTGTAGAAAACAAATGGTACCCTTAAATTAATATAACTACTATATATTACAAAGATGTGAACAGGGTACAGTAAATCCACAAAACACAGTGAAGTGTAGTAACATTGGGAATATTACAACCTTGTGACATTTGTGGAAATGCCCCTTTTGGATCTTCTTCAAGAGAAACTATTGTAGGAAGCATGTGCTGATGACAACTCCAGCTTCCATACTATTAGGCACAACACCACATATTTTTGCACCAAGGCCACCATTCTTTTTGATTGTCCTCAGCAAACATCTGAATAAGATAGGTGTATTAACACTGGCCTAAGCCTATAAGGTACAGAAGTCTACTAACAGGCAACATTGGCTAGGAGACTCCCCATTAAACTAATAGAACAATTTTTTGAATTGTGCTGCCACCTGAGAACCTCCCTCTACTCATTTTTCTTTCTTCCCCTTCATGCACACTTGTCAGATCCGCATGATATTCTGAGCTCACCCTATCTACTGTACTTATCCATCATAGGAATTTTCCCTAGGCAGTCTCTTCTTAGTTCAATCTTGGTATCTGTTTCTTGGAACTAAAGTAACATACATATTCTATTTTCTTCTTTTTATTGTTTTTCAAGTAGAGTTGTCTCCATTTTCCCCCTTCACTCCTCCCTGCCTCACTCATTCCTGCCTCCCACCCTCCATCCTACCCGCTTTGGCTTTGTCCATGGGTCCTTTATACATGTTCCTTGATGATCCTTTCTCTATTTTCCCCGTTATCCCTCTCCCCCCTCCCCTCTGGTTACCTCAGTCTGTTCTTTACTTCAATGTCTCTATATTTTGCTTGCTCTTTTGTTCTGTTGATCAGGTTCCACTTATAGGTGAGACCATAGGATATGTGCCTTTCACCACCTGGCTTATTTAACATAGTATAATGCTCTCTAGTTTCATCTATGCTGTCACAAAGGGTAGGAGCTCCTTCTTACTTTCTGCTGCATAGTATTTCATTGTGTAAATGTACCATAGTTATTTGATCCATTCATTTACAGATGGTCATTTAGGTTGCTTCCAGTACTTGGCTATTGTAAATTGTGCTGCTATGAACATTGGGGTACATAGGTTCTTTTGAATTGGTGGTTTGGGGTTCTTAGGATATAATACCAGCAGTGGTATCACTGGATCAAAACGCAGTTCCACTTCTGGTTTTCAAGGATATTCCATACTGTTTTCCATAGTGGTTGCACCAGTCTGCATTCCCACCAACAATGTACTAGGGTTCCCTTTCCTCCACAACCTCACAAACACTTATTGTTTTTTGGTTTGGTTATGATGGCCATTCTTACCCATATGAAGTGGTATTTCATTGTCATTTTAATTTGCATCTCTCTGATGGCTATTGATGCTGAGCATCCTTTCATATGTTTCTGGGCCCTCTGTATATCCTCCTCGGAGAAGTGTCTGTTCAGGTCTTTTGCCCATTTCTTAATTGGATTGTTTGTCTTCCTGGACTAGAAGTTCCACAGTGGACTATGAGTTCCACTTTATATATTTTAGAAATCAAACCCTTGTCCAAGGTATCATTTGCAAACATGTTTTCTCACATGGTCGGTTCCCTTTTTATTTTGATGAAGTCCCATTTGTTTATTCTTTCCTTTATGTCCTTTTCTCTAGAGGACATATTGGTGAAAATATTGCTACATGGAATATCTGAGATTTTCCTACCTATGTTCTCCTCTAGGACTTCTATGGTGTTGTGATATATTTAAGTCTTTTATCCACCTTGAGTTTATTTCTGTGTATGATACGAGTTGGTGGTTGAGTTTCTTTTTTTTTTTTTCTGGCATGTAACTCTCCAGAGCTCCCAACACCATTTTTACTCCATTTGTTGAAGAGACTATTTTTACTCCATTTTATGATTCTGCTCCCTTTGTCAAATATTAATTGACCATAGAGGCTTGGGTTTATTTCTGGGCTCTATTCTGTTCCATTGATCTGTGTGTCTGTTCTTATGCCAGTACCAGGCTGTTTTGATTACTGTGACCTTGTAATATAGTTTTATATAAAATATTGTGATCCCTCCTACTTTCTTCTTCTTTTTCAAAATTGCTGCAGCCATTCAACTTCACTCAGAAAAGTACACAACACTGAAGAAAAAAATTAAGGAAGACACAAATAAATGGAAGCATATACCATGTTCATGGATTGGAAGAATAAACATCATCAAAATGTTCATACTGCCCAATGCAATTTACAGATTCAACATAATCCCTATTAAAATACTAATGACATATTTTACAGATATAGAACAAACATTTCAAAAATTTATATGGAATCATACTCTAAGTTCTAATGATAAATGAAATGAGAAAAATTGTAAAGAGTTATTTTATGAAGAGTGAGGATCTTTACATTCCAAAACAACTCCATAGGATGAGACTTAGGGACATAACTTTTCCAATCTTGATTTCTTCCCTAATTGTAATGCCTGTTAGGGGATTTCTTTTTCTTTTTTAATTTAAATATTTTGTTGTTTATTCTATTTCAGTTGTCCCAACTTTTCTCCTTTTGTCCATCTCCATCCAGCCTGCCCCCCACTTCCACAGTCAATCCCCACATCACTGTCCATGTCCATTGGTCCTTCATATATATTCTTTGACTAATCCCTTCACCTTCTTTCATCCAGTCCCCACTTCTTCCTTTCCTTACATAGCAGCTAGTCTGTTCCATGTTTCTATGCCTCTGGTTCTATTTTGCTCATTAGCTTATTTTGTTCATTGGATTCCACTTGTAAGTGATATCGTATATATTTATCTTTTACCAACTGGCTTATTTCACTTAACATAATAGTCTCCAGTTCCATTCATGCTGTTGCAAAAGGTGGGAGCTCCTTCTTTCTCTCTGCTGCATACTATTCCATTGTAAATGTACCACAGTTTGTCTGTTTTTTTTTTTTAATCCAGTTACTAACTAATGGACACTTAGGCTGTTTCTAAATCTTAACTATTATCAATAGTGTTGCTATGAACATAGGGGTGCATATATTCTTTTGACTTGGTATTTCAGGATCCCAGCAGTAGAATCACTGGGTCAAAAGGCAGTTTCATTTTTAATTTTTTGAGGAAATTCCATACTGTTTTCCACAGTGGCTACACAAGTCTGCATTCCCACCAACATTGCAGGAGCATTCCCTTTTCTCTCCAACACTTTTTATTTGTAGATTTATTGCTGGTAGCCATTTTTGCAGGTGTGAGGTGATATCTCATTGTGGTTTTAATTTGCATCTCTCTGATGGCTAATGATGTTGAGCATTAGCAATATTTTTGCCTATATATCTCCTAGGGTATGGGAAGCAAAGGAAAAAAGTAAACAAATGGGACTATATCAAATTAAAAAGCTTCTCTATGACAAAAGGAACCATCATCAAAATGAGAAGAAACCTAATGTATGGAAGAACATATTTGCCAACAATATATTGGACATGGGTTTATTCTCCAAAATATTATATATAAAGAACTTATATGACTCAATACCTAGAAGACGATCCTATCAAAAATGGAGAAAGGACCTGAATAGACACATTTCCAAGGAGGTAATACATATGACCTATAGACATATGAAGAAGTGCTTAACATCAGGCAGCCCACTGATAACTGTTCACACAAGACTTGGGGACAGGAAGAAATAATGAGAAAGATGGAGAGTGAGTCTATTTCATTTATTTCTGCTTTAATATTATTTCCTAAATTCTACTAACTTTGAGCTTTTTTTTTGTTCTTTATTTTAGTTCTTTGAGGTATAAAGTTAGGTTGTTTATTTGAGATTTTTCTTGCTTCTTGATGTAGGCATATATTGCAATAAATTTTGCTTTAAGAGCTGTTTTTGCTGCATTCCATAAATTTGGGTATATTGTATTTCCATTTTCATTTGTCTCAGGTATTTTTTTGTCTCTCTAATTTCTCCTTTGATCCATTGATTGCTTAGTAACATGTTGTTTAAACTCCACACACTTGTGAATTTTCCAGTTTTCTTCTTGTAATTGAATTCTAGTTTCATGCCATTGTGGTAATGATTAATATTATTTGAATCTTTTTTCACTTATTAACACTTGTTTTGTGGCATAGCATACAACCTATCCTGGAGAATGTTCCAAATACACATGAGAAGACTATATATCCTGTTGCTTTATGACAGTGCCACACACACTCACACACACACACACACACAGATCTGTGAAGTTTATCTGCTCTAATGTGTCATTAGGGCTGATGATTTCATATTGATTGGATAATCTATATATTGATATAAATAAGATATTAAGGTATCTTATTATTATTTTGTTGTTATTTCTTCCTTTAGGTCTGTTAATATTTGTTTTAGATATTTAGGTGCTTTTATGTTGGGTGCATAAATATTGACAAATGTAATTTGTTATTACAAATGTTGTAAATGTAATTCTTCTTATTGGATTGACCACTTTGTCATATGCAATGTCTTTTTTATCTTATTACACTTTTTGTTTTAAAGTCTATATTGTCTAATGTAAGTATAGCTACCCCAGCTTTGTTTGGTTTCCATTCTTTGGAATATTCTCTATCATCCCTTTACAATCTCTGTGTATCCTTATATATGAAATGAGTGTGTTGTAGCTAGCATATAGATGGATAATCTTTTTTAATGCAATCAGCCACTTTATGTTCTTTTAGTGGAGAATTTAGTCCATTTATATTACAAGTAATTACTTATAGTTATACACTTATGGCCATTTTGTGAATTGATTCCTGGTTGTTTTATAGTTCCTCTTTCTTCCTTTTTTCTTTCTTTTCACTCTTCTTTTGTGTTTTGATCACTTTTTCCTTACCTTTTAGATTTTTTTCTCTTAGATTCCCTTCTCTTCACCTTTTGTGTTTCCATTATAGGTTTTAGAGGTTACTATGAGGTTAATATACATATATAAATATATATAAAATATATATTCATAAATATGTAAAAATATATGGATGTAAAATCAGTCTATTTTAAGGTGCTAACAACATAAATTTGAACACATTCTAAGGTTCTAAATTTTGACTCTCACTACCATTTTCAGTTTTTGATGTCCTATCTTACATCTTTTTATCTTATGCATTCTTTAGCTATTTTAATTATAGTTATTTTTACTACCTTTTACTTGGTGAGGGTTTCTTTGCATTCTTCCTATTTGGAACTGTCTGGGCTTCCTGGATCTAGATGTCTACTTCTTTCGCCAGGTTTTGGAAAATTTCAGACATTATTTCATCAAATAGCTTCTCTGTCTCTTTCATTTTTGCTTCTTTTGGACCCACTATAATGTGGATATTACTCCACTTGATTTGTCCTGTAAGTCCCTTAAACTGTCTTCACTTTTTTTGTGTGTGAAGCAAAATATATTTATTATATATTGTTACTGAATGGTTTCGCTATAACTGAACATTTTGCAATTTATTTTCATCTACAAAGGAAATTGGATTTCCATTAGGATTTTATATTTTATTTTATTTTCATGGTGGTTTAAAATAATTTTTATTATTATTCTGTTACAGTTGTCCCAATTTTTTCCTTTGCTTTCCTCCACCCATCCTCACTCCCACACATTCTGACACTGTTGTCCATGGGTCATTCATACATGTTCTTTGTCTCATCCCTTTCCTTTCTTTCCATGATTGTCTCCCTTCTCCCTTCTCTCTGGTCATTTTCAGTCTGTTCCATATTTCCATGACTGTTCTATTTTTTCATTAGATTCCACTTATAAGTAGATCATGTGGTATTTGTCTTTCACCAACTGGCTTATTTCTCTTAGCATAATATTCTCCAGTTCCATCTATGCTTTCACAAAAGCTAAGGGTTTCTTTACTTTATTATTATTTTTTTATTTTATTTTTATTATTATTATTATTGCTGCTCTGATTGGTGATTTCCAGCATCTTTTATTTTAGTTTACTGATTTTTCTTCTGCATTATTTAGTCTGTTATTGAATTCCTCTAGCATGTTTTTTTTTCAGTTCAGTTATTATACTCTTCAGATCTCTGACTTCTGTTTAGCACTTTCTTATATTTTTCTATGTCTTTGTTGAAGTTCTCACTGTAGTCTAGAGAGTGGATCAAGAAGGCCACACAAAGGCATCCAGTTCAGTGCTTAACAGCTGGGGGAGGGGGTGACACACACTACTGGTTTGTTTTTTCTCAGCTGTTCAGTATCTATTTCCTTTTGCTCTAGTAAATGAAACTTATTTTTCTAATGAGAAATAACACTACTCAAATCTCTCAAAAAAGATCATTAGGATTTGATGAGATTTACTCCATTCGTAGCTCCTAACAGAGGGACAGCTTATATTATCCAAAGATCACCAATCAGAATATTTTACTCTGACTATAGTGAGTGATCAAAGTAGAGAAGTGGAATCAATGATATTTAATTCTCAAAACCTTTCAGACTAGTACAGAGAAACTATTTATTCCCAATAGTGCTGCCAGTTGCTAAAGAGCTGACATAAAAGGAAGCATGCCTAAAAAATAAATAAATAAATAAATAAATAAATAAATAAATAAATATATATATATATATATATATGAGATAAAGTAAAAAGAAAAAATGAGTGAATAAGGGGAAATGTCCTGAAAAAATATTTTCAGTACAATAATGCCTCACACAGAAATACTGCTACTTTTTTGTTGTTTGATCTTTCTTACTTCAGTTAGTTTGCAGTGTTTTTTTGTCACTTGTACCCAAAAGAATCCTGACAAGAGTGGACTGATGGCTTTAAGTTGTCCAAATATTATTTGAAGCTCTGTGCTACATTCAAGAACTCTGAGGATTTTAATGACTGAGCAGAGAGACTCCAGCAGAATTATCAAGATAAAGTGGTCTCACTGGGTTCTGGAAACAATTATCTGGCAAGCTGAGAAATAACTACAGCAAAATTGATACTGGAAGTGAAGTTACAATAATTGACTTTTCCACTCCACCGCTTCTATAGTGGCATCCGGATCTCCAGGTTTAGTTAACTGGAATCAGATAAGACTTAAGAGACTTGGCCAGATAGCCAGTGATAATTGTAAATACTGGGGTTTTTTTCTGTTATATCTTGTGACAGTTCTGCTATGAAATATTTTTTTTGCTATGAAATATTAAACATAATTTTTAATTGCTAATCTCTGTGACTTAATGAATTTTGAGTACAGGATCTTGTACTGACATGAAGTGAAGAAAAACAGACTAATTATATTTCTGTTACTTAGTAAGAACATATTATACTCAATTATCTATGTTTTATATAACAATAAGGAAGAAATAGTCATGGCATTTGCCATCTAGTGAGAAAATAGAAAGGAAAACATAGGTAAAATATACAGAGGATTGAATTTTCCACATCTATTTCAATTTTCTTCTAATGTGTATTCCTGTACAAAAGAGACTAGAAAACTAATAGATACATTTCCTAGCCTACCTTGATGCTAGGGATTTGGATGTAAATGAAGGGTTCCAATCAGGTGCAGTTTTACAAACATTGAATTTGGGCCCAGATTGAGTAGGGAGTGAAACTGCAGCAGAAGGGTTGTAGCAGGCAAGGCAGGGATCTGAAAGTATAGTCTGCTTGAAGTTTTTATGCTTAGTTTTCTAAGTATCTAACAGTCTATTTTAAATTATTTCTTTTTAAACTAGGTAAGTGAGTTTCTGCTGTTTGTGATTATACCCTACCTGATTCAGCATACACTTTTTATGTTGTGTAATAAATGGGTCAATAGAGATACAAATTTCTGTTGAAGCACATAAGAAAAAACTTAATTCAGTCTTCTGAGTTCACACCTAGGCTGGGTCCTAAAAAAATATTAGAAATGTAGATGGTTAGAGGTGTGTGCCCTTGCAAAGAAAATGATACTCACAGATAGCAGCCCAGGAAAGGAAATGAGGCATATTCATGGAATAGAAGATGGCTCACAATAGCAGGAGTAAAGCATATAAGATGGAAGTGACTACAAGTAATATTATGAAATAACTTGGGATTGGACCATAGGAAGTTCTGTGTATCTCACTAAAGAGCTATAGCTTTATTTAACTTTATTTCAAGGATACTGTGGATCCACAAAAAGTATTTGAAGCAAAATATATTATGTAACCAAATATACTATTTAGACAAAGTACTCTAGCTCTTATATAAAGACAGGCTTGGGTATTTTGAGAATTTAATGGATCTCTTCTTTGTGCTAGGCAATTTTCTAAGTGACAGTAAATGGCAACAGGGCAAACAATGAGCCAGTCCTCTTGGAGCTTATATTGTGTTGAACATGACAGGCCTACCTTTAAAAAGAGGTGTAATATGAGGCAAGATAATATAAGTGAAAGGAAGAAAAAGCAAAAGGGTAAGGAGATACAGAGAGTCTAGGGAAGAATACAATAGAGGCTTTTATAAAAATTTGAAGAGAAAAATGACATGATCATCTCCAGTTTTAAAATCAACTCTTGTTCTGTATCATGATTGTTCTTGTGGTTACATGAATCTACACAGAAGATAAAATGACATAAAGCTATTCATGTATGATTTACCAATATCAACTTTTTGGCTTTGCTGTTATAGCAATGTCATATATAACCAATGTGGAAAACTGGGTAAAGGATACATGGGACCTATCCCTATTACTTCACTAACTTCCTCTGAATCTATAATTATTTCAAAATAGAAATATAAAAATATATCTTTTGACTAAAAATATATAAGAATGGAAGATTCATTAGCAGCAGTAACACATGATTGCGACTTGGAACAGTGTGGTGAATTAGAAGTTAAGAAGGACTAGTCGGGTTCTAAGATTTGGGATATAAGACAAGGTAGCCAAAAGAGTTTTGGTGTTGACAGCTGTATGAATGCCCATACTTTTTACTGAGGTAAGGGTGCTGGAGATACTTAAGGATATGGGAAAAATAGAAACAGGGTTTCTTTTTCAGAAATATTAAGTTAGAGATGCCTACTATATGTCCAGTTGAAAATGAGATAGGCAGCCTATACATGCTTGAAGTTAATGCAAGATACCAGAGTTGAACATATAATATGGAAATCATCCTTAGATAATTTGTTTGAAGTCCAGACACTAGATAAGATCACTGAGTATGACAGGGAATAGAGCAAGTATGAAAACTGAGCCCTGGCACTATCGAAATTGCAGTGGTTTGGAAGAGGGAGAGCAGATGGAAAAGAACTAAGAAAGAATGAGTAAGGAAGCAAAAAAAAATCTTAAGATAGTATGGGTGATCAAATGAACAAAATTTTTCATGAAGGAGAGAACAAGAAAGTATGACAGATGCTGCTGAAAGTGGGGACTGAGTAATCACTAAGAAAAGAATTTGGATTTGACAATAGAGAGGGAAGGGGTGACAGTGACTTGAGCAGTTACCCAAATACTGGGGGTAAGAATTTTACTGGAGTACCTTCTGGAGAGAATGTGAGGAGAAGCTCAACAGCTTGACAATGAAAACTCATTTGAGATGTTCTGTTATACTGTGGATCAGGGAAATTAATAGTTCAATGAGTTTGAGAAGCAAAGGTCGAGGTGAAAAGATTATAACATTTTATTGGAGGAATGGAAAATACCTGATGAAGCAGAGGAAGGGGATACTGTAGGATCAAAGTTCTTGAGAGGTAAGAGGATGTTATATAACCCAGGTGAAGTATGATGCCTTGCCTTGGGTAGAGGTAAGAACATTCTGTTTTCTAAAAAGAAGATTTTCTCTTAATCAAATGAAAAATAATTATAGTCTGAATTAAGATTCAGGCTTTGAGAAGTCCGGTGATTTGAGAAGTAGGTGAATTTATTTTTTTTCTTTTTAAATATGTTTTATTGATTATGCTACTACCATTGTCCCATTTCCCCCTTCACTCCCCTCCACCCTGCACACCCTCTCCCATCCACATTCCCCCGCCTTTAGTTCATGTCCATGTGTCATAAGTTCTTTAGCTTCTACATTTCCCACACTATTCTTACACTCCCCCTGTCTATAATACTACTTATTCTCTGTACCTTTTGCCCCTTCTCTCCTCCTCCACTCCCCTGTTGCTAA
>CM052543.1:61099453-61142417 GCA_028533065.1 Trachops cirrhosus
TTCTGAGAAATCAGCTGACAGTCTGATGGGAACTCCTCTGTAGGGGACTGTCTCCTTATCTCTTGCTGCTTCTAGGAGTCTCTCCTTCATTTTTACCTTGGCTAATGTAATTATGATGTGCCTTGGTGTGTTCCTCCTTGGGTCCAACTTCTTTGGGACTCTCTGAGATTCCTGGACTTCCTGGAATTCTGTTTCCTTTGCCAGATTGGGGAAGTTCTCCTTTATCATTTGTTCAAATAAGTTTTCCACTTGTTGCTCTTCCTCTTTTCCTTCTGGTACCCCTATAATTCGGATGTTGGAACGTTTAAAGATGTCCTGGAGGTTCCTAAGCCTCTCCTCATTTTTTGAATTCTTGTTTCTCCATTATTTTCTGATTGTATGGTTTTTTCTTCCTTCCTTCTCATTGATATGAGACCCAGTTTCCTTCCCATCACTATTGGTTCCTTGTGCATTTTCCTTCATTTCTCTTATTGTAGCCTTCATTTGTTCATCTAATTTGTGACCAAAATCAACCAATTCTATGAGCATCCTGATCATCAGTGTTTTGAACTGTGCATCTGATAGGTTGGCTCTCTCTTGGTCACTTAAAAGTATTGGCTCTGGGGCTTTGATTTGTACTTCCGTTTGAGCCATTTTTGGGGGGGGTGGTCTGGTCATGCTTGTTACATAGTAAGGGGCAGAGCCTTAGGTGTTCTCCAGGGTGGGGCAACCCAGTTGCTGGGTTGTGATGTTGTATGTGGGGGCGGGGGTCCGAGAGGAAACAATGGTGCTTGCTCCTCTCTCCCTCGGATTTCAGTCCAGTTTGCTGGTTCCCTCAAGCTAACTGGGCCTGTCTGGTGCTAATTCCCATGGGTAGGCTTGTGTACATTCTAGGACATGGTGGGTCTCTCCAACACACTCTCCTGTGAGGCTGGGAGTCTCTCCCTGCGCCTCAATCCCCACAGGTGTTTTCAATCAGTGTCCCAAGACTCTATTTCCCAGAGCTGGCACCCTGGGTTGCATGGACTGTCTCACTGCCCAGTTTCTCCTGGTTTGCCTGCTCATGAATGTGGCCCAGACAGCCAGGTGCTTAGCACGCAGTGCCTTGCTTCACAGTTGCCACCTCGCTGGGTCTGCCAGCCACCTGTGCGCCCAGGGTCCACCCACGGGATGGCTTGCACTCAGGTTGCCTTATGCGCCCAGGAAGCATTACACGTCTGGTGCCACGGCTTTTTGTGCTGTGACCTCTCTCCGCCCCATTGCCCGACTCTGCCCCTCCTACCAGTCTGGATGAATGAGTATATTTTAATTCCTTGGTTGTCTGACTTCCATACAGTTCAATTTTCTGTCAGATCTGGTTGTTATCTTGTTTCTAAATTGTTGCTAACCTTATTTTGGTTGTGTGAGGAGGCACAGTGTATCTATCTGTGCCTCCATCTTGGCCAGAAGTCCCAGAAGTAGGTGAACTTAAATTAGTGATTAAAAGGGAGTAACTAGAGGAACAAGAATTAGTTTTTGACTAGACGTTGGCAGTGAGTAGAGTCACAGGTATTTGTTAGTGAATGTACGTAGAGAGTAAGTAAATCATAGAAAAGAAATAGATATGTTTTCTATGGATATTTAAGTAGGTTATAGTGTCACTTATTGGAAGTGGAATGTTGAAGAAATGTATACTTAAGGTGCAAAGGAAAAAAATCCTTAAAAAGAAGTAAATGCTTGATACTAAAGAGCACATTAGAACTTTGGAAAAAATTATATTCAGTGTGCTATAAAACAGCAGAGGACAAAACTATTGAGTAGATCCCCACAGAATTCAGACAGTGGTAATGCTTGTAGCACAGACTGGAAGGAATTTTAAAAAATGAGGAAACAATATTTCTTGGATGTTTTATTTACATGATCATAATACTTTGATTTTGGATTTAATTTTCTGGGAATTGAATGCCTTAGGAATATTATTTGCCATGAGGTATACTATTTGAATTTTTATTTATCTGAGATATGAAAATAGAAAAAAGAATTATTCTCAAATTTGGGACATCTCTATTTTAGTGTTTTATTATTAAAATGTCCAGTTAAAACTTAATCTTACTGAAGAATTTCTGATAGGTTCTCTGGGATGATGTACCTACTTATTGTTGTGAAATAGAATATAAAGTAAAATTTTAAACTTCAGTACAGAATAATATAATTAATATTCTCTTCTGACTTATTAAGAATTCTTACTGGAGAAAATTAATTTGTTGAACAAAGGTTCCAGACCATATCCTGATAAAGGTCCCTGCTCATCTCCTCTATCTGGTTGACTACCGAATTCATTATTATATACAAATCATTGTAAGAACACTTATCTAAGGTACTGTAAGGGAGGGAATTTTTCTTCCTATTCCTAATGTGTTTTTTATTTGTTTGTTTGCTTGTTTTTCAATTGGAAACAGTCCCTTGCTCCTCTCTGTCTTTAATTCATTCCTCCCTAAAAATGGAAGAGTGACATAACCTGATTAGTAAATTCAGAAGGGTAAATTTGAAATTTGTAGTCTGGCTCATTTTTCCCTCTTTTACACACAGTGAACATGTGTTCTGCTTTGTGCTTTCACGACAGGAGCAGACTCCCCACTTGGGAAAAGTCTGCAGCTTCCAGTTGTGCTTATTACTGGGTAGATAACTATGACTAATTCTAGGATTCAGTACTATCACTCCACTTGTGCAGAGATAAAATCAAGACTTTCCAATGTCACTTTTATGAATAAAAAAGTATGAGTTGATATTTGTATCTTCACAGTTTTAACTTTTTGTGTTTACTTTGTAGATTAGCTCAGCCATTTTGGTGGTGGCAAAGAGATGCTATTAACTGAGTCTCTTCAAATCCTCCCAAAACCCAATGGAAATAATTTTAAAATGTTATTTGAAAACATGGACATGAATTTTCAGAAATCAAACAATATTCACCCTTTTGTTTTGCTATTCATGTTTCTTTCTTTTTTAATCTTTATTTCATTACTCATAGCTGAAACATATAACAATGAATGAATCCAGGAAGTTTTATAGGCAAATAGGAAACATAAACTGTCATCCTGTATGTATGTGATGTGTAGCAATTTGCATTAATGCAATTTCTTAATATTTTATTATTATATAATAGAAAGTGAGTTATGTAATAGAAACTTAAATAATTAAACTCATACATTTAAGAGCACAAAAATATATTGAGCTTTGTAGATAAACAGACTGAGCTGTAGCAAGACAGAATTTAAAAGGTTCAACATATATACCTCCTTTGCATTCAGAGAGATGTAACTTAGCAAGTCAAAAAACCCTTAAGTCTGGATACCCCTTTTCTTCTTTAAGTAACAACCACATTTCTAAGTGAATATTGCACAAATGGTATAGATAATATTCATATTAAGAAAGAAATAGAATATATTTAACACATTTAAAATTGATCACTCAGGTAGGAGGTGGCTTCTGGATGCTGACATGCCCCTCACTTAAGTATAAAGAGAGACCATGTTTTAAATACTTTCCAGAATGACTCGGGAGGGCTATGTTACTCTATTAGCACTTTATAAATCAGACTGCCCAGGAATAATTTATGAAAAAAATAACATGATCAAAATGTAGCTCTCAAAATGTACTGTTCTCAAAATTACCTGTAAATCTGGCTCCTTTCCAAATCTAGTGAATAAGAATTCTGAGGCTGCAGCTTCAAAATTTGGATTGCAAAGGCTGAAGAGAGAGCACAAATTTTTCTCTGGCAGAGCCAAATTTGAGAATCACCAGGCAACACATGAATATATTTATAATCAGTAAGTTACAGATTTAGAGGAAAAGTTTCAGCATCATTGCTATCAGACTGAAAAAAAATTATAATTAAAACAAAAACTGTCTTCTCTTAAAGAATAGAAGACTTGAGATCAAAAGTAAATACAAGTTAGTTATTGTCCCATCTTGATTTGTCTCATCTAAACTATATGTTGTAGTTCGTAATGCAAGATAATTTAGATTCCACCAATTTCTTCATGTCCTTTCTCCCATACCTTGATTAAAAAAAAATCCTCCAATAATTCTATAATACAATGGAAAGTTATAAGAATAGGAGATTTTACTTACTAGAAGAAGTTAATCTTTGGCTCATAGCAAATATAATTTTTCTATAGCTTACCTAATTAGCAAAGCCTCATAAAACTGTGAAGTTAAATGTGTTTCCTACTTATAAGTGGGAAATGGATGGAGCTTCCCATGCTTTTTGCCACAGTACCAAGAATCAGCTTTTGTGAAGGGAAATTTGATAAATGTATCAGGAACAGATAAAATGAATGTTATAAGAACCTATTTTCTTTATTGGTAGCTATGCTTGTCCTAAAAGGGAAATAGAGGGCTTCAGTTCAAGATGGTGGCATTGGAAAATGTGGTATTCACATCCTTCCACAACTAAATCAAATTGCAACTAACCTACAGAATAACCATCATTCCGAACCACCAAAAATTTAGCTGAGTGGAATTCCTACAGCTAGGGTATTAAAGAAGCCACATAAAGACTAATAGGAGGAGTGGGAATGCAGAATGGGCTGGTCCCACACCCACATTAAGTGCATAAAAGTTGGGAGAGAGGGATCTCAGCCCCACATCAGGCCCCCAGGCAAGTATTCCAGTGCCAGAAAGAGAAGTGTCATCATAACTTCTGGCTGTAAAAACTAGAGGGTGTCATAGCTGAGTGAGACGGAGGGCTTCTGGAGTCCCAGGCACTAATCTTAAAGGGCCCATACGTGGACTTACTCCAGCTCCTTCTGAGCTTCAGTGCTGGAGCAGCAGCTCAAAAAGCACCAGGGACATGTGGGAAGGAACTGAATTACCTGGCATAGGGTAACACTTGAAGGTGCAACTTTCTGCCAGAAAAAAAGTGCTGGCAGATGCTTTTGTCCCTTTTCTGAAACACCTCCCAACTCCACAGAGCTGGCAGGCAAGTATTATATCTCAGACTCCATCAACCTGACTCATATGGTTTGCCCTACCGTAGTGATCCCTTGGATCCCACCACACCCAGCATGTGGTTACACCCAAAGTATTTCCAGTAGCCTTTTGATATGAATGGCGTCTTGGCTCATGCTTCAGATTTTTCTAAAATCTTTCAAACAAGCAGCATCTGGCCTCAGCCTGCCCCATACCTCTTGTTAAGTGGCCCCAGGACTGACAATAGCAGTAACCAGCTTTGGTTAGCAGCTTGCCTTGCATGGGCACCTACAGGCCAGTACAAAAAGCAACAATCTGCAGATTGCTTTGAAGCTCATGCCAGGTGTCCCCAGGTAGCTGACCTTGGTCTGAACTTCCCAAGAGGCTCCAGAGACAGTGCATACAGTAGATAGCTTCAGATCACATCTAGATGGCACCCAACCCTCTCAAGTGACATACTCAAGGGAACAACTCAGTGGGTCCAGAGCTTTACTGAAGTATGTCCTGCTCTGTGGGGTGGACTGTTGCACAGCTGACCCTCCATGATGGTCAGTAGTCACAACCAGTCTTTGCAGCCAATTGGCCTGGTGGTAAATCCCTCCCATTCATATGACAGCAGCAATCAAGGCTCACCTACAACAGGAAGGTGTACACAATCCACATGTTGGATGGTGCAACTGGATAGCCCAGCTTGGGTGAACAGGGGGACTGTGCCACAAGACCCTATAGGACATCTACTACATAAGACCATTCTACCAATCCAGGAGATATAGCAGCTCTACCAAGTACATAGAAACAAACACAAGGAGGTTGCCAAAATGAGGAGACAAAGGAACATGTCCTAAATAAAAGAAAAAAATACAACTCTAGAAAAAGAGATAAACAACAGGGAGACAAGTAATCTACCAGATGCAGAGTTCAAAACACTGCATAAACACTGGTTATAAGGATGCTCAATAAACTTAGTGAGAACCTCAACAGCATAAAAAAAGACATAGAAACCATAAAAAAGAACCAGTCAGAAATGAAGGATACAGTAACTGAAATGAAGGATAATTTACAGGGAATCAACACTAGAATAGATGAAGCCAAGAATTAAATCAGCAATTTGGAATATAAGGAAGCAACAAAACACCCAATCAGAATAGCAAAAAGAAAAAAGAATCTAAAAAAAATGTGAATAATATAAGGAGCCTCTTGGCAACTTCAAGTGTAACAACTTTTGCATCATGGGGGTGCCAGAAGAAGAAGAGACAGAGCAAGATTCTGAAAACTATTCAAATGTATTGTGAAACTGAGAAGAAACCCCTGTCACTGAACAAGAATTAATTCAGAAAAATAGAGAATAATAGATTATTCAATCACTATTTATTTTTCACTCAGAGGTAATTTATCCTTTAAAATATCTGAGTTCTAAATTCATCAAGCTCTGTCTTGAAGTGATAGAGATACAGTGTAATATTGCATTATCAGAAATTTGTAATCTCTTATTACAACTTTCTGCTTTAATTTCTAACTCTTTTCTTTCTTACTTGTTGTTACAAAAGTGAAAGAGAAAAACATATAGTTAAACATACAAAATGCAAATCTTGTTACTGATTTCTTACCTGCATGTGTATAGAACAAATGCCTCTCTCTGATTTAGATAATATCTACCTAAAATTCAAGCTCAAATACCTGTGAGACAGGTCATATGGTTTCTTACTTCTCTTCCTCTTTTCAGTGTTTCCTCTCTAGGGAAATACATCTACTATCACATCAGCTGTTCAGAATTCCACTCATGATTTAGGCTTTTTAAACATAAAATCATGAAAAAAGTCTTCAGGTAACTACTTTTAGCCTCCCCTTCCTGAAACACTTCTCTTCAGTGAAAATGCAATCCTCATTTTCTATCTCTCTCTCCATCTCCTTTGTCAAGTCTCCATCCCTAGTCTCACTTCTACATATGAGATTTCTTCAGAAATATTGACCCTTGGGTCTTCTAATGGCATACTCTATACTTTTTCCCTCTATGATTATATGTATTTTACATATATGATAGCATTTCTATATCAATGATCCCTCTATGTATATTTCTAGATTGTTCCTGTCACAAAATCTCCAGACACAAATATACCATAACAAAACAGATGTCTATACTTTTAAATTTTTGCAGGTATCCCACTAAAGCTTTCTCTTTTCCACAACTCTGCCTCCTTCTTCATACTCTTCAGCCAAATCTGCTGCTTCACCAATTATTCTGTCCCTATCAGTGGTCCCCACTCCCTGTGAGGTGCAGAGAGAAAGCTGGACAAACATCATCCTTGCGACCACCTCTGCAACACATCAAGCCACCACCAAACTCCTCATTAAATTGATATCCAAAGTGTTTCAGACCTGCCTACTGCCTGCGTATTCACTGTTTTTTGTTTTCCTAATCCAAATCCTTCAGAACAGAAGCTTAAGAAGTATTTGTTGAGTAAAACTGTACATGACTACATGCCATGGATTAGTAAGTTTCCATTGATCATCCTAATGCTTTCCTCCCATAAACATGTATTTTTTTTTGCATTTCTTATAAGATCTTTTGCCCTGAAAGATTATCTTTCACTCTTTCTTTGTTCTCTATCTTTTCCAGTTTTCAACTTAATTGAGAATTTATCTCTATGTATCCATCATCTAATTTCTATTCTGAGCACAGAATTTTAAATATATGTTGACTTAAAATGAACTAAATTATCAAAATAGATACCCAAACAAGAGGTAACCTAATCATTTTGCTTTCCAAGACTATTTTTCATTCTTTTCTTGCTATTACTAATTATTTAATCACGTTTATTATCCTGACTTTTGTGATAAGTATTTCCTTGCTTTTTAGTTTCATCAGTTATTAATTGTGGTGGACTCCAGCCAGCAGAGTCCGCCTGTTGTGGCTGAAAGAGAAAATAAATGCACAGGTGACAGCAATCCTGTGGAGAAAAAGGGAACAGCACGGCCACTCTGTCGAGGGGAGAGTGTCTGTGAATGCCTTGGACCCCAACCCTTGCCTAGACAGGCTTTTATTGTTTTCCTCGGGTCTTACATCAAAGAAAGATGTATTATCTATTACATAGAATATTGTTGTCTACATTTTAGGTACAATCAAGGAAATGAAAATAACATGCAGAGGGGAACGGCAACGAGGTGATTAGCTCTGTCCTTGGGTGAATTCACACAGGCTTTAGAAATTACCTTGAAGATAGACGATACACATTTGTTGTTTTAGACTAGGGTAATGGAGTTTTAGCAAGAGCAAGCCATAACAGTCTGTATGCATTTTCTAGGCCCGATTCCCATGGGAAAACTCGGTTTGAAGGTCTGGCTCCTGCCCACCACCTCGCTTCTGCAGGTTTTCCATACAGAGCTGAGTCACATTTGCCTGACTGAAACAAGCCGGTCCCCTACAATTAATGTAACTCTAAGCAATATAATTTAGTTTTCTCTATTGTGATTTACTTATGATTAGAATCATACTGTGTGTATTATAATTTGTTTAATTTACTCAGCATCATATTGGGAATATAGCTGTTTTGTTTTATGTAGCATTATGTATTTCTATTCTATAAGAATTACAATGAAAGAATATACCACAGTGCATTTAGTCATGCTATTTTCATGACCCTTTGGGATGTTCTGTTTTTAACTATTATAAACAGTACTGCCATAAATATTTTGGATATATTTTCTTATACATACATACACAAGTTTCTCTAGGTTTTAGATGTATACTTCCAACTTTATTAGATGAGTCAAAGTCTTTTCCAATTTACACTCTATGCAAAAATGTAAAGGAGTTCTCCATTTTCAATAAACATTAGCATTACATTTTTCCACTTTTGCCAATCTGATGTGTACAATATCACCTTTGTCATTTTAACTGACATTTCCAATTATTGATTGTCTATGTCCTAGATACTTTATATAGTGCCTATAAAAGTCACCTACCTATTTTTTTCTTTTGAGTCTTCTCAACTTTTCTTATTGATATGCAGAAAATCTTTACATATTCAAAATTTTCTTCTTTGTCAGTAGTTTGTACTGAGTGTCTTTCATCTATGTCTTGCCTCTTTTCTTTTTCTAAAGTGCCTTTGAATACAGATATTTTAATTGGGTAAACATACTCTGAGTCTTTTTTAAGAGACCCCTTCTCAAAGTAAACATTATGTTTTTTATAATCAAAATTTTTCTAGTTTTGTGGTTTACATAAATGCTACTAATCCCACTGAAATTGATTTGGGGTTAGAAGGAGGTTGGAGTCCAATTTTCTGTTTTTCTCTGGGCATCAAATGATCTAAGATGATTTCTTTAATGTCCTCTCAATTCATTATTAAGCATATCAATATATTACTTGGGTCACATATCAAATATGAGGTGGAAAATACTTGTTTAACATAAATATGGCTTGTGACTTAATATTTTAATCAGTAATATGATTATTGCTAGTGAATTATATTAATAGCAACTGAAATAGATTATTAATAAAAATTCAAACTGAAACTTTATATGGAGGGATATCAGTCTAACATAAAAAATGCTGTGGAATATTGAGCTTCTGGATTAGCAGAAGAGAGAGTGTGATACCCAGTAGGAGGATGAATGAATTACAATCTGTAAAACTTGGTGCTTAATCCACCCCAATTAATTATATAATCATAAAAAAATCACTTAACTTCAATGAGCCTCAGTTTCTGTCTGCAGAATGTCTCTATTAATACCATCCTATCTACCTCAGGCAGAATCTGAAGATTAAATGGGGTAAAAGTAAAATTTAGAAAAAAAAACTGAAACTATAAAGTTTTACTAACATTTATATTAGCAATAAGAACTATTGCTTATTGGGTTCTATTGTAGTGTACCATATAATGTGCTAAACATTTTTAACATATTTATTTAAGTTGTCAACACTATTTTATGAACAAGGCATATGAATGGATGAACTAACCAAAGTCACCCACTAAAGATTTTAAACCAAGCCTATTTCAATCTGCAGTCCATATTCCTAATGACTTCATAATAGAACTAATTTTATCTAATTGCAGCATAATATGTAGCATATAACCCATTAAGATAATTTGAGTAATATATATGGTATATTTTTTGGCTTTCACAATGAAAATTATAAAAATTCTGTTTATATGTTCATATACCTTATATTTATGCATCTAAAAATCTATGTAATGATACTATTTGCTTACTATTAATTTATATATTCAATTTATTAATTCAATGAACACTTGTTTTAAGCATTATTATATATATAGCATTACAGTAATTGAATGGAATCTAAAAGATATTTAAATTTAGTTCGTGCTCTTTAAGACTGATCTATCAAGAAATAAATTCAACATAAAATATAATAAAATATGCTTATAATGTTATTTCTTTAATTTGGTCTCAGCTGAAACAGATATATAATTATGAACATTAAGTTAAATATACTGTCTCCTTTACATGTCATTTCCATGAAACAAAAAACTCTTAAGAAAGTATTATATACTACACACATATTTTTCAGATACATAGTTTAATAGCACATTTTAAAACTTAGTATAATATTCTAAAAGTGGTCAATTGTGTAGAAATACTTAACTAACATTGCTGCTTCATGAATTCCCTGTTGGTTAAGTGTAAAGCCAACTAAAGGACATCTAAATTTTACCACTGATTCAATCCAAGCTTGTCTGTTTTAAAAATGAAGCAAGACATCTACACACAGAGTAAGAACCTCACCAGGGAACACTTATTTTCTTTCTGACTCCAAGGCACTGGAGAAACTTAGCTTTTTCCTCATGCTTGGGATAGATAGACAGATAGATAGTGTTTATACTTCATTTCCAATGTGCAGCAGTGGCCAGAAGCAAAACTCTCTGTTCTGTGCATTATAAGCAATTCCTGATATCTAAAGAAACTACTAAAACAATGCAAACGAATGGAACCCCAGAAGAGAGAAACCAAAGCATTTTTCTCCTTTCTCTCTGTTAAGTAAAGTTAGAAGAAGTAATTCAGGCCCAGAGAAAGCTGTTACCAGCAGATCAATGGTGTCAGTTCCTATTTGTGTCACAAAAATGGGGAATATGTACACTTAAAGCAAAAGGAAGAGGAAGAAGAAAAAGACAGAAATGTGTGGCTCAGTCTTAGATGCATTGGATCACCCTTGATTCACACTAGACCTAGCAACATGCTGTAACAGGATATTGCTTGTTTAAATTATGAACGTGTTTTTAATAAGATCTCAGTTTCCATGGTGTTAACCTTCCAATTTGCTTATTTTACAAGTCACACATCTTAGTAAGTCCTGTATTAACTGTTACCAAAGGTAATCCATAAATAGCATCAGCTAATTTGTTCTTTAGATTGGCCCACTAATATTAAGCATGAGCTTTAATCCTAACTGATGGTTCATGTCAAAGACAGACTTTACCTGAGCACAGTCGCACATCATTTCCTTCTGATTAATAATATATTTATCAAATTTTAACATTAAAAATATTTATTGCTATGTAGCAAAATTGCAGTATGTAAAAACGTAAGAATTTACAAAAACATTAACAACCTGAGATAGATTAACAACCTGTAAAAAGGCAATAGTCTACTTGGTTGTGGCCAATAGTCTCTCTTAGAAAGTAACCATAGATGCATGTTCTAAAATGACACCAAGTACGTTTTTTTGGGCCAGTTTATTTAGGTATGCAGTTAGTAGATAACTGCTGTTGTATTTAAAATCATGGGTACTACATCTGAAGCTGATCCAAGAAGGTGGACATGATGGAGCAGGCAGAATCCTAGAAATCACATGGGTAAATAAGTTAGCAAGGAAGATCTTTGTTAACCAGTAAGAGGCAATGTTTCATTCATTATCTTAAGAGTCATAAGCAAATACTAAAGTAGGGAAAGTAGACCTAAAAGTGAACTCTGTACTAGGGTACATTATTTAGGCTCTTTTGACAAAAATCTGAACATTGATGCTTTTACTGTCTCTGGGTTAGCATTGTTCACTACTTGGCTTGAGTTCATATTGTATAATTAAGGAAGAAACGTGTTAAGCCTAATATATTTTCCCCGTTATATCTACGATACCTCCAGCTATTCATAATGAGAAAATGTGAATAGGCTTCTCCTTTATTCCTACAGAAATTTGTATTTACCTGCAAGATTGTCTGGTGACCAAAGAGACTACTATGATCAGAGTTTTTGGTTATAAGGGACAGTGGAAATAAATGACTTGAGAAGTTGACTCTTTCATTAGAAAGAGTAGGAATATATTAGGAGGTGGGAAGGCAAAAATAAAGCTATTTAAATTTTAAAAAATGTCAACCTCCAACAAAGATTTATTCCATGAACAGTCATTGAAAAAAATAATTTAAAAACACTGTGCTTGATATATTAAACTTTACTTTATTCTCAGAAAAACTGGATTATGTGGATACCTCAAATTTATGGGCTTTAAATGTATGACTGAAATTGATGGTATAGATTAATTTATGGACATGCTAGCAAAAACAAATAAATAAATTTAATAATTTGGTTCATCTTCCAAGAAAAACAAAACTGTCAACCTAAATAGAAAGGTAAACTGAGGCAAGCTAAAATGACCAGAAATTGAGTTTATTTGGGAATAGCAGAGGAATCGCAATTTGGAAAACACATGCCATATCAAGCTATAGGCAAGTCCCTTGATGTTTTAGATGGCTGGATTTATGGACAAGGAGCTCAAAAAGGAGGAAATCCAGCCAGAGTCCAAGCTATCAGTTCATTCTCTCAAAGATGAGGAGAGATTCTTAGAGGATGTTCACAGGTCAGGAGATAAGTCTCAGCCTTCTCTAACTCAAGCATTTATGAAAAATCAGTTTCTCATTTAAGTTCTGTTCTGTGAACGCAGCATGAGATTTTCTATTTTATATCCTCTGGTTTTATTTCAGATTGAAATCCTTTCACAAAACAAAAAAAAAAGTAAAGAAATAAGTGTTCACTGAAATTTTAAATTTTCACCTTTTGTAAAACACACATTAGCCTCAACATGTCATTGCATTTCTATCCATCACAATGAGTTGCCCTGGTCTAAGCTGCTTAATGGCAATGGAAGTGGTTTTTCTAAGTTTAGCCATTTATGCCTGGATTGGAGTAAGATATTTTAACTAAAATAGTGTTTGATACTATTGCACACACAAGTTTATAATTCAAACAAATATCCATGTGTTATTTTTTTCATTGCACTATTTGAAATATCCAGAGACTTGGGATCCATGTAATAATTTCCTTTGACTTGTATAGATAGCCATATCTGTTTCCATCTTATTTATAGACTGAACTTAGATTGATAAATGGCTATAAAAATATTGTTGGAATCTGTACCTCAACATTTATCTATTTATATTAAATATATCATAATTTTCATGAAATTTATGTTTGCTATCCATATCTGAAAAAATTGACTTGCTACCACTAAAGCAGAAACTCACTGTGAAATTAGATTTACTTATTCATTCATCATTTTATTTGTTTATTCTTTAATTGGAAAATATTTACTAGCATCAACTATATTTCAGGCAGTATTCTGGAAACAAGGGGCATGTCAACAAGCAAACAAAAAAAAATCCCTAAATTTCTGACCTTTTCCAAAATAGTAAAGAGATATGTTTGCCTCCAGTGGAGTGATTCAGAGGGTGACTTGTACAAATGAAATCAGAAAAATAATAGAAAGTGAGATGAGGGGGTAGCTCTAGAAGAAACTTGCTGTGAACTTACAGGATTTTTTCCTTTGAATGAGATGGGAATCATTGTGACAAAAAACTTTAAGGGACAGACATGACAAGTCTGGCTACTCTCTGGGGACAATACTAAAAAGAAAAAAAAAAGAAAAAAGAAAAAGATAGGCCTTGCCTGGTATGACACAGTGGATTGAGTGCCAGCCTACAAACCAATGGGAAAAAAAAGATAGAAAGCTATTTCCTCACAGGAAAGATGATAGTGGGTAGTGGTTTCGACCAATGACATTTGCTGATGGATTGGAAGTAGACTGTAAGAGAAAATGTCAATAATGGTACCAAGTTTTTTTTTCTTTGTGTGTGTGTTTTTCAGAGTTGTCTTTGTTTTTATCTGAGCAACTGGAACAATTTTCACTTTTTGATAAAGGAAAGACAATGGGGAGAGCAGATTTGGGCAGTGGTAATGAAGATTAGAAACTATCTTCAGAGATACAGATTTTGAAATGTGTCTAATCATCTAAATTAAGACATCCAGTAAGCAGTGGATTGCATTAATTTGATGTTCAGGGGAACACTCTACACAGGGCATATATTTGGGACCTATAAAATGACTATAAGACTAAAGGAGGTCACCAAGAGAGGAGTCCAAAGATAGAGCCTGTTTCCTCTGACACTTAGAAGTCAAATGACAAAAAATAATGAGTAAAGAAACAGAGAAAGACTGACCAGATAGGTAGGGAGAAAACTCAGGATAGTGAAATGTCCAAGGAGTAATGTGGATCAACTGAAGTAAATTCTGGTAACAGAAAAGTGAGATGGAAATTACAAACTGACCATGGGATTATATAACATGGAGATCTTTGGAGACCTTAACCAGAGCAGTTTCCGTAGAGCATTGCAGGTTAAAGCCTGACCACAGTGCTACAAAAGGATCTAGAGAGAAAGTGTAGAAACAAAATTTCAAGGAATTTTGCTATGAAAGGGAGCAGAAAACTGCATAGTCATTGGAGAGGAATATAATATAAAGACAGATTTATGTTACTCTTATGCAAATTACATGTTTACTATTTGATAAAGATAATTTTGCAGAGAGAAGAATTCAGAAAGATAAGCTTAAAATATTCAAAACACTACAATAGCATTCCCTCAACACCTTGATGCTTTGGTGTGAAGTTTAAAAACATTATAGAAAGTTTATGTAATTCAAGTTTACAAATTCATGCTTTTTGAAAATGCAGTCTGAATTATTGTATGTTTTGTTAATTTTTATATATTTTATTCTTAAGTGAGGGCTTAGATCTTCTGGCTCAGGAAATAAAGCAGTATTTCATATCAAAGAAGGTTACTACCATAGAAATCAGTCAAATCCTGTATTGTCTCTTATTCAGTGGGTTACAAAACAGAAACTTACATGCATATTACTTGGTGGAGTATTTTTGGCACTATTTTTCATTGAAAAGAGGGAGTATCATGTTTGGAAATGGACTTGAACTGACAGCTTTCGAAATAGATGTGCACTCCAAGCTTTACTTTCTATTCTGCCATAAGCTATAAAGTTTGCACTTCTTATATTTTCTGCTCTGAAGCAAAAATTGTATGGGATTTTTGTCCTTGGCATTTTCCCCAGAGAGGATCTTTTATTATTGTTGTTTTTTCAAAAAAAAATTTGGACAGTATGAGTGTATGGGAGGGTTTACTAATGGAGAAGAATTAATTTTAGGACTATAACACATTTCACTTAAATATATCAGTAGAAATTCCAGAAAGAAAATGACTAAAATGCTATGACCTAGTCTCCTGGCTTTAAAGAACACAACCTCAAGAGGTTGTCTTCAGGTGTGTCAACCTATTTCAAACTTGTAGTTCCACTTGCTTTGGATCTTTCAAACAATTAATGTGATGTCCGTTTTTAACTTATAGATTTTATAGGCACTTAGGTGATCACACAAAAAATAAAGGAATGAGAAACAGTAATATGGCTCAGTGATAAGGCAGAATTTCACTTCTCAGTTTTCATAAGCAAGCAGATAAATTTGGATAAGAAAGTTCAAAAAATTTACCTTCAGTATTTTTAGTTATTAAGAAAATACTTGCTTTATATAAGTCCAGGAAAAAAATAATGTTCTGGTCTTGCTTTCATCAGCAAAGTGGCAATTTAAGCCCAAGGTTAATAATTCTGTTTTATAAAGATCACAGAAAATTTGATTCCTGTATTGTACCAAGAACATTAAAAATATGTGTACTATTTTATCAATCAACTTCTCTTTGAGTGTTGGTACTTCAGGTATACATGCATAAACAAACATATTTGACATTATGAATTTTATCAAAATATTGAATAAGTAAATAATAAATGTCTACTTACACAATGAAATAATATACATTTTCAAATTTTGTTTTCAAAAATGTTTTTATAAAAAGAAAATGGAGAAATGGTAAGTGAAAAGGTTACATCCTGATTTTTTTCTGAAATATCATAAAATTGTTATTTATCTTGGTAGTCAATATAGGCACATTAACTGTTTTATTTTTCTTTTAAATGCTTCTATATTTTCCAAAGTCTACATGGATGATATTTTTTAAGTTGAAAAGAAGAGAAAATTTTGAAAAGGCTAATTAGGACACAGTTCAGTAAGTGAAATTCTAAGGTGGTGGGTATTGCGGTTAAGTTAGAATAAACTAATCAAATTGGAAGGTAATTCATTTAGAGGACTAGTTTTCAAATTTTTCTGAAAAAAAAATTATTTTTATTTTTTATTGTTCAACTACAGTTGAAAGAAAAAACATTTTATTCAAATAAATCTCTTATGGCACCCCCATAAAGGTATAAGTAAGATAATATCTAAATTTATAAATTACTAATATTGTAGACCTGCAATCCTTCTGTATCTCACCATCTTTTTCTACTATCCATTTCTTTCTTTTTTCTTTCCTTGCTTTTGAAAAACTTTGATATTTAAAGCTTGAGATTTATGGCTGAAGGGGCAGCTAAATTTGCATAACTAACTTGAGTATGTAGATATCATGACTACAACTCCCTTTCATCGAACTGATTGCCCTATTTGGGATGAATTGGCATAGCACTGACAGTTATCAAAGGACTGTGGGGATTTTTATATAAAGGAGTCATTCTGGTCATGTAAAGTAGGAGCATGACAAGGAAGGAGAGGAGAAGGAAACAGGAACAGAGAATGAGAAAAAAAGAAGTAGAAAGGAGAAGAAAGTAAAGGAAAGAGGAAGTGTTTTGATTTCAGAACTGAATTGAGCTAAATGGTCAAGGAGAATGACTGAACCAATGTTAGTGAAGAGGAGGCAGTCTTTCTGATAGCATGCTTTTGCTTTGAGGAAGTGTGTGCCTGAGAGACAGAGGGGAGTTCTGATGACATAGCATGTGCTAGTGTTTCACCTGACTGTAGCTGGGGGAAGTGGGCTTAGATTATATGTATGTTATGTGCTATTATGGGACATCACAGTCACCTATAAATATAGCCAAATTAGAGATATTAGAGTTGTAGCAGAGGTTGTCTGACTTAGTCCCCGAAAACACCCAATACACCTGTAAGAAATCTTACCTTCATGTAGAAAACAGTTTGAAAACTTATGATTTATATTACTGATTCAGTTACACTTAAATTAATGTACATAAATATCACTGTGTCTGAACTAACTAAAACTACACAGTATTTCATCGGTAAATAAGATAGCAAATGGGGTTGAAAAAGCCAGTGAGGGAAGAGGAAAGTAAGAAGAGTGCGGTGTTGCAGGAGCCATAGGAAAGGGTTTAAAGGTAAGAGCAGGCAACCACTTCAATGCTTGATTGTTTTCCTTTGGAAAATATCATCATTGAGTGCCTTACTATACACCATAAACTGTTTAGCCAGTGAAAAACACACACACACACTAGTTTTCTGTATGTTTAGCCATGTTAAAGAATTTATAATTGGGTTGAAATATATGCTCAATTAACAACATTAATGAAAGATTTTCTCAGATTATGAAGAATTTTCTATGGGAACTGACATTTACTGGTGAGACAAACATATGTATTTGATTTAAAATGCAATTTTTTAAAAAATAAAAAGTACCTCATTTAACTAACAGGAAGAACTAGTATTATCTTCATTTTTACTTGAGGAGAATTGACAATGACATACAATCTTAATTTACATATTAGTAAGCTCAAAAAATTGAGGTCATGAAACAAAAAAGAATGGATACAAATAGTGTCATTTTGAATTGTTTCAAAAGTGGTATTTAAATATTTTTTATTCTTTATTTCTGCTTGAGACTTTACATTTAATCAAAAGCAAAATATAAAACTATTACAGAGACATCTGTTCTAGCTACATTTTATGTATAACACCAAGCCCACATAATATAATTATGATTATTAACAAGTTTTACACTAGACTTCTACTGTATAGGAAATTATTTTAAATTTGAACGAAAGAATATAATTCAAAATGATATTTTCAGAAATATAATTCTACACAAATGACATGTAAACATATGATTGGTATTAACCAACTTATTATAGTAACCCTAAGGTATAATCTACCACAACTTTATAAGTAGACAACTTATCCAAAAAATTACATTAATTTCTCATGATCAGCTACAAATGGACACAGTTCAATTTGAATTTAGGGAAACATTCTTCTTATCTAAAGTATTCACTTTAATGAATTATTTTAATGCTATGCTTGCTATACATAGGAGGTCGTTTTAAGGCCTTGTGGATTATATGCCACCTACTCCATTCATGCAGGCCAGTGTTTGGCCCCTCTCGGAACTGCACAGCACGGAGGGCATCTACTCAGCCACAAACAGAACCTTGCCTCAGATGCTTGTTTGTTTATTTTATTGTTATTTGTGAATGAACTATGAGTATCAAAATTTCAGTATGATAACTTTAATTGGGAGATTATGAAAAAAAAGATGATACTTAAAAAAAATGATGCCTGAACTCATTTTTGTCAACACACAACATGAATATATGCATGCATATCCACAAAAAATTAAGAGACATCCCTTATAGTCAAGCCACAGACAGGAGCGGAAGAGGGAAAAGGAAAGTTAAGAATCCATTGTGACAACTTAGGCATTTTCTGAAAAAGGTGCTTTTTATACATATATGTACATGGATATTAACATATATTCTCTATGTTACATAATTACATACATATTTAATATAGTCACTAAAAACATTGATGTTCTCTTAGTATAAAGAAAAATATATAAGAATGCAAACCAGTGACAGGTTAGTTGTTCAAGTTTTTGACATGGGCAACCTGGATCAAGATGGGGAAATTAAAATTATTCATATCAAAGTTTAGAGAGGAACAATTATAGATAAAGGAAAATAAAAGGTAATAAAACCTACATTTATATCACTTTTTTATTTAATGTTTAATAACACTATAAATAAGAATGTATGCATATTTTTATATTTTAATTTATTCTAGAATAAATGTTTTCAAGACAGCCAAACATTCTGAACTTCAGTAGGAAGTCAGAAAGAATATTTTTCAATGGAGTGTAGTACAATATTAAAATAATGAACCTGCAATGTTATAAAGGGCATCTGAAATCTCTGTGTGCTCTGATGTAAGATGTGCTAGGAACTCAGTCATGGGTTAACTTCTGAGAAAAATAAAAAAACGTGAAAGATGTTAGAAACAAAGCCAAAAGAACTCACAAGGTCTGTCTGGAAAAAGTCCAACCATTGTTAGTATAATGAGAATGGTTCACAAGACATTGATGTAACCTGGCAGCCAAGGAGACTGGACTGGAATGCGCATGTGTCAACAAGGATGACTTCACTGTACTAGTCATGGTAGATGCTGTTGAATGAGCATGTGTAGTGTGTGGTTGTCACATTCAAAAATGAGCAAGTAGAACAACAGATCCACATCAAATTTTGTGTTAAGCTTGAACATTCCTCCACAGAAATTACTCCAGTGATTCATAAGACCACAGCCATGGGCAACTGGTGATTGGCAGCTTTGTCAGGACAGTACATTCACTTATGTGTCACATCTCATGTAGAGTCTTTTGGCAAAACATCAAATCACCCAGATAACTCAGCTCCCCCACAGTCCAGATTTGGCACCCTGCGACTTCCGGCTATTTCCAAAACTAAAATCACCTTTGAAAGGTGATTTAAGACCATCAGTAAGATTCAGGAATATGTAACAGAACAGCTGATGGTGATTAGGAGAACTGTGCGAGGTCCCAAGGTGCCTATACTGAAGGGGACTGAGGAGTCATTGTCCTATGTACAATGTTTCTTGTATCTTGTACCTTCTTCAATAAATGTCTCTGTTTTTCATATTATGTGGCTGGAACCTTCTGGACAGACCTTGTGTATTGCAATAGTCTACTTCAAAGGTCAGTGGACCATAATCCAAATTTTCATATCCACAAGGGCGTGGAGAACACAAACTTGACGCAGGCCCCCATCCACATTTCATTTCAGCAGAGGTAGGTAGGCCAATAGTTCATAAACTTTTGAGGTCTTAAATACCTCTGAAAATATGATGCTATGTATAGATGTCTCCAAGGTAAAATGAACTTCTCTAAATATTGATCTCAACTTAAAGTCTCTTAAGATGAGCAGTGGCATTGCTCAAAGGTAGATGTTAGCCAGGATGATGGCTTTAGATAACTGTCCCAGGGCAGAGCTGAGCTATGAGCAGCAGGTTGTGTCCTCCTTGAGGGAACGCCAGTCCAGAAGGATGGAGCATGTGTGGAACCTCGCCATTCAGCCTGTTCATAAGGAAAATCCTCTACACACATAGGAAAAGTAGAGAGAATAAAAGGAAATTGAGGACAATTATGTAGCTTGGGTCAGTTTGGCTGCGGTGTAAGGGAAGATGGAGGTCAGTAGGCAAGCAGGTGGCATCTTAGAGCACCACAGCAGATCACCCCAAGAACACACCACTGGGGCCATGTGGGTGCTGATAAAAGAGGGTAATTTGCTGGGGTTTTGTTTGTTGTTGTTATTGTTGTTGTTCTGCGATCCAAGGAAGCATAATTAAATAACTGACCAAGACCTTAGAAGTTATGTTATATATAATTCTATATGATTCTATTATATATATATATAAAATAATATATGTATGTATTTTAACCTAGTAAAGACCTTAAAGCACACTCATTTTAGCTACCGGGGTATACATTGTATAGAATTCAAGTGATATGCCTCAAGGTTGTATAATTAGTTTGTGATAGAAGAAAAATTATAAGCCAAAGCAATTTCACATATCTATTATTAGTGTTATAAAACATTTGCCTGTGTCTGTGTTTTTTGTAGTGTTTCATGAGGTTTTTCTACATATAAATAGCTAACTAAATTAAGGCTATATTTGTATTAACACCCAGATATGTCTCGAAAATTTGGCACTGGCAGTAGAAAACAGAAGCTACCTTTCTCTCAAAATTGACTTAATGAATTTGCTTTGTCTATCAACTTCATCTTGCTTGTGTGGTATGCTTTGTTGCAGAACTATTTCTTTAACTTCCATTTTATTCCCACTCATTTCTATTTTAGTAACTAGACTTTCTTATGAATCAGTAACTTTTAAAATTCATGTTTTTGGAGGCTTGAAATAACAGAAATTCTCTCACAGTTCTGAAGGCCAGAAATCTGCAATCAAGATTCCAAAGGAAGTTGGCAAGGCTGCATGCACTCCCTCAGTGGGCTGTCAGGGGAAAGTCTGTTCCTGCCTCTTCCAGCTTCCGGTGGCTGCTGGCAGGCTTTGGCCATATCACTCCAATGTCTGCCTCCATCTTAAAATTCATTTCAAGGTACATAAGTATCAGATCATTAGTTAATTTCATGTACATGTTTAGGTTGTATTCTATTTAGCAAGGGAGGAAAAACATATAGAAAAGAATGAAAATAGAATGACACTTAAGATGCAGACATATACCATCCAGCTGGACTTTCAGCCAAGGCAATCACCTACACATTGCAGCAGATGGTGAAGGGAACCTGCCTCTCCCTACTCTTGAATGAATCTCCAAACAGGATCTTAAAGGAACTGCATTTCCTTTTACTAGACACAGAAGAAATGTTAGAGAGAGACACTTGCCATACTGAGCAGTCATTTTGAAACAGCTCACCTTGGGCTCCAAAAACGAAGGTGCGTGTGTCAGTGTGTGTATCCATAGGCCAAGACTTTCTGTATATCAACAGATTGTATTTCAGATGTACCACAATTTCAATGATAACAATCTCAGTTTGGTTTGTAAAGCCAAACCTTAAGATATATGTAAGACATATGAAAAAACATTGCCTTGCAGAGGGTAGACCATTTGTGCCAAGATTTTGGACTTATTTCAGCTTTTTAAACATTGATTTCTTTGAATTATTCCCCAGTAAAAACAAAGGAAATATTTTTCTTCTCTACAGTTGTGTATCATGGTTAGAATTCTGTTCACTATACTCTCTTATGCTGTAAGAAGAAAGCAGATTACCTTGATTACATTGATACATAAGCTAAAATAATAGAATGAATAGTATCCATACATGCATAAAACAGCAAACACAGTATATAGTGTTCATGGAGTTTATAACACACTCTGGGCTAGGAGAAGGCTAAACAGATCATTCAAAAGTAGGCTAAATGTTTCAAGTTAAAACCTCTCACTTGATTAACCTGAGACTGTCAGGGCATACACTAAGCCATTTATAACTAAAAATAAAAATGACCGATTTCATCCTAGATACAAACACTCAGTTACTTCTAATTATTGTGAAATATTAAGATGATCCACTATCATGATTTGCCTGGGATAATAGGTTTTCTAGCGGTGGGATTTTCAGTGCTAAAACCAGGATAGTTGGTCATCCTACGTTATCTACTTAACATAATTAAGTTGAGTCAAGTTATTGCCAAAACTAAAAAACACATAGTATTAATTTTATTTGTTATCCCTGTAGAATATTTATTTTTAACATAAGACTAGTGAATCTGGTTCTGTCTAATTCTCTGCATGACTTCTAGGCAACATTAGAATCTCTGTAAGAAGCACTGCTATAAGAGCTATTGGCTACATTTATACTCTGTTTTCAGCAGTTTCTAGTCACACATTGAGGTTTCACAAGGAGCTCAGTATTACTCATCAAGTACATCTATAAGGGTTATAAATAAATATCAATAATTTGCCTCTATTTTATAAAAATGTTAAAGGAACTAACTTGAAATGTCAAAGTCTATAATAGAGCTTGGGCTTGAATAAAAACCTGGGTCATGCATCCTATTTTTGTAAAATATGGACTAAATAATCCTGAATACAACATGCACAGTATCCTGGGTAGCATCCCCGACACTGCCATCTGACTGTTGTGTGCATTTACCTGGACTCTAGAGTCTTTCAGTATCTACATGGGAATTAATTGAACCTAATTTTTGTCTTGCCAGGATTCCTGACATATTAACATATCTGCATCAGTTCAAAATTTGGAAAAGTCAGATCAAAATATGTTGGGAACCACCCTGCCTGGTTTCAGGAGTTGTAACCCCCCCATGTCTAAGGCTGAGTGGGCGACCTTCGGACCAGAAGCCACTAAGGAGACAAAGCTTATCTCCCTGGCAGGAACACTGCTTCTGCTCCTTTTTCCATAACTGGCCCCCAATGCTTGATCAGTTAGCCAATGATGGGTAAGATTCCCCAAGGGGGGAACGACCTAATACAGGCATGATCACATGGAGGCCCCAGGGAAGGACTTGGGGGACTATGAAGAAAGGGGATGATGAACCCTCGCCCCTCGGCTTTGACAAAGCCTGAGTCCTCATTCTGTCTGCAAGAAGTCTCTGAATCTGTTGGCTGCCTTATTTCCCCTGCCTGACTTAAGCCTGAAACAATGACAGAGGGTGGTGCAGCCCTGTGCTGGAAAGAGTGGGTTCCCCAGATGATCAGGCCTAAGAAAGACTGCATAAACTCCTGTGAAACTTGCTTCACTAAGAATGCTCTTAATTAAATGATAAAGGTCCGAGCAGGAAATGAGTTTGTCTCCCAAGGTTTTGTAGCCCATTAGCTAACAGACCCTGACTCAGAATAGGCCCTCAGAATTCTTTGTTATCTATTGTTTGATCCTTACTGCCTGACAATGACTAATGAGCTTTACCTGTATTCCTGTGCAAATGAACCCAATAAAAGCCCATTGAGGAAAAGGCTCTTGGCCCTTCTTGAAGAGATCTGCCACCTTTCTTCCCCAAGCAGATCATGTCTTGGTAGACTTATTCTCATCTGTGGCAGCCGGGGGTGCCCTGTGGGCAGAGCCCCCCCCACAAAAATCTGATCAAAATTGGTAAAATTTCTTATGAATTTCTAAAGTCTAAAATCTTTGATGTATTGTTTAAAATCTCAATGCTACTGCCTTAATGAAACTTTCTATTTGTCTATTTATGTATCTTACAACTTGTTAAAACCCCCTCATTCTAGTTATAACACCTTACATGTTACTGCTTTATAACTTTTAGACTTCATGCCATTCTCTCTAGTCACAATGTCTTAACCCTTCCATGTTGCATGTCAGAATCCTGTTTTTTCTTTTCTTTTTTTAAAAAGGTTTTATTTATTTATTTTTAGAGAGGGGAAGGGAGGGAGAAGGAGAGAGAGAGAAACATCAATGTGTGGTTGCCTCTCATGTGGTCCTCACTGGGGACCTGGCCTGCAACCCAGGCATGTGCCCTGACTGGGAATCGAACCTGCAATGCTTTGGTTTGCAGCCCACAGAATCCTGTTTTTTCTTACAAGAAAAATGCCATCTTCTTCATCAAGCATTCTTGACTACTTTTACCTTAATGTCTGTTTTCTTGCATTTGAATTCCATATCAGAGAGATGTTTGAACAGCTGTCCATTCCAGGGATGTCAAACTCATTTTCACTGTGGCCACATGAGCCTCAGGGTTGCCTTCAAAGGGTAGAATGTAATTTCAACTCTTTAACAGTTAAGGAGTAGTTACATTTACATAGTCCTAAAATTATTTTGGCCCTTTGAAGGCAACTGTGAGGATGATATGGCCCCCAATGAAAATGATTTTGACACTCCCAGTCTATTCTGACACATCATTCTTCAAAGCTTTGCTAATAAATATAAATTGTTCCCTCCAGGATTTCTTTATGACTTTTTATGCTTCTAAGCAGTCTGAAGTTCACCATTTTCCTTCTTCTTCACTTCTAAGGTGTCATCCAAAGAATCTAATACTTAAGAATACTAAGGATGCATTGCTTACAAGGTGCCTTATTTAAAGTAGTGTACTAAAGAAGGAGTACAAAGGAAGTATCAGAAGACTTATGTTCCATATGCAAGCTGGACAATGAATCATACAACTATGATATTTGGCAAATTATTCAATAATCTCTGAGCCACAATTCTTTATGTGTAAATTGAGTTATACTAATATATACCTTAACTATTTTTGTAAAAAAATATTATATATGATATATTAACACCTTTTAAATTGTGAAGTGTTATATAAATGAAAGCATGATGAAGGCATGACCTAAATTTTATAATTGTAATTATTTTTAAGGTTTTATTTATTTATTTTTAGAGGGAGGGGAAGGGAGGGAAAAAAGAGAGAGAGAGAAACATCAATGTGTGGTTTCCTCTGATGTGGCCCCCACTGTGGACCTGGCCCACAACCCAGGCATGTGCCCTGACTGGGAATCAAAAATTGAACTAGTGACCCTTTGGTTCACAGCCCATGCTCAATCCACTGAGCTACACCAGCCAGGCTTATTGTAATTATTTTTGTTTAAGAGATACAGTAGGCAGAATATTGGGCTGAAGGAGGAAGGAGGAAAGACTCTAGGGATGGAGAAATGTACCATATTCTGCCATGTATAAATGTGCATTTTTTTCATCCAAATTTTTGAGGGAAAAATAAGGATATGCAATATACATGGGTAGTACTAATTCTGTATCTATATAAATGTTTTTAATTCTTTTATTTATGCTTATGCATCAAAAGTGTAACTCTAGAAAGCATTAACAATACATGTATGTTCAAAAATAAATGCTAAAATTCCTTTATAATACAAAAAAAACATGTATCTAAATAAATAATTAAATTAAAAAATTAAAACAGCTCTGGCTGGTGTGGCTCAGTCAAATGAATGCCAGCCTGTGAACCAAAGGGTCGCTGCTTCAATTTCTAGTCAGAGAACATGCTTGGGTTGCAGGCCAGGTCCCCACTAGAGGGTGTGCAAGAGGCAACCGCACATTGCTATTTCTCTCCCTCTCTTTCTTCCTCCCTTCCCCTCTCCCTAACAATAAATAAGTAAAATCTTTAAAATAAATAAATAATTAAAACAAAAGACTATTTTCCTGAAAGTTTGGTCCAAACATGTGGGTGCACATTATACATGGCAAAATAATGGTAGTTTATTATGTATCTCAAATCACACTCAAAAGCTTGCTTTAACTTTTTGAAAGTAGAGAAGGGTGACTAATAAGAAAAAAAGTATTTCCCACTGGGAAAAAAATCAGATAGAGTAGGAAGTAGAACATCTGTTCTAAGTACTTAAACACTGAAATTCTTCTCTACTTAGGCAGCTGTCTTTAAAGGAGAGTGGATACTGCCACTTGACAAAATCATTCTCCCCTCAGGCAATAACTGACCCACAGTTATCTCCTCCAGCCATACATGGCCCACTCTGGGCTAGAGGCCTCAATGAATCTGCTAGTGATTATTCATTCTTTTCCCATTGATCCTTCCCACATTTAAACAAATCATAACAAGGTTCTTACCACTAGTGTTTTAAAATGACAAGAAGGACAAATAAATAAATACTGGTATAGAATTGAGAGTTTATAATGCTTCCCTCAGAAAAATGTAAACTGACAAACTAAATCCCTGAGATAGTTCAAATGTTTCTCTTATTAGTTACTGTTGGTGGAATTCAGAACCAAAATGTGAAATTTTGCTCTACCTTGAAAGCAAAGATATTTATTGAGGAAATAGGAAGTTTTTTATATAGTTTGGAAAACCATTTGCTGTTTAGCTTAAGTTAAGCCATATTGTTTTATTAAGGTTTTAACATATGAAATAATTGACTGAACTTGACTCATTAATATGAAGTTGAAATATCCACAGGATAAGTCTAAGCAAACTTTTTCATTTTCTAATGGTCTGTAATCAAAGCACAACCTGTTAGCTACATGAGAAGCTATTAGGTTGTTTGTTTGAGTTCTAAACAAAGGATAATTCAATTGGTAGGTTTTCTTTTCTACTATAGATAGGAGCCAGGCACAGATTTTTTTGTTGTTTTTTTTTTCATCAAAGCCAATCATTGTAGACAGTCAGTCTGACCAAAGAGCATTAAAAAGATTTCTCTTCAATAATAAGGGCTTTTAAAAAATTTGTCTGCATTATATTAAATACTCTTTAAGCTCTCTTATTCAATTTGCCTGAGAAAAGTTCTGTAGTACTAAATTACAGGCATACATTTCTCAAGAAACTAGAAATTCACTGAGCAATGCAAAACTATAGATGAAGTGTAAGCCAGATTTGGGGTTAGGTTCTTCTGGGCCTTTATTTAACAAAACAAAGTGCTGAGTCAAGTGCATTGCTATTCTTCAGGAATATTTGTCACAAGTATTTTATGGTATCAAATGAGTTTTTTCTCCTATTACTAGTCGGTAAATTCCATTATCCAATGCTATCAGTTTTGATTTGGCAACAACTTGCTTGTCTCCTTTGTCTTCTAAGCTTTCTAACATAGAAGCTAGTAAAGGTGCAGCCTTCAGACAAGTGAAGAGGATTGAGAAATGGAATTGCATTTTTATTTACATTGTTTTATGCAAAAATAATCTAACTGGCTGTCAGAATGGCAAGGAACTAACAACATAATAAGGCTACCAGCTTCACAGACCTTATTTGATTTGCCCTTTGCTTAGAAACATGATAAAGGAGTGATTATCAACTAACATATTGGTTAGGCCAAAAAGTCTTTGTGTTTTTTTCCATTAAATAAAATACACATTTTTCATTTTCATCAATAACTTTGATTTGAATATTTGAATATGTTAGCCATCTTCTGCATGGTATAACACTGATTGTTCTCAATTACTGTCTTGATTGATTGCTATCAACTTTAGCTGGTCTACCTGACCACGGAGTATCATCCAGTGAGAAATCTCCAGCACAAACCTTCACAAACCACTTTTGACTAGTTTGACCAGTCCCGGAAACTTCTCCATATACTGCACAAATTCTTTTTGTGTGTTTCAGTTGTGTTTTTACCTTTCTTGAAATAATAAAGCATAATATGCTGAAAATGTTGCTTATTTCCTCCATCTTCAATGTAAAAATGGCTACACAAAAATTCACCAATTTTGATTTTATTTTTTAATGGATGCTGATAGGACAACTGTCACAATACAATCTAACAAAGTTGCTTTTAATGATGTTAAAAACACCTAAGTGCTACTAGAGCTATGATACAGAAAAAAACAAATGAACTCTTTGGCCAACCCAATATATTTAAATAGAATGTGTCTTAAGACTTTGAGAAACAAAAACTTTATTAGAAATTGAAAACCTTGTCTATTGTACTATTTATAATTCATATGATTATATATTGATGAGAATCATTCATACAAACCAGGAAGGGGACTTGAAATAATCCCACCCAGCCTTTTCATACTTTAATGGAAAAACTAAACTCCACAGAAAATAGACAACTTCTGGGTAACTACATTAACCAGGGCCATTGATTGAATCTACCTCCTCCTTGTCCACGTGGACAACTCTCACCTTACAATATGTTTTCCATGTGCAGAAGTATATTAGGGGTTGAATATTTGTGTTCTCTCAAAATTTATGTGTTGAAACTCTACCTTACAATATGATAGTATTAGGATGTATGGCCATTGGGAGGTAAAGATCAGATGAAGTCATAAGAATAGTGCCCATATGAATGGAAATAGTGTCCTGAGAAATCTCCTTATCATGGTATCAGCATTGGCTTCCTCTCTCTGAGCTCTGCTATGTGAGGATCCAAAGAGAAGGTAACAGTCTGCAACCTGGGAGAGAGCTCTCACCAGAATGCCACCATTCTGATGACTTGATTACAGCTTCCAGGACTGTAAGGAATGATTTTCTGTTGTTTATAAGACACACAGGCTATGGCACTTTCTTATAGCATCTTGAACATTCCAAAACAGAGTGAAAACAAACTGATGAGAGTAAATGCTAAAAAGTGCAAAATTTTAATATTAAAGAAACTCCTTTCTGAGAGTCAAAGCCTGATGGAAGACTTGTGCTGATACAAATGAATCTATTGACTCTTCGTACTAAGATAAAGAATTTAATCTCATCAATGTTAACCATTTTTAAACCATTTCAACTCTTTTTTTAACCACCTTCATGTAATGTGACTATTTCTTAGACTCAGTACCCAGGTACTATGAACAGCTATGGTAATTTGAAGCTCTAGTACTTTGTCCTTAGCTGATGGTTTTATCTCAGGACCTCTTCTCTTTAAAGAACTTGATTCACTCAGTTTAAGGAATTCACAGCTCAAAGCTCACAAGCTGAAACAACTAACAGCTTAGATAAGAAGTAGCTCTTCCCTCTTTTGGTCCTGTAGTCACAGGATGTTTCTGTTCACACACACACACACACACACACAGAGCAGTTGCTACACTCATCAAATGTATTGAAGCTGTGTTTTGTGACTTATTTAGTCTCCTTTAACACCTTTAAACAATAACCACCCTCCCCCTGAAAAAGCTGAACCACACTTCTTACTTGGCAAATACACTCATAGCTTCGTTTTCACCTTATTTTTCTTTAGCGTACATCTGGTAAATACATTGTGAAAATTTCTTCTCCCTCTCCTCCTCCTCCTTCTTCCTTTTTTAAATATCCTTAATTTATCTACATTATAATCTTAGCAAAGAAGGAAGGCTAACTGAAAGTTACTAGAATTCTCTTTTGTTTGCTTGTTCTCTATTCTTACAATATCTCAACCTAAAACATTACCATCAGAAATATTCACCTAACATCATATGATTGTATTACCATTTTATTTGCCAGAGAAAGATATATATATATATATATATATATAAATATATATATATATATTTTTAAAGGCATTGCTTTTGTCTTGGTAAAACATTGAAATGAAAGCTCTCTCTGGTTTCTGTAAATGCTAGTTACTTAATGATGTAGTTCAATGCTGCCATCACTGATTTACTCACTATCCTTGGGGACAACACAATGGGAGATAAAACTGTAGGCTTTCAAATTATGACCACCATTGTGGAAGAGATTTGCCCACAGAGCCCCACCCCATGAGAATTAGTCTACGAAGACGTGATCTGCTTGGGAGGAAAGGTGGCCAATCTCTTGAAGTAGAAGGACCAGGATCCTGTTCCTCATGGGTTTTTATTGGGTTCATTTGCACAAGATTACAGATAAAACTCATTACTCCTTGTCAGGCAGTAAGGATCAAACAATAGATAACAAAGAACTCTGAGGGCCTATTTTGAGTCAGGGTCAGATAGCTAAAGAGGTGTAAAACTTTGAGGAACAAACTCATTTCTTGCTTGGACCCTTATCATTTGAGATAATTGAGAGCATTCTAAACAAAGCAAGTTTCACAGGATTTTGCATATTCTTTCTTTGGCCTGATTGATTGACCAGGGAACCTACCCTTTCCAGCACAGGACTACACCACCCTCTGTCATTGTTTCAGGCTTAGGTGGAGCAAGGGAAGTGAGGCAGTCATTGTTTCAGGCTTAGGTGGAGCAAGGGAAGTGAGGCAGCCAAGAGATTATGAGACTTCTACCAGACAGAATGAGGACTCAGGCTTTGTCAAAGCCAAGGGGCAAGGGTCCTTTGCCCCCTTTTGCTGTACCCCCCAAAGTCCTTCCTTGGGGGCCTCCCCTGTGATCATGCCTGTCTTAGGTTGTTTCCCCCCTTGGGGAATCTTACCCATCATTGGCTAACCAACCAAGCATTGGGGACCAGTTATGGAAAGAGGAGCAGAAGCAGCGCTCCTGCCAAGGAGATAAGCTTTTGTCTCCTTGGTGGCTTATGGTCCAAGGTCACTCCCTCAGCCTCAGTGTTGAGGAGACTACAGCTTCTGAAACCAGGCAGGGTGGTTCCCAACTCACCATAACTATGTCTTTGGTTTTTCCTCCCTCCACAGCACTCTTTATTTTTACTTTTTACCACTTTTTACTTAAAAAAAATACATATTTCACTCTCAAACTGTCCTCAGTTTGAATGCCAAATCTACCACTTACCAAATGTAAACTTAGAGTTATTAATCATTTTATTAATCATTTCTAAGCCCTAGAATAGATTCTAAGCCCTCTCTTAGAATAGATTGTTACATACTTTGGGGGAGTATACCAACTCTTCTTCTGTACTTGCTTATTTATAGTTTGGTCATTTGTCCTAATTGTTGACATATAAGTGTCCTTTATATATTCTACATATAAATCCACTATCTCCTTTTTATCAGTGTGCAGCTTTTCTGCCTTTTACTTAACAGCAAAGGGGAAAGCAAGGGAAATTTTTGAAGTAATGAGAATATTTTATATAATGTAATACCCAACTATGTGTATTTGTTAAAACTCTAAGTCTATATTTTAAATTGATGAATTGCACAAAATTATACTTTAATAGAACTGAGTTTTTAAAAATTAGAGATGATAATTGATAAGTTTAAAATAAGAAATTGTTTTCTGTGTATTTACTAGTAATATTCAGTGGCATTTTAAAAGTTATAAACCTATAGGTATAAATTACCTGAACTGAGCACTGATCCATTAAGTAAATCCTGCATTAAAATATCAAGTAATGTTACCTACATTCTATCTTTTCTCCTGCTTTTAAGAATTGATTTGCAAGAATCTTTCACAGGGAGCTCCTGTCTTCTTCTAAGCAATGCTGTCTAAGATGATCAATTCTACTGCTGATAGCATCAGTGCATGTGAGGAAGTGGGGTTTAAGCCATGATGATAAACAGTAACCCAGAAACAGGGCATAAAGACTGCTTTTTTGTTACAGCCGCTTTAGCCAAGTTTGGTCACTGTTTAAAGTACTCAAAATTTCTCAAAATACATCTGTCAGATTATTATGAAGATTGTGAACACATCTTGAATTTGAGTCTCAGACCCAACATATTCTAACACATGGATATAAATACTCCACATCTCTGTTCTTCAGTTTTCACACTTCTCTTGTAGAGCTCTTTCAAGTTTTAAATATGTTAATATATATTAAGGGCTTTGAGCAATGTCTGTATTATTCTGAATAGTTAATAAGCACTAATATACATTTCTTTACAAAAAAGTCCTGATCACATATCTAAAGCATATACCTGTTTAGCTATTACCAAGCCTTTCTCTGCTGTACCACATTAGGCCCTAACTTTCACTCCAGGGCATACTTTGACACTTTCAGAACATAGACGGTACCATTTAATAAGTATTCTGTACAGATTAATTCATGCTATTTTACAACTCTCACTCAGGGATCAATCCCTTTGATAGATAAGGCCAGTAAGGCTTAGATAGTTTAAAAGAATTATCCAAGAATGTTTAAATCATATTGATTGAGTTTAGACTCAAACTCATGTGTTCTAATGTCACGACAATATTTATATTTGTGAGCACCATTCTCTGACCTGAAGGCCCAAATTAATACTGTGGTGTTTTGCTCACTATATTCATCCTACTTCTCTAAGGGGGCATGGGGAAGAAAGTGGGGGAGAGAGAGAGAGAATAAATGAATAAATAGAAGTCAGCATCCCCAAAAAATGGAGGGGGACTAATCAGGGAGGAGGGAACACAAACACAAAAGGGTGAGTTTCTTGGCTGGCTGTAGCAGACAACTGTACTGTCATGGGAAGTCTGCAGAGAAACAGTATGCCCAACTCCATCTCAGAACGAGAAGGAAATTTCTTGTCCTCTCTTTTCCCTCTCATCTTCTATGTCTATTTGGTCAACATCTGTCGTATGGATCATTTATTTCTCTGAACTTCCAGTTTGCTTCTCTAGACAATTCCAGGTGGCTAAAGAAAAGGCCAGAGTAACTAAGAATACTTTCCAGTTAACAGGCAAAACAGTTTCCCTTTGCCAGTCCCATTACTCAGGGTGTTTCTTGAGCTATAACAGCCATGGCTTTAGCAGTAGTTGTTGGATTCCATGAAGGGAGCCACAGGATGAGTGCTAAGGCCACTGCAATGAGAAATCATGGTAAAGGTACCGTTCTGGGCTGAAGCATAAACCAAATAAGATACACCTGACACACGAATGTTGGCACATGTGTGTTTGCTACTCTACTAAAACTTTTGCCTCCTCCAACAAACTTTCAGTTTTTTTAATTAATTATTATTTTTTAAAAATTTTACTATGGTCAGAACATAAATTGCTTATATCAGTAAATCCAAGTGGAGAATGTGCTCATGCCGGTCCAATAACTCTCTAGTTCTTGCAATCTGTATTTAAAACTACTTGGCATGGCAGATGAGGATAACAATCTAGCTTCAGCTTAGAATTTCAGTCATATCTCTCCATTATATCAGCAATCCATACTCCTAAATGTACCCCTTGCTCCATCCATGCCAATTATGTAGTCAGATAATAAACAACTGAGAATGTCAGTGTGAAATATTTATTTGTCATTCATGCCAGGGTGCATGATCTACCACACAGCTGAACTTAGCTTGGTTCACCTGGTTTTAAATGGACTGGACTAGTTTTAAATCTGCTCTGCTTGTCTCTTCCTTCTGCAACCTTGTTACATATAACAGCCACTATCAATGATTTTCTCATATACAAAAATGAAACTCAAGAAGGGATGCAGAAATATATGATTCATTTTAAAGTTCCTGTCCCTAACAGACCCATATTACTTTCATACTCATGTCTTGGTCAAGCCCCAAATCGGTGAGTCAAGAAGTATAATCTAACAACATTGTAGCATGGCAAACCTGAGAGAAAGAATGGGTATTTATGAAAATGAATTCAATCAATGAGCCCTCAAAATAAAAATTAAAAGGAAAATTGTGAAAATAATTTACAGTTAGGTAAAGAATTAACTTAGAGATTTTAAAAAAATTTTGTTGACATGTCAGCATTTAAATCAGTGATATTGGAAGGTTCAAGTTCATTGTTTTCATTTTGCAATACCATTCTAGGTCTCTAAAAGTGCTCTGATATTTTAATTAAAGTGAACTGAAATTAGTGCTCTGAGAAATTCATAACACATTTTCTCTCTTCTGATCCATCTCACAGACATCATGATGTAATTAGAAGCCTGCTAGTTTGCAGTTATAAAACCAAGCCTGAAAATCATAGGAGCCTATCCTGAATGTCTCCATAGACTAGCTATTTCCAATAATTACAAGTGATTAATAATTATAGACCCATATTTGTTCTTAGAAAAAATATCATCACAGTTGAGTTTCCAATGCAAAATTACAGCAACATTTTCTCTCATTATGACCTTGTTAGATATTTCTAAATGTCTGATGTCTTTTTACTCTCATTTGTCCAAATGACTAGCCCAGAAGTTCATGGGTAGGCAATCATTTATTAACTACTTTGGTAACTTTCCTCCACATGACTGAGAAACAGTTATCTAGCAACCATTGCTTTAGAGAATGAATGCTTTGTGCGTTTTAAGCATAGTAGGGCAACCAGTCATGATGACGCTTTCCTTTACCAAGCTTGCCCTGCAGTGATTGCTAATGTTAAGTGGTTGGAGCATTATCACTAGAAAATCAGCATATCTAAATTTTAGTGCATGTTCTATATTGGAGTCAGAGTACTATTAAATGAATTTCAACACACAATGATATTTTTTCCCTATGGGACTACAGAAGTAAAAACGAAGTTTCTCAGAGTAGGTATTTTCTTAGATGATCCAGACATAACTGTCTACAAATAAAATGTTTTGCCCATAGAGAGTTAGTTCAGAAAAATAAACTGTGTACTCCCCACACTAAACTGAAAGTTCAACATTTAGGGACTGAGCAATTTATCTTATCTTCAACAAGATTCAAGCCTGACTTTGGAGTGCACAAAAAGGTTGGGGTGAAATGTGTAAATACTCAAAGGGCACCGAATGAGCATTTTTTAGTTTAATGGAAGATGTACAGTATATGTTGCCTTTATACTCTATGCACCACACCAGTGTTCTGCCCCTATTCGAAGGACTGGAAAAGGAACCAGAAGAAAAGATGGGTTTGATATAAGCAAGAGACATTTCCTTGACACCTACTTCAAGAGGAAACACCTCTAAAACTGTATACTTCTCTTGGGCTCAGCTCATAGGTTCTGGTCCAAATGGAAAATTGGCCATTTCTCAGTGGCATTTTGGAGGTGGTCGGGTGTATGCCATGAAGCTTTAAGTGCTGTTGCAAAGCATCTCAGACTTTTATCTCATCTGAATTCATTGTTGTCGTTCACCTTCTTTTTCTCACAAGAACACCTGTTTACTGTTTCAAAGCAATGTACCACCTTGTGGGAATTGTACTTGAAACACAAATTGGATAGTTAAATGTAATCTCTTAAGATCCATTTTCCATTTAATATTTTTTTCCTTTCTTCCCCACTAATATTTCATATTTATAAAATTATTTTCTGAAGTCAAGGACCCTGCTTTCCTGTTCAATAGAGAATGGTTTTTAATGGAGGATACACACACACATACATACAAACACAAACTAGTGATTATTTCTATAAAAATTGCACTATTAATCCAGGATTTCCCAAATGGACTAGGGCAGCTCATTAAGTTGGGTTCTGATTTGGAAAATTGTTTTGTCGTACTTGGAGGAATCAAAAATATACTGCTTCTCAGCTGAGACAGTTGTAGTCCAGAATAACGTTTTAAACATGTTGTTATAAAACAAAAATACAAAAAGTTATTGTAATTAACACTGTGGAAAAATTTATTTTTATTCTGAAAATGCTATTTGTAGTATCTAGATACCCATGTTTTGCTTCAAAATCTTTGGAAAGGCAAGCAAATATATTTGAGGTAAAAAAAAATGTGTGCGTACCCTTTCCTCTTTTCCCTCCACTACATTTTTTATACTTCTGACAGAGTCGTTGTTCTATGGAACAAATTGATTTTGTCACTCCACTGATTAAAACCAAACCAGTAACTACCCATCACCGGTAGAAAGGTGTCTAGCACAGTGTAAAAGGACTCCTGAGATCTGCAACTTACCTTCTCTGCAGTTTTTACCTTCTGTGCCTTCCTGAAGATCAGCCAGTGCACAATAACTTGTTTCCTAACTGTGCCATGCTTCTCTCCACCTCATTGCCTGTAAACATGCTGAACATTTGGTTTGCCAAACTTCTGTCTCTTCTAGAGGTGGCTCAAGCAGTGTTCCTAATATGAAGTCTTTCTGAAAGCACCAAAATCTGTACTACAACTGTTCTTTAAAAGTAGCACAAGGAGTGTTTTCTGTTTTTCTTTTTTTTTTATTTTCTTTAATGGATTCAGAATTATTTTTATTAGCTGTTTCTTTTCAGCTGTGATCACCTTGATATAGATATTAATCTATTTATGTCTATATTCTGCAACTTGCACAGTTCAGTTTACCTGAAACACACACACACACACAAGTTGGAAACTCAGGAGAGTGTATTGTGTTCCAGTTCAAGTTCAAAGGCCTGAAACCCAGGAGGCAAGTTTCAGTCTAAAGGTAGGAGGATGGTGTGCTGACAGTCAGGCAGGAGCAATCCTCACTTTCTCGGGCTTTTTGTTCTAATCAGGCCTTCAACAGATTGCATAAGGCCCACCCACACTAGATAGAGCAGTTTTTTACTCAGTGTGCCAATTCGAATGTTAATCTTATCCAGAAACACTATCGCAGACATACCCAGAGTAATGTTTACCCAAAATATCTAGGCACCATGTTTCAGTCAAGTTGACATATAAAATTAACCAACCATAGCAAGTGTGTGTGTGTGTATTTAAAAAGAAAAATCCTTTTTCTAAAATTGTGCTCCCAATTCCTCCATAAACATTTAAGAAAAAAATTGAAAAGGTATTTAACGATATAGAAATAGACAGAAAGTCAATAATTTTTCATCTCTAATAAAGTGCAGCTTATAATTTCTGTGATTATCACATCCTGTCTCATTTATGGGAATATTAAAACAAAGAAAAGATTCTAATATCATTCATCCACCTACATCCATCCATAGTGCATTCTTACACTGCAATCACTGGATCTCAAAGCCTGTTCATGGAGAGATTGATAGAACAGTTTTGTGGGCAGAGGGATAAAAAGAAGAGGCATCTTGCTCTCTCAAAATTGTATTTGTTCTGATAAACTGGTGCATCTAGGAATACAATTTTGAGTAATATGACTATCTCCAATTGAAAGTGGAAATTTACAGTTGTTTACTGGACTCAATGCTTTTAACTATCTGAACATTAAAGAGTGACGCTGGATTTACACAGAGGTAGGATTATGGGAGAAGGAAAATGATAACATGGACTCACCTACATACATATACATTGTTTTGTAAATCTTCACTAGCAACAATGATATAATGCTAATGACAATAAACAGCTATCAGCTAATGTATATAGAGATACTACTATAGAAAAATATGGTGCAATTACATGTATTATCTAGTTTGTTACTAATTATGATTTGGGAAATATTAATAACATAAAAGAAGAAATTGAGGTTTAGAACAAACTACCCAGCGAAGAAATGCAGTAATGGGAGGGGCAAGACTCTAACCCAATGTGACTGCAGATCCAAGCTCTAAATTCACATTACAGCATCTCTCTTCAGATCAGGGAGATAAGAAATTGTTCATATGATTCCATTCAGTCTGGGCACCAGAATATTGTTTTAGGAATATCTATCTAGATAAGACATCAATATGTGACAATAAGATTTTTTCAGTTGGTCCAAATGCCTAAACTTTGGACAGTAAGCTATACTTCTCAAAGAAGAACTAAACATAGTTCAAACATTTTGTGTACAACAGTATGGAGATCATATAGTGGGTTCTGTTATAATGCAGTCTTTTTCTCTAGGAAATTAACCCTTCATGGGTATGGTCAAGTTTACATTTTATTTTAGGCTCAGCCCTCTTCTCTTATTTAACATTGATATTTTTTACAATGTGGATATTTTTACAATATTTTTCCTTCCAATCCTGGAGTACAAGGAAGTTTTCCTTTGTGTGTGTGCATGGGTGTGCGTGTGTTCTCTAATTTCTCTAATCAGTGGCATGGTTTCCAGTGCACAGATCTTTCACCTCCTTGTTTAGATTAATTCTTAAATATTTTGTTATTGATGATACAGTGCATGGGCTTGTTTTTGTTATTTCTTAAGTAATTTGTTGTTAATGTATAGAAATGTGACTGATTTTTAGATATCGATTATATATCCTGCAACTTTACTAAATTTATCAATTAGTTCTAACAAGATTTCGGTTGAGTCTCTAGGATTTTATATATGTAGGATCATGTTATCTGCAAACAGAAACAATTTTACTTCTTTTTGTATTTTGATGCCTTTTATTTATCTTTTGGCTAGGACTTTAAGTACTATGTTGAATTCCAGTGATGAGAATGGTCATTCTTTTCTTGTTTCCAATTTTAGCCGAAAACCTTTCAGCCTTTCACTGTTAAGTATAACATTAGATTTGGATTTTTTGGGTGGCCTTTAAGATGTTGAGGTACTTTCCCTCAATAAAAAATTTGTTGAGAATTTTATCATAAATAGATGTCAAATTTTGTAAACTGTTTATTTCTACATCTATTGACATGTGATTTTTATCTTTCATTCATTTAATATTATGTATTACATTTACTGATTTGTACAAATTAAAACATTCTTGCATCCCAAAGATAAATCCCACTTCATAGTATATGACCCCTTTATTGTGCTATTAAGTTCAGTTTTATAGTATTTTTGAGATTTTTTTTGCATCTTTATTTATGAGTGGTATTAGCCTGTATTTTCCCTGCAGTGGTGTAATATATAATTTTTCAAGATCCTTTATTTTTTGTGCTGCTATCTGTCATATCTGAGTGAGCATTCCTCTTCCAGGGTTACAGATTCCCTTTGTCAGGGATAGTCCTTCACCAGGCAGCTCAGTTTGGGCTTCAAGATGGCTCAGATGGTACATCTTTGGGCACTGGGGACCTGCTATCAGGGTCTCTACTTGGGCAAGGCCACTGCTCATGTTGTGGTACCTGCATGTGAGTGGGCCTATTGGTTAAGCATCATGTTCAAATGGAGCCTGTGAGCAGAATGGGGTAGAACTGCTTCCTGTTCTCCCTGGTCAGGTAGGGCCATTTACTGGACTCTGCAATAAACTCTGGTTGGGTGAGTTTGCTGGCTGCATTCCCTGGAAGGATGGTGCCTCTTGATGGGCTATCATTTTGGCAGGGTTACAGGCTTGGCTCCCCAATCATTCCTGCTTGGCTGGACACTCAGTCTATGATCCCTGACTGGATGGGGCCACTGACTGGACTATGTGTTCTGGCAGAGCCGCAGGCAGGGCTTCACACTTGAACAGGGACTCAAGCTGTGCTATGCAGTCAGGTGGGAACACAGACCATGCTCTGCATTTGAGTGAAGCCGCGAGCTGGGTTCCAAGTTCATGTAGGCCACTGGCTGTACACTGCTGTTGGACAAGATCCCCGGCTGATCTTTTTTTGTCAGGAGGGGCCTCCAGCTATAATCCTGCACTTGCATGAGGCAAGAGACTGTGTTCTGAGGTTGGGCAGGGTCATGGTCTGGGATTCCTCATACGATGGGGCCACAGGCTATTCTCTGACATTGGACTTAGTCACTGGCTGTATTTCCTATCTGGGCAAAGCCTCAGTAGTTGAGCAAGACCATATGCTGGACTGACTGTAAGTTGGCTCCTTGGCTGGGTGGTACCCTAGAATGTATTTTGAGGCTACTCAGAGTGACTGTTAAGGCTCCCTGGTTATGTGGACCCACAGGCTATATCACAGTTGGGCAGTGCTGTGGGCTTGGTTCCCTGCCAAGCATGGCTCTAAGATGAACTCTGTATCTGTTCAAAATCTCTAGTCAGGCTTCCTGGTAGGGTAGGGCTGAAGCTATACTCGAGTGAGTTTCTCTGCCTATGTAGAGACATAGAGCAGGCTCTGCAGCTGGTATGGTCTATCAGCTAGGAATCCAAATCAGGCAAAACTGCCCAACAGGTGGCCTGGCCTGAGAGAGCCACTGGTGAAGGTTTCTGCTTCCATGCTGATGCAAGCATAGCTATAGGATGGGCTACACAGCTGCCCAGATTCTCTGGTTAGGCTTCCTGGTCTGGCAGGGCAGGGTGTCATATTTAACTGTAAGTAAGGCTTCAAATGTGTTTCCCTGAACAGGGAGGGCCATAGAACAAGATCCACAGCCAGCACAGCTCATGGGCTGGTCATCTGTACCAGGCAGAATTTCCCATTGAACTCCCTGTCTAGATAATGACAGCAGCTTGGTTCTACAGATGGCATAGATGCTGGCTGTAAACTTTGCTCAAGTGCACCTGCAAAAAAGAATGTAGTCTGCCAAGATCTGAGCACTGGTTGTTATAAGCCCTGCCTATCTTCCATATTTTTATCTGATCCCTGATAATGCCTGTGAACTGAGGCCTAAATGAGTCTCCTTGGAAATGCCTCACAATACTGGTGGAGCTGGATATTCACCTTGTCTCCCCACCCCCACTGGTGAAAGCATAAGCTCTGAGGCTTCCATGTGGTAAGGCATTTGCTGGGGAAGGATGATGTGGTCAGACTGTAGCTGCTCCTCATGATTTTTCATTATGGTCCTTCTCAGTCTCGGTGGTGCACAGGGGACCTTGGGCTCACCCTCACAATAGGAAGTTCCTAGTTGGTCTTCTTGTTAGAGCAACTGAAGACAGAAATGGCCTATGTCATCATCTTGAGGACCTTGCTCTCTCCCTCTCATATTGATGATAAGATGGCTCACAGGAATTATATACTGTCAGCCAATCCATCTATTATAAAGTTCTCCATGAACTTTTGCCTAATAGCTTTATCATCCATTAATGATTACTGCCAGTTTTTATTATAAAATCAGAAGTGAACAGAAAACTTTTCTAGTTTTATTGTTTCTTTTCCCTTAACTAGCACTTTCTTTAAGAACTTTTCCTTATTAATTACTTAGTTTCCTTGAAATATAGTTTTATAGTAAATATAAGGTATATGCTTGATTCCTTTTTTCCTCAACTTTTAAAATTCGTTATCCTAACCATATTTATTAGTAAATAGTGAAAATTTATTTACATTTATTATAAATTTATGGATTTATATATACATTTATGTGTTATGTTTTGATAAACTGGAATTATTAAATTGTTCCATCTTCCACATACCCTTTCATGCTGACTTCTGTTTTTATTTTGTAGAATCTCATACCCTCACTTTCTAACACAAGATTTCTCAGGCTTATATTGCATATTTTCTGTCTCAGACTTTGAACTAACCATTTTTTTCAAGCAATCCACGTTCCTTATAGTGGGAAATGCTATGTATGTACCACAGTCTGGGCAGTGGAGATACTTATTACTGTAGAGATGTCAATCATTTCTAGCTATTTTTAGTAGACAGATATAAAAATACTATACATATTTTTGAAAAAAGAAATCATGAATTCATACTATAATTTCATTTCAAACTTAATATATAAAATTTTTAATAATATTCTTGACTTAAAATTTTTTTCACCAGGCACAGTTTAGCTAGTTATTTAAATATGGTGGGTCATTGACAGCTTTTACTTTAGGATCAAAAAGAAACTAATACAGTTCACCCTTCTTTGCCAGGTTCTATATTAATTAATCCATTTGTTTTCAAATTGTCTATTGAAGGGTGTCCCATTTCTCATGTGGTACCAACTTGCTTGAGAGGTAGCTAGAAGTAAAATATAGATATGTTTGAAATGGAGTGGTTGTTTCAGAGGACATAATATTTAAACTTGTGGTTTAAGTCACTTACTGAGAGATGATTCATGATACATGCAAGATCCAGACCCTTCCTAGAACACCTCATGTAGTAATGAATATCAGTTCCCCAATGATGATTTCCACTGAATCTTTTTGCTTTTGGTTAACCAGGCCTAGGCAATATCTTTTGGCTCATTCTGAACTGGGTAAAGAATTCAAGGAAGGGCAAGCTTATCCTTTATGGAAACATTTTATTCATTTTTTTTTTGCTTAAACCATTAATTGGAAAGAAACTAAATACTGACTATACCCAGGCTCTCACAGAAGAAAAAAACATTTGTTTCTAGTTCTTGGGATCAGAGGAAGAAGAAGCTTCAGCCAGCTTCCTTTTAGCAAATATTGATCCCAGGATATGATACTATCAAGTTCTATTATGACCAAAAAAAGTGGATATAGTATGAATTTCTCTTCCTATACCTTGATATCATCCTTTCTACTTCTTGTCAAAAGAAAGAGAATCCTAAAGAATGGGATCATACAGACTTTGGGGCATTATTCATAAAATACATATGTAGAATATCAGATGCATCTCACCTGCGTAAGTCCATTAAGTCCAGTTATCAATCTTTAACATTAGAAAACTTACAGCTTATTGGTCCATCTTACTCAAACTTTCTTCCCTTGAAGAATGGGGATAATCCATTCTTTTTCTTTTGAAGCTATTTTTTTTTTAAGTTTTAGTCATTATTCAATACAGTTTCTATCCTTTATTCCCATTCCAGCCCACCCACTCATCCCTCCCCTCCACCCTCCCATTTCCAACCCCCTTAGTTTTTGTCCATGTGTCCTCTATATTTGTTCCTGTAAACCCTTCCCTTCTCCCCTGAAATTCCCTCCCCTCTCCCCTCTGGTCACTGTCAACCTGTCCTCTATGTCAGTGTCTTTTGTTATATTTTACTTGTTTGTTTGTTTTGTTGTTTCAGTTCCTGTTAAAGGCGAGATCATATGGTATTTGTCTTTCACTGCCTGACTTATTTTGCTTAGCATAATGCTTTCCAGCTCCATCCATGCTGTTGCAAAGGGTATGAGAGCTCCTTCTTTCTTTCTGCTGCATAGTATTCTATTGTGTAAACGTACCATGGTTTTTTGATCCATTCATTTACTGATAGGCAACTGGGTTGTTTGCAGCACTTAGCTATTGTAAATTGTGCTGCTATGAACATCGGGGTGCATAGGTTCTTTTGAATTGGTGTTTCAGGGTTCTTAGGATATAGTCCCAGCAGTGGAATTTCTGAATCAAAAGGCAGATCCATTTTTAGTTTTCTGAGGAAGTTCCATACTGTTTTCCACAGTGGTTGTACCAGTC
>CM052543.1:61142517-61156808 GCA_028533065.1 Trachops cirrhosus
AGCCAATGGAAATCAGAAAATCAAGGATTTAATTTATAGTAAAATTGAATAGAGAAAGGCAATTATGTTATATGTTAGAACCAAAGATACATTATATTAGAAGTAATATATATTGAAAATATTGAACAAAACACTTTTTCAGTTTTAAAAGAGGCATTCAGAGTTTTTTTCCTAAAAACTGTAAGATTGTTACATTAATCCAAAAAAAAAATCTCTGCCTTAGCCGTGATGAGGAAAGACTCTGGAAATACAGACCTAACTTATAGTACTTGTTACATGTAGATAATTTCTCTTACATGTTCTCAAATAATAATCTACCTTTAGAATATCTCCCAAAGACTTTCTCCCCTGACCTCTAAGTTAGCATACTGTTTTCAAAGTTGATACACACCTCTTTGTTGTGGCCATGCAGATTCAGCTTGTATGATCTTAATATTGTTATGATAGAATCAGCTCTCACATTGTACACCACAGCATTTCATCCCATTCACTAATTGCTAATTAGGAGAATGAGAAAGAAAACAAAGGAACACATTCACACCCAGGTCTGTTTGCCTATATCACTATGCCACATATATGCTCATGGCTTTCAGTTTCTACAACACATCTTATGCTTACAATTTGATTTGACAGACTTCCTGAAAAATTGCAAAATCATTTCAGTGCAGATAAAGAGATGTGGAAAGGACTTTGCAACTGGAAAGTGTACCTCCTTGCCAGTTGCCAATCAGTGGCACTGACCCAACGTTATGCTATATTTTCCTGAACTCTCAGTATGTGTACCTTACTCATGTGATTAACCACCTGAGAGCTGACTAGGCCCTTTACTTTCTTGACTTCTCAGAGATGTAACAGAGATTGTATTAACGACCCCTCCCATGAATCTCAGATCTTTGATTATAAAGGTTACTCCAAATTTCCAGGCACTAAAAACTTAAAACCACAGTGAATATTTCAAATGTCTTTTTACAGTTAATATTGTATGCCAGTGTTACTTTTTTGACTACATTACAATGTTATTGATTATATTCCCTATGCTGCATTTTATATCCCTGTGAATATTTTAATAACTGGCGATTTGTACTTCTCAATCCCTGTCACTATTTTCACCCATCTTCTCAAACCCCCTCCCCTCTGGCAACCATCAATTTGTTCTCTGTATCTACGAGTTTGTGTTTTGTTTGTTCATTTAGTTTGTTTTTTAGATCCCATATATAAGTGAATTCATGTGGTAATGTCTCTCTGTCTGACTTACTTCATTTGGCATAATACCTTCTAGATCCATCTGTGTCACAAATGGTAAAACTTCATTTTTTATGACCAAGTAATATTCCATTGTATATATGTACTACGCCTTCTTTATTTACTTGTCTATTGATGGATACTTAGGTTGCTTCCATCTCTTGGCTATTATAGTGCTGCAGTGAACATAGGGATGCGTCTATCTTTTTGAATTAGTCTTTTAGATTTCTCCAGATAATACCCAGAAGTGGAATCACTGGGTCATGTAGCATAATATTTTTAACGTTTTAAGACTATTTTTTCTTCTTGTTATTGTTTTTGTCATGTCACATGCTAAGAATGAGAACTCTTTGTACCATAATTTTATCAAAATTTGATCTATTTATCTATAAAATTTAAAATTCTAGTTAATACAGATTGAAGAGAGTATAAATGAGCCTCTTTCCCAATTGATTTATTTAGAAGAACAAAGCTGAGATAGAAAAGTCATTGCTTTTAACAATCCAGAGCAGTGTGATCAATGAAGTTTTTGCCACTGACAAAAATGTGTGACCGCTGTGCTGTTCAGTATGGTAGCCACTAGCCAGACTAAACCATTGCCAAGAGACTATGAAGCTAAAGTTTTAAATTTATTTTAAGACATTTTAATGGCTACATATTGGATAGCACATATGTAGAGAATGAGGAAAAAACCTGAACAGTAGTTATCTAAAATGTTGTAGAGATTTATGGAATTTTATTTAGTAAGTGATATTTATACAAAATGATTTTGCACAGGAAAGTGTGACTTTTTCGAAATGTGGCTACAATGTATTCCTATATACAAAATGTTTTATTTGTATAAAAGAATAAATGGTTTTGCTCAACTTTTGATTTAATCATTAAAGATTATTATTTTTTTCAGATTTAACATTATAAAAGAATATGACAGGGGCCTACTAGGAGGACATTCTCTGAATATTTTTTTAGTTTTATAAGGTACTTCTTTCCAGTAACCTCCCATTCCTCCATCATATATTTCTCACTCCCCTATGTTGTTTAGAATTAACACCAATATAATTTGTAATTCTCTCAGTTATAACCATTTTATAAATATGTAAGGAGGAGGTGTCAAGAAAATCACGAGCTTTTATTGTTCATTTGCATTCATTATATCAGAAATAGCAAAAAAAAGTTGCTAAATGTTTTCTTGAAAATAATTTTAAAATTTATTTAATTCTTCAAATGAGAGCAACTTTAGGAAGATGAAGTGACTCACTTCAACTCATACAACAGAATCCAACAAAGCCAGATGACATATTGCATCTGTCAATTTCTATTCTATTCTTCCTTTTCTACTATATCAAAATGATGAAATTTTAATTTTTAACTGCATTTTACTTGGAAAAAAACAGATATCAGCTTCTTTTTTTTTTTTTAGATTTTATTTATTTATTTTTAGAGAGGAGGGATGGGGGGTGGAGAAAGAGAGGGAGAGAAACATCAATGTGTGATTGCCTTTCATACACCCCCTACTGGGGACCTGGCCCACACAACCCAGGCATGTGCCCTGACTGGGAATCAAACCTTGACTCTTTGCTTCATAGCCCGTACTCAGTCCACTGAGCTACACCACTCAGGGCTTGCTTCATTTTTATTATCATGATTTTCCAGATACTCTTTGATGGATAAAGTTTTTGTTTTCTTCCATGTATTCTAGTTCATAATTTTGGATATGGTTTTCTGATTTGTTATCTTTATGTAACAGTTGTTTCCAGGTACCTGGACTAAACACACGCACACACTTGAGGAGACTGTAGGTTACTTACCAAATCAAGAGATGTGAGCAACTCCTTCTCAACTTGAGATCATACTAAATTTTTAGTCCTCCCATTCCCTAGTGCACTCTGTATCTTAGCAGAGTAGCTGGAAATACTAGTTCTCACTCTAACCCAAAGGAGACTTATTTCTAATCTACTCTGTGATGCTCTTTTCTGCTTTTAAACTGCAACTAGATAACTCTCATTCTCCCACTTCCTGATGTTGCCATTTTTTACTGAGAGCCAGATTTCTCACAATGAGTCTGCAGGTATACTTACATACATGTATCTTGGGCATTTTCATTACCCATATCACTAAAGGGTCGCCAAGTAAAATTGACATGTAAATGTGAGTAATAATTTGTTTTTTCTCCTTTGGCCTCGCCTTTCTGTCTGGTGCTCTCTTCATGGCCCTTGCCCCATGTGGTTCAAGCTCCTCGTGGTCTGTGAGGGTTCACAATGAACCTGATCTTCTGAGTGACCCAAATTATCTACTTTCTTAAACTGACACCACCATTGCCACAGGCTACTCTTGCATTTGCTACACAGAACTGTTGAGAGACCATTAGTTCAAAGCAAAACATGAGTCATGGAAGTCTTGTAACATTGACAATATCTCCTGTGCATTTTGTGTTGATGTCACTGTAGCTAATACAAAGGGATACTAAGTGTGCTGCTAGGAATAAATAGCTCTCAAAAATTCAATTCAGAAACCTGCCTTGAAGGTTCTTACTTGATTGAATTGTTTTTACAGTCCTTCTGGATGACAGAAACACGGATAAAGGGTATGACATATCACTAAAACATTGTCATAGCATTCATCTTTCATTACCTCTCTGTCTACCTATTAGACAATATTTAAGTCATAAGGATGGAATCACATTGTCCATTCTGGTGGAAGGGCAGAAAACATACAAACATAGGTAGGTGTTTGACTTTAAAAACCGCCTAATTATAAAACACATACACACTCACAAAATAAATCATCCTAAAATTGTCCATTACTCTCTTTTTTTTTTTTTGTTCCAAAATTTATAGTCAAAGCACTAAAAAGTTTGTTGGCACAGGCTTTGAAATATTATTTAAATTGGTCAACTCAATATTCATCATTTCTATTGAACCACTTTAGTTCAAGTCATATTATTTCTTGTCTGAATATTTTAATAGCTTCTAACTGGGCATTTGTTTCACTCATATCCTCTTTCTCCACCCTGAGATTATTTTCTGTAAATTAGCAAGAGTGATCCGAATGCTCAATGACTTCTCATCTCTCTTAGAATAAGAGCCAAAATCTATATTATGACCCGTAAGATCCTACTTAATTTCTGATCTCATTTCTTCTCTTTCTGATTCAGTATCATAGCAACAAAGGCCTCTGTCAGTGCCACAGAAAATTCCAAAACTAGTGGGACCCTTCAGAGCTGTCCCAAATTAAAGCAAGATGTGTGGATTTTATACCCATACATTGCCCTGTCATTGAATGTGGCACTCCCTGATAGAGGAGGCATAACATTGGGTGAGCTTGAGTAAATCAGGAGAGATTCAGCTGTGCAGCACAGACTGGCAATACTTCTCTGAGGTGGAGGAATGAGTGCTTCACTACTGAGAGGAAGGATCTAGGAAGAATAATACAACAGCTACTGATCTCCTTCTGAGTTAATAAGTGCACTTACTTTACATAATTAGTTTACTGTATCTGAGAAAAGTTCTTCAAGCACCTGTCTTGTATCTTTTCCTAGGCACACATATGAAAGGAAGGTCATTGAAATGGAGTCCAGCTTCCTCCATCACTGTGTTTGGTCTTGGGGCTCTAACTGGTATACATCATTTCTCTCTTTTACTACTACCTGTTCTGCATCTCCGCCAAACTCAGCAAGTATCTATGGGGATCAAGGAGGCTTGCTTGGTGTGATTATGTAGTCTCTCATATTTGAGGGGTCTTAGCTGCTGGCCACAATCCCTTTCTCATTCGATGGTTGTTGCATCTATCAATTTATTTTAAAAAAATAGGCATGGAAGAAACAAGAAATGCCCTAGTAAATTAGCCTCATCATCAAACCTATTTTCTCTATCACCTACCTCCTCCTGATGATCAGGGTCAATTATCCTCTTGGAAGCTATTACTCAGCATTAATGGGACTCATTTTGTGTCACTGGTGGAATGGTTCCTTCTGAAAAACAGCATTTCTACATGTGCAGAGTCTACAGATTCATGGACAAGAAGCACAAATTCCCCAACTGGATCACTGAAAGGATGATAAATGGATCACTTGTATTTCCCCAGTTTTATTTCAGATCCTATATATTACCTACTAAAGAAACAAAATTAGATAATTGTCATTGATTTAACAGTGTATACTAAGTCCTAGAGAATGGTACTCCATTGTGAGATCTGATGGTCTAGTAGCAGATTCAAAAGGCTATCTCATTACTGTATGTGTATGAGGCCAGAATCTTCTGAGTGGTGTGATATGTGATAGAGGCAATGGATTATCTCATTGTTTCACTGTTTGCTCACTGCCACAGCTCCTTTGCCTGTATAGTAATTAGCCTGGACAAAGAAGTGCTTCATCTTCATCCTTCTTCAAGGAAAGAACTTTTTCCAAGAGACCAGTGTGTTGTCAGTAGGCAACTGTAAACTATCAGTGCTTTTAGGGACAGCCTCAGTCACAGAAATATTCATATTCAAGGTCACACACTGTCCAAGAGAATATACATCCAGTCACTTGTTGGAGCTAAAGAACAAAGGCCCAGTCACTTCTGCTCAAAGTGGGAGAACCCTATAAATCAATTTATCTTCAGAATTCTGCATAGAGTTGAACAAGGTTTTCACATTTTGCTTTCTCCTTCTACCCACATCTGCTTCCTTCTCTTCTATCCATAGTTTTCGATTCTAAGGGTAATAAAATACCCTAAATACTAAATTCTACCATAGATTTTGCTACTGAATTATAACAGTTGGTAACAGGAGTAACCCCAAAATATACTACTTTTAGTCTTATAATGGCTTTGAATTTACAGCATAGTTGTAAAGATAGTACAGAATTACTCATATATTATCCACCCAATTTCCCCTAATACAGACATAATTATGTCACAATTATCAAAACTAAGAAGTTAGAGTTGGTACAATATTATTAACTACATACTCTACTCATATTTTCCCAGCTTTTAAATTAACCCCTTTTCTTCTAGTTCCAATTGATCCAGATGCCACAGTACATGTTGTTGTAATCTTACTAGTCTTTGAGGTTTTTCAGTTTTTCCTTATCTTCTTTCATGACCTTGATATTTCTGAAGAGCGGTAGAAGGGCTAGCAATTTATTCTTACAGGAGTAGATGTACAGGGTCTGCCACAAATAATACCCTTTTTTATTACAAAATCATAAGCATGTAACTCTGTAACATAACAATATCACACTCAAACACACCATATGACATTTTAGGTGAAATGTTCAAATTAACACTATAAATTATTACACCTATATTATTATCCTACCAACCACACTCAGGCCTTACTTTTGCTGGACACTGTATAGTTGTGTACGAGTTTTCTTTTTATCCCAATAGGACTCACATACACAGGACAGGACAATGTGAAGGCAGAGCAGGGAGAGATATAAAGATGCTGGAGTTGGAGATTAGACTGATACAACCACAAGCCAATGAGTGCCGGCAGCCACCAGATTCTGGACAAGGCAAGAACATTTCCTCTCTAAAGCTTCCAGAGGGAACAAGCATAGCCCTGCTTACAGCTTTATTTCAGTCCAATGAAGCTAATTTTAGACTTCTGTCCTTTAGAACAGTGAAAAAACAAATGTGTGCTGTTGAAGCCACCAAGTTTTTGGTAATTTATTACAACAGCCATAGAAACTACTGACTACTGCTCTGTCTCTAAATGGAAACATGCATGGTTTCAGGAACCAATGTTGGAAGTAGGAGTAGCCCATTCACTATCACTGCAATGATCTACTTGAGTAACTGAGCTTCTTGTTCTTGAAACTCTGCACTATGCAGAATTAGAAGCCCAAGTTCAAAATGTGAAATGTTTCTGCTATGAAAAAATTAGGGCCTGATTCAATGATAAGATATGGCTATGGCCTTGACATATCATTTGTGTCCTGGAACTAGAAGGAACAAATTGTCATCCTCAAGGGTAATTGACCCTGATCATCATAAGGTTATAGCGCTTATATGTTACATAATGACAAAAGGGAGGAGTATGGTTGGCCCCTGGGTGACCCACTCAGGTGCTGTTTGCTGGAACTACCTTGACCCATTGTGATGGTAAATAGGCAAGTGCAGTAACCCAGTAAGAGAGAGGTATGGTGCCCAGAGGGCATGTCTGAGGAATATTTATCTAAAGAGGCAAAGTGAATCTAAAACAGATACAGAGAGAAGAAAGTAATGAGCTTTGATTGAGATCCTGAGACCAGTTGCAGCAGAACTGGTTGTAGTTTTTTCCATTTTTTTTTCTTCTTTTAAGATTTTCTCAGGGATTGATAACCACTTGAACACTGGAATAGCTACTACTTGAAAATATATGAAGAAATGGGTCCAAGCAGAGAAAAGAGTTGACTGTTAAGCATATGATGACGTGCAATCCACATACCCCTTTAGGAAGGAATGGAGCACAGATTCTGGGAGCGTTGTCAGCAAACATGTCAGACCACTTTAGGGATTGCCTCAGATGGAGAAAGCCACCTTGCTTGAAAGCATGTCTTTTTCTAGGCTGGTTCACATTGAATAACTTTGTGGTATAACAGTCCAGCCATTTTACCCTAACTTGTGATAACTCCCATGGTCCAGCTCAGTCCAGGAGCTCCATAGGGTATCAGCCAAGCTCTGGTACAGGCTTATATTGCCACTTTACTTCTCCTTCTACCAAATATCTATTTTTTCTCTTTCCTTCAACAAATGTGAATCTGAGGAGCACCATGTACTAAATATTCCCTATTCTAAATTCCATCTCAGGACCTGCTTCAAAGAGAACCCAGTCTACAAGAGCATGTTAGCATTGCCTTCTAGAGCTATGGCCAAAGTGTTAAATCATAGCTCATAGGAGGGTTCAACCTAATCAGTAATCTCCCTTATATATTCCCTGCTCTCTCTCTCTGTCTCCCACCCCTGATGCCTAAGGTATAAATCCAGGAGGACAGGGGCTGGTAGCACCTGCCTCAAAGTACCCTGTATATTTGTGTAATTGATTCTTGGTAGCTATTCAGTCAATTATGTGCACATCTCTTGAGTAAATTTCTGGAAATGTGGATTCCAGTAATTAATGTAGCATTTTAAGATGTTTTATGAGAAAGAGAATTCTAATAAACCATATTAGACTACTTATGGAGACGACTTGGGTTCGGCTCACTCTTGTTTTTCTCTCTGGTTCACTTGTCTTATGGTTGCAGTTGCAGTTGTGTTGCACACGTACACGAGAAAGGTCACAGGCAGGAGGATATTGTTCAGACTGAAGCCATGTTATTTCAGAATTAGATGTGGTTCACAAGACTAAAAGCTTTTTCATTTGACATCCAGGCACTAGAATAACTAGTTCTGTCATTTGAAGCAGAATGTTTTCCTAATCTACATATTTCCCAGTCTCGGTAACACAATAAACTGAGTGGGTTGAAACAAAATTATTTTTGCTCATTTTTCACTGTTAGCATGTTTTTTGTCTTAGAAGAAATGAAAGATGTTATTAAACTTTTTTTTTCTATCGCAGAGCAGTGTAACAGTGGATGACACTACCTACAGGGGAAAAAACAGAATGAGAATTAAATCACAGAGAAGTAAATATCTGATGAATTTTTATTTTAAAAGAATAAAAGTATTTTTATGAACATTCCAACTTTTGTCTTTTGAACTTTAAAAGTATTTATATGTTCAGTGACTCATAATTAGAATCAAATGTGTCCATTTTGAAGAAATATCATTAAATAGTTGCCTTGCTTTAAAGAAAATGTATGCTTGAGTATAATGCTGCCATCCTATTCTATGTATTGTACATTAAAAACAAGTTATCACCAAAGTGACAAGAACATTTTAGGTGGCTAAAAGCATTCACCTTGCTAGGGATTTTCAAAGCCCAAATCTACATAAATCTTTAAGTCTGATAACCATGACAGAGACAGGTAAGTCTGAGTAAAAGTTAGAGACACCCTAATTTAAAACTTTATTTTTTATAGAGAGTAAAGAATAAGTTGTTAAGAAAAATGGTTATAGAATCAGGTTGGGCTGGTGTCATAACTTTGGCACTTGTGTACTATGATTCTTTCCAGTACTATGATTCTTCCCCTGGCTAGTGTGGCTCAGTGGATTGAGCACTAGTCTGTGAACCGAAAGGTCGCTGTTTGATTCCCTGTCAGGGTACATGCCTGGGTTTCAGACCATGTCCCCAGCTGGGGATATGCAAGAAGCAACTGATGGATGTATCTCTTGCACATTGCTGTTTTTCTCCCTCCTTTCTCTTCTCTCTAAAAGTAAATAAATAAAATCTTTAAAAAAAAAGAACTATTATTCTTGGTCAAGTTATTTAACAAATCCCTGTCTTACAACAGGCAAACAATGGTCTGACCCCGTAGTGCTCCATTTCTTCTCCTAGAAGGGACCTGGACAGGTTCAGATGGCTCACTGCAGATGGAGGGACCTCTCTTGGTTCCGAGGAGCCCTGAACAAAGAGGAGGGAGAGGTGGAAAGGCTTGCAGTGGAAAAGTACTCAGAAAGAATGGATAAAAGTGTTTTAGTCAATACCTCCTGATAAGGAAATCTCCATGGAGGCATCTGATAGTGCAGCTCTTGAGGAGGAATCCCTCATGGAGGTGCCTTAGCCAGGATCCTTAGCTGGCCCAGAGGAACTGTATCTTCAACTGCAACTCCCTTCCGTACTGTACCTAATTTACCTGCTGAGATGCACATTCTGGGGTGAGCAGCTTTCCCCTGGAGGCATGGCAGGCAACACCTTTGCAACTGCCTATGTCATCAATAACTGCAGGCTATTTGCCTGGAGCTGGACCCCTTATTTGCTAGTAGTCAGAGCAGACTTTAGTGAAACTGTCAAAAATTCAATAGTTAATGTAGTTAGCTTCTATTTCATATTTATCAAGCAACACTTTTTCCAAGTGAGAACTTGGAATCCAAGCATTTTCCATTTAATAGCATTGTCTTTATAAAATGTGGCCTTGGAGGCCATTGTGGAAGGAAAATATGTGTAATAAAAAACCCTCAGAAAGTCATGACCTGATCCAAAGGGGCATTTCTCACCCCTGCTCACATTTCATTGCCAGAAACCAGTTATCTGCCTACAAACTATCTATAAAGAATATTGGGAAGCATAGGCTTCCTCTGTGCTCAGAAACAAAAATCAAACAGAATTTGATGGAAAAAAAATAGCATTGGCCCTACAACACACTCTGAGATTATTTCCTCACCTTTAAGTGCCTATAGCAAATAAATAAATAAATAAATAAATAAATAAATACTTACAGTAATACTTCATAATATTTTTTAGGGGTTAAGTGAGAAATTGCCTAGAAAATGACTGGTGTAACGTCCACGACATATTGAAGTGTCATAAATACTAGTTATCAGTAATATTAATATTACCTGAGAAAATTCCCCCAAGTTCTTAGCCAGTACTTACTCTGCAATAAACAATAAGTTATGCAAAAGCAGTTGTGATTATTAAAGGTCCCATCAGTTCTCAAACTCCACTGAGTGAAGAACAAAAAGCAAACAAAGAAAAAGAGAGGAAAAAGGGAAGATTGATATTAAAAGCACAATTTCAAAAGGAAATATTAAATATTAGAATTAAAATATTCAATGAGTAGAAATATGACATACTGGCCATGAGGAACATTACAGTGGAACATGAAAGTATATTAGGTGACAATTTTAAAAAAAACCCTAAAGTTGGAAAAATAAAAGAAATTAAATTGGAAAAATAAAAGTTTATGTTGCAAATATATATGTATAATTAACCAAGAGTGCAATTCTAGTCTAAACATTAATTCAATTGAACAGTGAAGGCAAGACATTGCTTAACTGTCTGATGTTATGATGAAAAAACATTTTTCCACATGATGGACTAAATATTTTATTCATGAACAGCATGCATAACTTAAATAAATCACAGAGGTGCTGACAAAAGTGTCTAAGTACAAAAGGTAATATTTGGCAAGTAAAAAGAAAATCAAGATTGAAAGAAAGGCAAAAATAGGTAAGATTTAAAATATAGGAAATAGCTTGTTCAAATCAGATGTATTCTTGAAAAGAGGTGTACTATTGTCATTAGTAATATTTTTTCATATTTACCAGCCATGGTAGACCTGCATTATTTTGCAACAATAATTTGCTCATTATGGACATAACTACATAATGTCAATTAAGTATATTAATCTATAGCATATGTTACAATTAGTACTTTTATCATATCAAATATCAATGTATATGGAATAATTTACCAAGTTCAGAAGTCCTATGTAGTACACATTTTTAAAAGTAAATATTGATGAAAATGATGATGAATATTATGATGGCCATGATGTTGATGTTGACAAGAGATTATACACACTCACCTTTACTCCAGGAATCATGTGAGGAATCCCATTCTGTTTAAACAATAAAGAAAAAGGGATAATGGTGATCACATTGAACATCAAGAAAGTTTCTTGAGCAGAAATTTTTGTGTTTCCTCTGTCTTTGCAATTTCTCAAAGATTCTATTCCAAGTACTGATTTTTATTCCTAATTCCTCCCATTAAATACCTACTACTAAACTGTGAGGTTCTCATCTTAACATTTGATCTATTTCCTTCCCTTGAAAATATTTGGGCCTATTATTTCCTCTTCATGCTGGACCTAAAAGCACAAGTAGCATTCTCTATCATCTGTCAATTAAATAATGAGAGATATAATAAAGGGAAATAACACCAGGATCAGTGTGCACTGAATATCAACAGTTGGTAAATAAAGCAATCTTCACTTAATATCTTCCATTCCTTTACTGCTACTGCAAATCACATGGTTTCTAAGAACTAGCCTCCACCAAATAATGCCAAATACTATCATGACTCTGGACTCATGTGCAGTTTTAATTTGAGACTTACCAATATAGATAGGAAGCGTGATGAGTACTAATATTAAAACAAAACAAGTAAGTTTTGTGAATGAGACAATTCACTTCTTCCAGCTCTCTAAATCACACTTATCAAATCATAGTGCATGCAAACATCACAGGTGGGTGCAGGTAACCAGGTTCCTGGTGGTGACAAACAATGAACTGAACTAAACACACAGAGTTTATAGTAGAAAGAGAGTAGATTTATTAAGTGATATTACATTCTACAGAACATAGGAGCCAGTCAACTCAGAGCAGAGACTGACCCTCAGTGGCTGGAGGGATTCTATGCTTATAGGATGGATATTCCCTGGCTAGTTTGGGCAGTCCTTTTTTTGTACATGCACAAGTAGTTATATTACTTTTAAGCACTGTATATGTGTTCTCCCATGATTTTCCTTGATTGCCCACTGGGGGAGGGTGTCCAAAAATGCTAATTTATTATAAATGCTTTATAAGGAAGCAGGGGTCATGGAACAACTTCTGCACAGATACAGTCATCATTTACCATGATTCAATGCTTTTCCAGAGAGCAGGGACAACCAGTCTTAGAAGAGGGTGTCTGTCCTGTAACAAAGGCCCTTTCTTAGCCCTGGAGCGCCTCTGGAGCTTTCTCATTCCTGAGGAACCGGTCTTAGAACAGTGTCTCTGTTCTGTATCAATGTCCTTTGTCAGTCCTGAGGCACCTCCTGTGTTTCCTCACTCCTGACTATCTCCTGCCTCACAAATGTCTTAGCACTTCAAAGTTTAATATTAAATAGAAACTACAGTAATTATTGCCAGTTGTACTTTGTAATTAATGGAACTAAAGAATATTTTACCCACAACTTGCAATTATCAAGAAATACATGCATAAATAGCAAATGGAAACTACTATCTTTTTTCACCAGAAAGTAATGTGACAATTATAAAACCAATCCATGTTTTAAAGTACCATATTTTTTTATAAAAACAATGATTAAATCTATTCTAACGTAGTATATGCATTTAAACTTCTATCTTTGCTATAGCTAGTCGGATTGCTGAACTGAACATGATATAATAATTAAGTATTTTTGCCTAATCTCCTCATTTATCTTGGCAAATATAATATTTTAACCATTGTGACAATTATAAAGCAACAAATATGTATAAAAGCAGCTTTACAATACTTTAGTCCAAGTTAGAAAGCATCATGTAGTACTGAAGTACTTGAATTTTGAAACTAGTAAGCACTAAGAATTTTTATACTGGCCTACATGTATTAATTCTGGTTCTTCATGTCCTTTAGTATGTTCAAGTTACCACTTGTTATTAGGTGCCTTTTATAATTTCTTGTAGTATAATGATGCTGACAATAAATTCTCTCAGCTTTTATATATCTGAAAATGTTTTCATTCCAAACTAATTTTTGAAGTATACATTTACTAGATATACAATTCAAGATTTAAAAAAATATCTCTGTAAATAAGCCATTCCTTTGTTTTTTTTTTTTTCTTTTCTAGTCTCCTTGTTTCTAATAAGATAGTATAATTCTTATTCTTGTCACCTGCCAAATTGTGTCTTTTTCTCTGGATGCTTCCACGATTTTCTCTATAACTTTATTGTCCAGAAGTTGTACTATGATGTGATTAGCTTTGATTCTCTTCATGTTTATTCAGATTAGGGTTCACTGAGTTTCTTCACTCAATAATTTTGATTTTTTCTTCAAAACTTGAAAGATTTTTGCTTTTATTTCTTATTCTTTTTTTTACTTCAATATTATTATCTTCTCATTCTAAGATTTTTTTCTTTTTTTAATATATTTTATTGATTATGCTATTACAGTTGTCCCATTCGCCCCTTCACTCCCCTCCACCCTGCACTCCCTCTCCCATCCACATTCTCCCCCTTTAGTTCATGTCCATGTATCATAAGTTCTTTAGCTTCTACATTTCCCATACTATTCTTGCCCTCCTCCTATTTTCTACCTGCCATCTGTGCTACTTATTCTCTGTAGCTTTCCCCGCTCTCTCTTCCTCCCACTCCCCTGTTGATAACTCTCCATGTGATCTCCATTTCTGTGGTTCTGTTCCTGTTCTAGTTGTTTGCTTAGTTTGCTTTTGTTTTAGGTGTGGTTGTTAATAACTGTGAGTTTGCTGTCCTTTTACTATACAT
>CM052543.1:61157308-61185134 GCA_028533065.1 Trachops cirrhosus
TTCTTCCGTTTGAGCCATTTTTTTGCGGGGGGAGGGGCGCTGGTCATGCCTGTTATGTAGTGAGGGACGGAGCCTTAGGTATTCACCAGGGTGAGGCAACCCATTCTCTGGGTCGTGACACTGTATGTGGAGGCAGAGTCCGAGAGGGAACAATGGTGCTTTCTCTGCTCTCTTATTTGAGTCCCTTCCACCACTTCCCACAAGCAAATTGGGCCCTTCTGGTGCTGGTTCCCAGATGGGTGGCCTTGTGTACACTCTAGAACCCTGTGGGTCTCTCCAACGAACTCTCCTATGGGACTGGGAGTCTCTCCCAGCACCTCAAACCCCACAAGTGTTTTCAATCAGTGCTTTTAGGCTTTATTTCCCAGCACTGGGGCCCTGGGTTGTGTGGTCTGTCTCACTCCTCATTTTCACCTGTTTTATCTGCATGCAAATGTGTGTCCACAGTCAGCCAGCAGCCTTGCACACCTCACTGAGTGCCACCCTACTCCCAGGGTCTGCTAGCTGCTGCCTGCACACCCAGGACCACCAACCACAGCTTCTTCCTGCCATGACCCCTCTCCACAGGCTGCCAACTCTGCCCCTCTTACCGGTGTGGATGAATGGTTGTCAGACTTCGGTACAGTTCAATTTTCTGTCAGATCTGGTTGTTTGTTTGTTTCTAAATTTTTGTTGTCTTTAATTTTGGTTGTGTGAAGAGGCACAGTATGTCTACCTATGCCTCCATCTTGGCCGGAAGTCCTTATTAACTAGATATTTATAACTCAGATATTTACAAGTAACTGAAGTGATTCATTTTTGGTTTTTGTATATAATGTTTTATCTTCACCCATCAAAATCTATACCTGCTTGGTTGTCCTTTAAAACATTGTAAGAAGGCTGAAGAAAAATTTACTGTGATTTAAGAGAGTAGGCTTTGAAATTCAAATCCTGTCACCATTATTCACAGCCCACATGAATAGAATATTTAATGCTCTAGTTCTCAGTCTCCTTATCTGTAAGACATATAATGGTGTATAGATTAAAGTAGAAAATCAGATACTTTCCAAGTAATAGAATATCTCCTCTTTTTTGTGTGTTATTCACAGTGTGGTCACCACAGACATGACATCTATTTAAGTTTAATCTAAATTATAGGTATTTTCTATATCACTCTCTTAAGCCTAAAAACTCAACACCAAAGAGCTTTGGTAGTATTTACTGGTTCCCATGATATGAATATTTCAGATAGATCTAGTTTAAATTTAACTTTATGATGCCAACCAATGCAGAGTTAAGTAGAGATATACAGTAACACATTTATGCAGTATTTTTATTATGAATATATAATAGATGCAAATAAGCTCAAGAGCATAGGTAATAGTAAAATACAACCCATGTCTGTCCAGAATGTATCCAGCCATGTAATATGAAAAATAGAGACATTTATTGAAGAAGATAAAAGAAACGATGTACGTAGGACAATGATGCCTCAGTTCCCTTCAAAGTAGGCACCTTGGGACCTCACACAGTTCTCCCAATTGCCATCAGCTTCCTCATCATATTTTTCCTGAATCTCATTAATGGTCAGAAATCTCTTCCCTTTCAAAGGTGATTTTGGTTTGGGGAAAAGCCAGAAGTCACAAGGCACCAAATCTGGGCTGTAGGGGGACCGAGTCACCTGGGTGATTTAATGATTTGCCAAGAAACTCTGCATAAGATGTGATGCATGAACAGGCATGCTGTCCTGATGAAGCTACCAGTCACCAACTGCCCATAGCTGCAGCCTTCTGAATGGCCCAAATAGTTGCCACAAAGGAATGTTCAAGCTTAATGCAAAATTTGATGAAGATTCATTGCTCTACTCGCTTAATTATTTTGAATGTGATAATCACACATGCTCACTCAACTGCTCTACGTCCCACTGACTAGTGTACTGCCCCCACTAACTAGTACAGTGAAGTCTTCATTCTTCACACATGCACATTCCAGTCCACTCTCTTTGGCTGCCAACTTACTTCAATGTTATGCAAACCGTTCTCATTTTGTTAACAATGGCTGTACTTTTTCCAGACAGACCTCATATATAATAAATGATGAGTTTTGAGTACTTATTACTATATTGATTTTGATTGTGGTAACATTAGTTTACAATATTATGTAAACTTCAGGTGTACATTATAATATGGCTTTGTATACACTATCAATACACTGAGCTCACCACAAAAAGTCTGTTTCCATCCATACCCATATAACTGGCCCTCTTTACCCATTTGACCCTCCCTTCAGCCCATTTTCCCTCTGGTAATCACCAATCTGCTGTCTGCCTTAATGAGTTTCTTCATTCACTTTTTGTTTGTTTTGATCATACATGAGGGAAATCATACAGTATTTGCCCTCTGTCTATTGCTTTTCACTTAGCAAAACACGCTCAAGTTCCACACATGTTGTTATAAATGGTAAGATTTCATATCTTTAATGGCTGAATAGTATTTCATTATGTGTGTGTTCCCAACCTGCTTATCTTTTCATCTATCATTGGGCACTTAGTTTGCTTCCATGTATTGACTATGTAAATAATGCTACAATGAACATGGGGGCATATATCTCTTTGAATTAGTATATTCATAATTTTTAGAAAAATACACAAGTGAAATATCTGGATAATATGATAGCTCTATTCCCAATTTTTTGAGAAATTTTCATACTGTTTTCCATAGTGGCTGTACTAATTTACATTCCTACAACAGTGTATGAGGTTTCCCTTTTCTCTGTATCTTCCCCAACACTTGTTATTTCTTTTTAATGATTGCCATCCTAAAAGATGTGAGGTAATATCTCATTGTGTTGTGTTTACATTTCCATGATGATTAGTGATATTGAGCATCTTTTCATATAGCTGTTGACCATGGGTATGTCTTCTTTGGAAAATGTCTGTTAAGATCCTTGGCCCATGTTTAAATCAGGTTATTCTTTTTGTTTTTGTTATTATTGAGTTGTATAAGTTCTTTATATATTTTGGACATTAACCCCTTTTCAGATGTATGATTTGAAAATATGTCTTCCCATTTGGTACTTTGCCTTTTCATTTAGTTTATGGTTTCCTGTGCTGTACAGAAGCTTTGTTATTTGATGTAGTCCAATTTGTTTATTTTTGTTCCCCTTGCCTTTGAAGTAAAATTTACAAAAATGTTACTAAGACGGACGTCAAAGAGCTTACCACCTATGTTTTCTTCTATGTATTTTATGGTTTCAAGTGTTACATTAAAGCCTTTACCAATTTTGAGTTAGTTTTTGTGTATGATTTAGAATCATGCCCTAGTTTCATTCTTTTTCATGTGGCTGTCTAGTTTTTGTGGTTCCATGCAAATATTAGGATTATTTCTTTTATTTCTGTGAAAAACACCATTGGGATATTGACAAGGATTTCATTGAATATATAAATTGCTCTAGGTAATATGGACATTTTAACAATGTTAATTCTTCTAGTCTATCAGCATGGAATATTTTCCCATTTCTTTGTGTCTACTTCAGTTTCTTTCAACAATGTCTTATAGTTTTCATTGTATAGTTGTTTTACCTTCTTGTTTAAATTTATCCCTAGCTATTTTATTCTTTCTGTTGGAACTGTAAATAATATTTTTTTAAAATTTTATATTTCTAATAGCTCATTCTTAGTGAACAGAAACACAACAGATTTTTAATAGTGATTTTATACCTGTCAATTTTACTGTATTCATTTATTTTCTACTAGTTTTTTTGGTGGAGTCTTTGGGGTTTTCTATATAAAATTATATAAAATTATGCCCTTCACAAATAGAAACCGTTTTATTCTTTCCAATTTGGATCTCTTTTATTTATTTATTTTTCTAGCCTAATGGTTTTTTTGCCTGGATAGGACTTAACAATACTTTGTTGAGTAGAGACAATGAAAGTGGACATCCTCATCGTGTTTCTGATCTTAGAGGGGAAATTTTCAACCTCCCACAATTGAATTGATGTTATCTGTGGAGTGGTCACATACAGACTTTATTATGTTGCACTACATTTTCTGTACACCTTGTTTCTCTATACCCTGGGCATGTGGAAAGCACTGAACATCCATATGAAGTTTTTGTATTCCCAGAAACACATATGAAGTATGTAAAGCCCCATTGGATATCTCATTTTCCAGTTTATCCTAATTTTTCTTGTCAGAATCTTGTTAGCTGTAGTTTAGGTGGCTGCAACATTAAACAATTGCCACTAATTGTTTTCTAAATTATCCATACAGTTAGGGCTGTTTCACAGAGAGAGCTCAGAGTCAGATCAAATAAAGCCAATTAGAATATGAGGCTTTCTAAGTTCTGTCAGATAGATCAAATAGTGACAATTTATTGGGGATAGGGCTATGATGGTGGTGGCGGGGAGCTTCTAACCCACTCTAACCCCTCAAGTGAAAGACTGCCAGAGGGCTGGCTTTTATAGCTACCATAGTGGAATTGCTGTGGATCTTCACAGATACTACTGTGCTAGGGAGAGGGAAGAAGACAAGTTAAAATTCCACAAAGCTCACTGTCTTTACCATGATCTTGGCTTTTTTCTTGTAAACTTTCTAGATTATTGCAAATTTAAGGGTAATTTGCAGAGTTCTGAATAATGTTTTCACAATTTTTATTCTCATTCTCATTGCATTTAGAGTATTTCATAAATACTTAATCTACCATTCTGGAAGGTTTTCTCTTTTTTTCTACAGCATATTCCTAAATATACAAATAAAGCAAACATTTGTTATGTGTGATTTGGATAATGACATCATTCACTAGTCATTCACATATATAAATCACAAAGTTATTGAATATCCTCACTAATTTAGATATTATTTGAAATAAAACACTTTGAGGGACATAAAATGTCCAAGTTTCTGAACATTTTACTTCCTTGCACAATTACCCAAAATAAGCCTAGGATTAAAAGGCTTTTATTTAGCATCACCTAAGTATCTTGAAATGGTGTGCTTTACATATTGGAACTATATAATTCTGATTTGAACCCCAGGATTCTCACATCTAATCCCAACAAAACTTTCCTGAACAAACTATTTTAGTCCTATCTTAGGTTATGTTTTTTTTGTACAGGGTGGACCAAAAGGTTGTCTACAGTTTTTCACGTGAAAAAACAGGAGGATCCAAGATGGCTGCAGAGTAGCTGGAAGCCCCATCCACTTGCTCCCAGACCCAGCCCAGTCTTGCACCTAAACCACAGAGCAACCAACTCAAAAATCCACCAGAAAGTGAATGAAAATGTCTGTGAGAATGAGAGTACATGCACAGACAAGAGTATGGGGAGTGTGAAGAGCGGGCAAGAGCCTACCCACCTGCAGGGCACTTGGGAGCAGGCAGTCCAGACTCTCCTAGCAGAGCAACTGCATCCACTGTAGCTCAACCCACACTTCTGGCTGTGCAGAGTTGAGGCACCTGTGGAGTGGCACAGGGGCCACAAGCCCCAGGAGTGGAGAGAGACAGCTGGGGAGGTGCGGGCTACAGAAACAGCATGGTGGGAGCAGACCCAACTGAGGCTGAGAATAACTGGAGGGAGTGGTGAGGACACCTGCCCTGTGTTATAGTATCACTGTGGGACTCTTCCCAGTGCCATCCAGGAGACATCCAGAGACAAACTCTTCCTAAAACTGTTGGAGGCCATGACAGGTTGTGGCCAACACTGACTGAGAGTGATTTTTAGTGATTTGGGGGGAGGTAGAGTGTGTGGAGAACAGGACCCCCAGGCTTGGTGCTGCGGCTGGTGCTGCAGCATGGGGACCACACAGAAACTCTTTTAAGGAACCAGGTGCTTGTGTGTGCATGTGCACACACACAGCCACCTGCAAACCAAGAACTCAGAGGAATGAAATCATGCTGAAGGGACTGTGGGACCAAACACAGGACAGCTGGCAAGCAGGGGACTGTACAGCATGGAGAGTTCAGCTTGTGTCTCTGGTAAAGGAGTGGCAGGCTGGGGACTGGATGCAAGGAACTGAACACCTAAGATTTGCTTCAGCAAAGACTGCTGAGCCCAACCCCCACTGTGGGGATTACAGGCTCTGCAGATCAGTGAGGCCAGGCTCAGGAGTCCCCTGCTAGTCACATTTCCGCAGGGCAAAGCAAGAAAAGCTCTGCAAGGGCCCTTTACCAGACATTATGAGCTACACTGTTCCACAGGATCAGGGCCAAGATATAAGAGACAGGTGCAAAAAGGAGTGTTCGGGTCTTTGTCCAGCCTCCGTACCTATACAGAGCTGCTGTCTGCACCAAGCAGTGAAGAGCTATCCCTTTTTCACAGATTGGCCCTTCACAGGAAACAGACAGCTAGTTCACCAGAAACCATACAAAATTGGAAAGAATCTGGGACAGACCAAGATGTGTGGTGGGGGGCAGAGAAACACTCCCATCATCTTCCCTGACTGAACAGTGCCCCGCCCCCCGCAGGGGTGACACAGGGTTCCCAGCTCTGGAGGCAGGTGGAAGAGGCACTGGCAGTCCTCTCAGGTCATCAACTGAACCACTTCTGGACCCTGGACTGATGGAAAGCTGGCAGGGTAGAACAATGGGGGCCAGCCAAACCTGAAGCAGACAGCCACAGTCTGTGGATTGCTTATAGTCTCGAACAGGCTGCCTAGGGTCAGACTAGGACATCATCTGACATTACCAGGGGAGGGTCCAGAAGGAAAAGACAGTGGCAAATCTGGACTCTGCTGAGATGAAATCCACCATAGTCTTCTTTATTATTTTCTTTTCTGCATAGCTTTTTAATATTCATTTATTTTCCTTCAAGTTTGTTTCTATTATTTCATTAGTTTTTTAAATTTTAGTTTATTTCAAATCTCATATTTTGCTCCTCCCTTGCCTTACTCCATTTCACCTTCTTCCTTCCCTTCTTATTTTTGTTTTAAATTTTATTTTTTCTCTTGCTACAACTTGTTTCTATTCTACACTCTTACTATTTATCCCTGCTCCAGACTCTCAAAACAATTTTCCTTGTCATTAGTCATTTCACATTACTTTTCCTGTTCTTTTTGTTTTTTTAAAGATTTTTTTAATTTATTTTTAGAGAAAGGGGAAGGGAAGGAGAAAGAGAGGGGGAGAAACATCAATGTGTGGTTGCCCCCTAATGGGGACCCGGCCTGCAACCCAGGCATGTGCCCTGACTGGGAATCAAACCAGCAATCCTTTGGTTTGCAGGCCCATATTCAATCCACTAAGCTACACCAGCCAGGGCACTTTTCCTGTTCTTAAAGTACTGTTATTCTCTCTCCATCTTTATCAATCTTTTTTCATTGATTGTTGATATCTGGTGGTTGTTGCATTTCTTCAATTTTATTTCTAGATCTTCACTAGTTTTGTATTTCAAATCTCAAATTTTAACATTCCCCTCTCCCACTCCATTTTTCCTCCTGCCATGTCTTTTTTTCATTTAAAATTTTAAATTTTCCTGGTCTTAGCCTGCTTTCCATTCTTCACTCTTAGTTTTCCTTCTCCCTCTGTCCTCTCAAAATCATTTTTCTTTCTTCTAGACATCTCATAAGCCTTTCTTTCTTTCTTTTCTTGTTATTCCCATTCCATCTATATTAGTCTTTGCTCATTTGTTATTTATACTACTGTGGTGGACCTTTTTCTCCATTTTGGTTCCTATTTTTTTAATTATATTTTTTAAATATTTGTGTAAACATAATACTATACTATTCCCCTTTCTTATTCCATTCTGCCTTCTTCCCTCCCTTTTTTATTTATAATGTGAATTTTTTCTTTCTTTTTTTTGCCTTGATTCTATTCCCTACTCTTATTTCTCCCCCCACAACCCTCTCAAAATAATTTTTCTTTCAGTCAGTCATCTCATATTTGTTTTTCCTTTCTTATAATAGTCTCAATCTCTTTACACCTTTATTAATATTTGCTTGTTTGATGTTGATAGTGTGGTTGTGGGTAGGGGTTATTTTTGCAAGTGTGGGTTTGGTTCCAAGGTTATTTCATTTGGTTCTGGCAGCAGCTGTAGAACAGTATACAAAACATTGTGGGTAGTGTGACTCTCAGTCAGCCAAATGGAGGGAAGAACCCACCAAAGAATTACTAACAACCAAAACCCTATTACAACCAAAGAGCCTGCATAAATGGCATAAAGGACATCCGAGAGCATCAAGTCAGTAAATCAAGGAAACTGAACCACTGAGTCCCACAGGTCTCCTACTTCAGAAGGTCACACCACAGACAGGGAGTCAAAGTAGACCAAACTAATATGCCTAAACAAACAAGAGTCCCCTAAAAAAGGAGACAAAAAAGCAATCCCCAATTGAAAGGAATGCAGGAATCCCCAGCAAGAGTGCTAAATGAAATAGAGGTGAGCAAATTATCAGACACTGATTACAAAATAATGGTAATAAGGATGCTCAAAGAGCTCAGTGAGAACTACAAGGAACTCTATGGGAGCTACAGGTACTTACTGGAAACTACACCATCATGCAAAAGGACATAGAAACTATCAGTAGATAGAGCAAGGAGGAAATTATAGGGCAGGAGGAGGCCCTTTGAAGGCAACTGTGAGGCTGATGTGGCCCCTGGTGAAAATGAGTTTCACACCCTGCCCTATAGGATCCACCAAAATACTACTCAAACTAGGAGAACTGGGCAAAATAGAAGGATACAAAGTCAATATTCAGAAATCAAATGCATTTTTGTCCACCAACAATGAAATATCAGACACAGAAACTGGGAAAAATCCCATTTTCTATAGCAACAAGAAAAATAAAGTAGGTAGGAAAAAACTTAACCAGAGGGGGTAAAAGATCTGTATATGGGGAACTACAGAGCACTGAAGAGAGAAATTGAGGAAGATACAAATAAATGCAAGTATATGCCATGTTCATGGATTGGAAAAATTAACATAATTAAAATGTCCATAGTGCCCAAAGCGATCTATAGATTCAACACAATCTCTATTTAAATACCAGTGTCATATTTCACAGAGATAGAACAAATATTTCAAAAATTTATATGGAACAAAAAGACCCTGAATAACCTCAGCAATCTTGAGAAAGAAGAAGAAAGTAGAAGGGATCACAATACTTGATATCAAACTGTATTACAAGGCTACTATAATCAAAATAGTCTGGTACTGGCACAAGAACAGACACAAAGATCAATGGAACAGAATAGAGAGCCCAGAAATAAACCCATGTTTCTATAGTCAATTAATATTTCAGAAAGGGGGCAGGATCATAAAATAGAGTAAAAAATAACCTCTTCAATAAATGGTGTTGGGAGATCTGGACAGGTACATGCAAAAAAATGAAACTCAACAACCAATATACAAATTTTACACACCAGAATAAACTCAAGAATAAAAAACTTAATTATAAGTCATGACACCATAAAAATCCTAGTAGAAAACATAAGCAGTAAAATTTTAGATATCCCACATAGCAATATTTTTACCACTATATCTCCTTGGGCATAGGTGACAAACACAAGGACCTCCACCTTGTTTTATCTGGCCCAGCACCTTGTTTCAACCCAACAGCAGCACTGAGCTCTCACTTAACTGTTAAGAAGTACTTACATTTATACAGTCCTAAAATTACATTCAGCCCTTTGAAAGCAACAGTGAGGCTGATGTGGTTCCCGGTGAAAATGAGTTTGACACCCCTGTAAGGACAAGGGAAATAAAGGAAAAAATAAACAAATGGGACTACATCAAATTAAAATCTTTTGCACAGCTAAAGAAAACATCAACAAAATGGAAAGTGATCCAACCACACAGAAAGTATTTTTTCCAATGATACCTCAGACAAGGGTTTGATCTCCAAAGTATAGAAAGAATTCATAAGACTCCACATCAGGAAGACAATCCAACTTAAAAATGGGCAAAGGACCTTAATAGACACTTCTCCAAGGAGGACATACGGAGCATATATAGATACATGAAAGGATGCTCAGCATCACTGGCCATTAGAGAGGTGTGAATTAAAACCACAATGAGATACCACTTCACACAGATCAGAACAGCCATCACTAACAAATCAACAAAGTACAAGTGCTGGTGAGGACGTGAAGAAAAGGGAACCCTAGTACACTGTTGGTGAGAAGGCAGACTCGTATAGCCACTGTGGAAAACAGTATGGAATTTCCTCAAAAAACTAAAAGTGTAACCACCTTTTGACCCAGCAATTTCACCATTGGGATTACCATACTTTCAGGAATATAAGATGCACCTGACCATAAGACGCACCTAGGTTTTAAAGGAGGAAAATAGGGAAAATGTTTTGAAGCAAAAAATATGATAAAATATTTAATAACTTGTGACCCTGCTCCACCACCGCCTGTCCCCCACTGACAGCAAGCCCAGTAAGCTATATTCAGACTATAAGATGCACCCCTATTTTCCTCCCAAATCTGGAGGGAAAGGTGGGTCTTATAGTCCAAAGTAGGGGTATACCCTAAGAATCCTGAGACTCCAACTGAAAAGAACCAATGTACCCCTATGTTCATAGCAGCTTTATTTATAATAGCCATGTTCTGGAAATAGCCTAAGTGTCCATCAGTAAATGAGTGGATCAAAAAACTGTGGTAAATTTTCATGATGGAATACTAGCCAGAAAGAAAGAAGGAACTCCTACCTTTCATGACAGCATGGATGGAACTGGAGAGCATTATGCTAAGTGAAATAAGCCAGGTGGTGAAAGACAAATACCATATAATCTCACCTGTAAGAGGAACCTAGTGAACAAAACAACAAATGAGCAAAATAGAACTAGAGGCATGGAAACAAAGAACAGACTGACAGTGACCAGAGGAAATGGGGGAGGGAGTAAGTGTGTCAGGAAGAGGAAGTACAAGTCAAGGAACATGTGTGAATGACACATGGACATGGACGATAGTGTGGGAATTGACTGTGAGAGTGGGGGCTGGACTGAGCAGAGGACAGCAAAGGGAGAAAAATTGACACAACTGTAAAAGAACAATAAAGTATTTATTAAAAACAATAATTAATATATAATACAAGAATAAACTCTTGTGTACTCACAACTATACACCTACATTTGCCTACCCCTGTATAGTCACTACAAAAATATTATTGCCTTCCCTCAATCCTCCAAAATGTCCCTGAACTAATAAATTAATATCTACTATTTTGTGCACACATACTTTGTATCAAGCACAGTTCTAAATTCTCATTGCATATAATAATGTAATACAACAATCATGAGATAATTATTCAGAAGTGTTAAATAACTTGGCAGAAATTTCCTAGCTACTGAGGGCTAGTGTCAAGATTTAAACCCATACTCTACAATTCAAAGCCAATATTGCAAACCTCTCTGCAGTTATGCATGCAGATAAAATATGCCCCCAAGAGATTATGCCCAGTAAACAGCACTACTGTCATATCCATTTTCCTGAACAAAATTATCGTCACCATTCTCAGGTGAATGGAACAACCCATATGAGTGACAAGGCTACAGAAGACATATCTCTAGGGTTTGACTTAAACCTATCAGGGTAAGTAGCTGCAGGTACATCATGCTCTGGATTCCACAGTAACAGTCATTTGCACTGGAAATGTGTCTGGGGAGAGAAAGTTTTGGGTCAGAAGACTTTGGTATATTACACATATGAGCAACTTGTCAGGGCATTACTCTCTCAGCGACATGTATTGTACATGATGCAATTGGTAGTTGTAGTCCTAACAGAAGTAGGCTTGGGAAACGTAAGCAACACATGAATTAAATCCTCATCTGATTATATTATATCCACAGGAATCCCCCAATGACTGTCAAGGGAAAACCCAAGTTTGTAAACACTTTCTTCAGTGTTCTGTGTCCCTTGTGCAGCAAAACCATAGGGGAGCAATTAAAGCTACACCTGAAAAGGAGCAGCATGTTTTTCACGGACTGCTGGGGGTTGAAGTTTGCCACATGCTGTGTTCCAAGGGGATAGAACCTGTCTGCATGAGATTCCTTTAGGACATGTTCTCCACACAGTCATCCCTGCATTTTGCATTATTTGAATCACATTTGCTTGTCTGTGAAAACCTCTCACCAAAGCCACTGAATCATAAACATGCTACATAATTTTCTAAAACACACTGCAATGTGATTCATACACTCAAGGGCAAAATAGGGTATTAAATCAATGTCAGGCTTTGTGTTTTCTCCTCAGGTTTCATTCTGCAATAGAACTATTTAGCTTGAAGATATTTTTGTACTTTGAAGAGCAACCTTGAAACTGACAAACTAAAGGAGGTCAAGGGGGTACCACAGATTGTATTTGTATGTTTATGCATGTATGTGAAATATTGTGTATGTGTACATATAGTATATGTGTACAGAATAGGAAAATGAAAATAAGAATTTGTATTAATAGATGCCTTCTATTAATTGTCAAATTGTATTATAGGTACTCATGTTACAGCATATATATTTTTAATGAATGATATAACTAGTCTATAAACTCTATAAATATATGATCTTATTTGTTCTTATATTTCTAGCATATAGAACAATATATGAGGCACAATATATAATATTTTAATGAGTAAAATAATTCACAATTTAAAATATATATTTGTAATAAGCATGAAACAAATATTCCTAATTTATAGATGAGTTCATGGAGTTTCTTTTGCTGTTAAGAAACTTACTGTTAACTATTCATCCTGCTAGTAGTGGCAGATCTCTCTCTAAATGAGCTCTCATTTTTAAAGGGAATTGTAATCACCCAATCTGTTCAGCAGGAAGTTAACAGGATAGTGAATGGGATGCTTCTAGACATGGTTAAGCATATATTTCAGATCCTTTTGAAATGTATATCCCTAACTCTTCAATTAAATAAGATGATACCCTTTGGAATTGAGGTGGTACATAACCAGATTAGATAATCCATCAATGGAATAATTGCAAACTATTTTTATACCTTTAACATTGCTTATACTTTACCCCACACAAAATGCCCTTACTTTTATGTTAGAATCCCACCTGTACTCCAAAGTCCAATTCAGAGTATACTTCATCATATAACCTTTCCTAACCAATCAATACTGAAAGCTATTTTCTAACAGTACCTCTAATATTTGGCACACATTTGCAACTCACAATTTTGATCAATTAACTAACCAAATATATTCTTTTCTTTAACTTTTTGTATAAAAAAACCTTAATATATATTAAGGTTTCACTCTTGTGATGGTTAATTTTATCCATCAACTTGGCGAGACCACAATACCCAGATATTTAGTCAAACATTATTCTAGGTATTTCCATGAACATATTTGTAGATGATATTAACATTTAAATCAGTAGACTTTGAGTAAAGTGCATCACCTTCCATTGTGTGGATGGGGTGCATTCAATCAGTGGAAAGCCTTAATAGAGAAATGCCTGACCTCACTGGAAGAAGAAGATACTCTGCCAGCAGGTGCTCTTCAGATTTGAACGGCAGCTCCTCTCTGGCCTCCAGCTGGCCAGACTACCTGCAGAGTTTAGCTTTACCAGCCCCAACAACCACATGAGCCAGTTCCTTAAAATAAGTTTTTCTCACACCTGTTTCCATGGAGAATCCTGACTAAAAGAGTTATTAACTAGAATCTTGTACTTTTTTATACAAAGTTCTGATTATCACATTTTTTGTATTCCTTAAGGATCCTTCTTCCTTAAATATTTACAACATAAATACTATGAACTCTCAAATAAAGGGCATCAGCACAGCATATAATAATCATTTTGGACATATTTTCTGAATGAATGACATTTTCACACTCCAGTAATGTACCTAACAACTACTTTTGTTACTAAATTGCTGGTCAAGACCCTGAAACTTATATTTTTAAGGTGTCTAACTTAGGACCAGAGAGTAACTTTGGTATAAGGAGAATGAATATTATTCAACCCTTAGGAAAGAATACATAGTTCATTACTATCCATTAAAGTGATATTATTATGTCATTACTAAATACAGATGACTAATTCCAAACAATTTCTATTTAACCCTGGCTGGTGTGTTGCAGTGGACTGGGTACTAGCCTGTGAACCAGAGGGTCTCCAGTTCAAGTTCTCGTCAGGGCACAGGCCTGGGTTGCAGGCCAGGTCCCTGGTGGTGGGTATGTGAGAAGCAACCACATATTGATGTTTCTCTCCCTCTCTTTCTCCTTCTCCTCTCTTTAGAAATAAATAAGTAAAATCTTAAAAGTAATAATAATTTCTCTTTACATAGTAGTACATTTTCTGGTTGCTACCTTGGTTTTGAAATAATTTCTATTATATTAGTGCTGTCAGTGTTTTTAAAAAGTCTGTTAATGATAAGGAAAAGTTAGATAATGGTGGTATACTAGAGTATGGGGAACAAATGTAGGCTTACAATTGTTCATATAAAAATATATATAATACAAGAATAAATTCTGTGTTTTGCATACTCACAACTGTAAACCAGTTTTGTCCAACCCTGTGTAAAGAAAGCAAAAGAATGGAAAATTTAGCCCTTGTATTTCTTTCACAGAAAGTGGCCTTCAATTATAAATTCAAACATAAAAATTCACAAGGCCTGATGAATTAGAAACAAATTGCATTGACATTGAAGTAACAGGCAGTTTAAATTATACCTCAACATCTTAAAAATGTGTTAGATATACAAAGTGAAAAGAAAATTCTTTGGTGTCAAAATATAAATATTAAACACCAGTTACAGTGTTAACCATCACTCCTTGAAGCTTTTATACAACAATCAGATTATCTCAGAAATCTTAATGACTAGTTTGAAGACAAGAAGTCTTTAAGCAATTTTACAATATCACCCTTTGGCTGTATCCTCTATTTCATGATATGACATAAAAGAACTCATCTTATCATCTTAACTTTAAAGTAAAAAAAAAGTTATTTTCTCAACTGATCTTATTGGTACAAATACATCCAGTGGATTTTATCATCTCCACATGCCGAGTCTTCCATAGACGCACATAGAGCTTCTCTGCTCAATGGCATGCTGATAGATATTTAATGACTGGGTCTCAAAACAAGTTCCAATTTGTAGCATCCCAAATTCTTTGGTGAAATACTCCATCACAGGTGATTTCTACCAGTATGTGGTCACTGAATTTGGAATGGGAAAGAGATGAGCGAGTCAGCTCTCAAGAACCAGCATGAGTTGGTATCAGGACATCATTGCCCACTGGCCATCAGCACTCCTATGTCTTAAATTATGATTAGTTGGTTACACAAAACAGCCCTGCTTAATCAGTCACAAACATACCATTTTGGCAATTCGATTTACTTCTTTTTTTTTGAGGCTTTACTGTAATCTGTCTGATTTGTCACATGTTAGCATTCCCAATTCCAATGAGTCTGATAAGTCTCTAGCAGATTTAAGCATTAAATATGATAATAGCAGCAACATGGCAGCACAATTACATAATACTTTACATTTTATAAACCACTATACATAGGTTATCTCACATTTCAATTTCCCTTCAAATTACATATTATTCTGATATTATATAAGCAAAATTACACTTGTAAAGGTCAAAGTACTTACCTTAGATGACTAGATGAGAAAGGACAAGGTCTCATGAAACCAAAAGAGATAAATTACTAAAGTAGCCAGGAACACTGCTGATGAACAGGCCTGAATTTCCAAATTTAATATAACACCAGTAAAAATTGTATAGTCCCTGCTATATACAACAAAGTATGATATTGGTAATATCTGGAAATTCATTCCCAACAGGCATGTTCGCCCGCAGCATTTTAGACATTTAGAGAACAGGCCAATAACTAAATACCAGACATTACGTGTGTGTCCATATTTGAAGTAACTCATATAATTTCTGCAATAGTATAGGTTACACATTATTTTATCCAGCTGATAGGTAGGAAGACAAAGAAACAATCCTAGCAATAACTGATGAAGGAATCATCCCTAAATTTGTATAACTTTATATTCTATGAATTCTTTTTCCTTATACTTTATTGGTTCTTTCTCTTAAAGATATTGGGTTAGTCAAAAGGTTTGTTTTTTCCCCATAACATGGCTCTAGAAGTGCTTGGTTGTTTTTGACTTCATTTGAAAAAAATTTGTTAGATTGTGTGGTGACAGCTATCCTATCAGTGTGCATTAAAAAAAAACTTACCAAAATTGATGAATTTTTGTGTAGCCATTTTAATATTGAAAATGGAAGAAAACAGACAACATTTTCAGCATATTATGCTTTATTACTTCAAGAAAAGTAAAAACACAACTAAAACACAAAAAAAGAAATGATTTGTGCAGTGTACAAAGAAGGTGCTGCGGTTGATCGAACATGTTAAAAGTGTTTTGTGAAGTTTTGTGCTGGAGATTTCTCTCTTGATGATCCACAGTCTGGTAGACCAGTTGAAGTTGATAGTGATCAAAGCAAGGCATTAACTGAGAACAATCAATGTTATAGCAACACAGGAGATAGTCAACATACTCAAAATATCCAAATCAGTAAAGTTATTGATGAAAATGAAAAATGTGTCTTATTTTATGGAAAAAAACATAAGGACTTTTTTACAAATTCCCAATAGAAATGTTTTATTATCAACTTAGAAGTCAGTAAGAGGTATTTTCTCATCTCAGAGAAAAATCAGCCTTGGTCTAACCACTTAGAGTCAATATTCAGAAGAAGACACCAAGGAATCAATACAAAATTAACTGGATTTCTCTACTTTAAGTTACACTTCTAGGTCCAAATTGTCACCTATATTGTGCAGATTTTTCTGCACATGCTTGCTTTTTCTTTCATGTTTATCATAAATTGGCCAAGCATAACCAAAGAAGAAACAAAAATACTATATCATTAACTTTTTGATAGATGATTTATTTTGTATACTTTGAATTAATTTTAAATGCCATAAAATTATAAAACAGAATATAGTGAATCACACAGTTTGTGAAACATTTAAAACTGAGCATTGAACACACAACTAGAATACACTGTAACAAAGGAGGTGTCAGAAAGATAGCCAGGTTACCCACAAAGAAGCAGGCACACACAAATTGAGAATCTTTGACCTCATTCAGGTGCAGCAAGCCAAAGGATGGAGGACCAGGCACAATGTCAGAACTAACTACGTCAAGCTACTTTATCACTTGTCTTGCCAAGGCTCTGCTTGCAAAAAGAGGAAATGATATCCAAATATCAGATATCTCAGAATGATTTAAAGTCACTAAATTAAAGCTTCCTATTCAGATTTTTCTTATCAATAATGCTTTTTACTAGAATTTCTGGAACTATTTGACTTACAATGTGTTAAAATTGTATATTCATTTTACAACACAATGAAAGTCTGAATTTTTCTAATACATTCTGTCAGAGTTTACTGGGAATCATATTGAAACTATAAAAAAATAGTAATATAGATAAGATTTAAAATGATTGCAAAATGTATAAAAATTATACTTATCTTAAATTGGATAATATAGATTTATTGTAGGTGCACAGAATAAAAAGATGATACAGAAAATAGTATAGAAAAATAATTTTGTCTTGGATTAAGAAAGTCAAGATATGGAGTCAAGATTCCTTGGAAAAGACACTGGATTCTACAAATGCCATTTTAACTAATGATTTGTAACCCACAGTTTCTCATAAATATCTAAGTATCAAGTTTTATATGTCATAGTTAATATTGCCACTCATGGGTAATGGGAAAGTTTTTTTTTACATTTTTACTTCTTACCCTTAATAAATATAATCAATGTGCATAGAATAAAATTTAGACAATTCAAGGAAAAAGAAGTATTAAACTAATAAATGATCCTACCACCAGAGACACTTCTGTTAGATTTTGGTATCTATGTTGGAAACTTTATATCTCCCAATCTATATAACCTTGTATGAGATTATTGAAAACCAGAATACAGTGTTTGAAATCTGCCTTCCCCCTCAGCAATGTGTTTTCAAATGCACATTTCTGTGTCACAGTTATCAATGACTACAGTAACTCATCTTGTAGACACACAGTAATATATTTTACCAACCTGCTATTCTTGGATAACTCAGTCATTTTCAAAGTTCCATAAGCATGAACACATGGTAGTTATATTTCTATATATCTTTGTATATTATTATTATGTTTTTTATTTTAGATAAAGTAGAAGGGAGGGAGAAAGAGAGGTAGAGAAATATCAGTGTGTGGTTGCCTCTTGCATGCCCCCTACTGGGACCTGGCCTGTATCCCAGGCATGTGCCCTGACTGGAAATTGAACCTGTAACCCCTTGGATCGCAGGCTAGTGCTCAATCCACTGAACCACACCAGCCAGGGCAGTGTATTATTTTTTTTATTGTTTTTCAAGTACAGGCATCTCTATTCTTCTTTCATCACTTCCCCTTGTCCCACCCATCCCCACCTCCCACTCTCAATCCTACCCACTTAGTGTATTTATATATCATTTCTTTAGCATAACATCTAAGAATTAGAATTGATTAAGAAAATAGACATTTAAAAAATTTTTGATACACATAAATTCTCTCCTTAAAAAGTTGTAATAACTGTTAAAAACAAGAAAACAGGACCCAAATAGAGTCCCTTATACTACGACCCACCCCACCAGACTAAGACTTAATTACAATTTTGGTTTTCTAATATATAAACATTTAAATCAGTCAATCAGGACTCACCTGATCAGCACTAGTTGAGTAGTCTATGTGATGAACCCCAGCCATCCCCAAAAGTAGTCTATGTGATGAACCCCACCCAACCCACTTTTCTGCCCACTGTAACTTTCTTGTACCTGCTCCCTTCTGCCTACGAAGGTCTATCATTTTGTACAGCTCCTCAGAGCTCCTTTCTATCTGCTTCATTGGATGCTACCCAATTCAAATATAGTTTTGTTCAAATAAATTCTTAAAAAAATTAATATGCCTCAGTTCATCTTTTAAAAGAAGGAACTGAAGGAGACCCCCTGTGGCCCCCAGGAGCAACAAGCAAGTAGGTGAAGGTGCCTGTTGAGCCCCTTAAGCTCACTGCTTTTTTGCTGCTTCTGCAGGTCATGTGTGAGTCCCACCTGGATCCTAACTCTGAAGTTCTGCCTTATGAGCTTTCAGATTGTATTTGAGCACTTCTCTTTTTCTGGACTGGGTCTGACTTATCCAGTGGGCTGGATTCAGGGTCAACGTGGAAATTAGACTGGGTCAAGTGTGAGGCCTCTAGTGAATAAAATGTTGTTTCATAGCTGAACAAGTAGATTAACCTTACCAAAGATAATCTTGAAATATAGTAGAGGTCTTTAAGCCTAGACAAGCTTATCCATTTATGAAAGTGTCCTAGAGAAAAGGGGGTCTCAAAAGCACTCACTATGAATGGTAAAGGAAAAATCATGTTTCTACTTCTACTGTTTCTGGTAATTAGGATAAGACCTGCTAGTACACCCACCTGTACCAGAGCATACTGACAGAATCCGGGGAAAACTGGAACAAGGCAGCAAACAGCGAGAATTCATAACAAAATCAGTTCTCCAAGATCTCTGTTTGTAGTGCCTGGTCAAGAAAGGACAGTAAAATTACACTTTTTCCCTTTCTTTTCAATTTTGAACTGGAAGGCAACAAAAGTTGTAAGAATTAGATCTTTAAATCATAACTTGTGAATTTTCTTTTGGGTTCCCAGTGGTGCTTCCTCCTTTCTGAGGGAAAACTATCACCTTCTTGTTTTGTGCTCTGAGAACTTGCCTTGGTAACCTTCAGGGTGGGGATCCCTAAAATTTTGCTGGACAGAAAAGTAGAGTGTACCCCATTTGTGCCTAGGTTCTTACCAACTATTTCCAGCTCTCAACAGAATTGTCTTTCTTTTTAAAAAAATTATCTTGAAGAGGCTCTAGGTCTTTGGAACTTAGTACCTTTTGCACCCTCTTTGGGGATGTCTCTTGCATTGTTCAACAGTGTCAGGAATATTTACTGTTTGTCACAATTGAAACCTGACAATACATTTAAAATAGTATTTCTCATCAGTAGATAAGCGGATAAAACAACTATGGAATAATTACACAATGTAATACTACTAAGCTATAAAAAAGAAAACTTTACCCTCTGTGACAGTGTGGATGGACCTTGAGAACATTATGCTAAGTGAAATAAGCCAGTCAGTGAAGGGACAAATACCGTATGATTTCACTTATATGTGGAATCTAATGAACAAACTGAACTAACAAGCAAAACAGAGACAGACTCATAGGTGGAGATTAGATGACATCTGAGGAGGGGGAAGTAAAGGGAGTAAGGACTGATCAAAAAGAAAAAAGGACTCATGGTCATGGACAACAGTGGTGATAGCTGGGGGAGGGGGGTAAAAGGGGACTAAATGGTAATGGAGAAAATACAATAAAGAGTAAATCAAAAATAAAATATGTACTCAAAAATATATAAAAGTATTTTATACTCTAAGCTAAAATATAACTATGTACTCATTAAAAAAGATAACCATTCTATAGCCCTTTGACTCTAAGAATCCTTCCAGAATCATACAACTCTAGATGTAAATAGAATAATCCTTTGATTTTTATATGAGTTGAAGATTTCACTGACATAAGGAAGTAAATGGAGGATAATGTCATTGGATGGGAGTTCAGCCCCTTGATAATACTGAAGCTGCAATCCAATTTTTGGGGGGAATTAAAATCAAAATTATAAGGTATAAAAATGTCAAAGCATTATGTGTACATATGAAACTAATATAATAATGTATACTGACTACACTTAAATAAAAAAATAAAAGCAACTTTATGTCCTTATCTTACAATTATTTGCAAAGCCAGAAATTCGGCTCTAGGGACAATTCTAAGCTCATGTACATTTACCATCCCTCAAACCTCTCCTATGCATCTCAAAATGCTTATAGATACTTTAAAACATCAGAACTTTGGAAACAGAACTGTCCTGCTCTAAAGAAAATGACAGAAAAATATAAATAGTAATTATTTTAGACTTCTAATAAGAGACAGAAATACCCTAAAACTCATAGGAGAAAACTTGCATTCTTTCTATGTCCCTTAAAGATGTGAATCTTACAATGTCTTTGAAATATAAATTCCCCAGGAAGTAAGTAAAACACTGCCTACAATCACAGAAGATAAAAGGTAAATGAAAGAGAAGATGCTTTTTTAAAATACAGATTATTATAAAAGCACCCTTGCTGAAAATCTAGTCCACAGCCTTTGTGAAATTACATTTAAGTCCTCAGTTAGCAATGTCAATAGGTTCTTGGAAATGCAGCAAAATGATGCATAATGATTACAATTGCACAGCCTAATAGATAGAAACAAGAGTTAAGTCCCTGGGGAATTTTATTAATGTTATAACAAAATGATGTTAAATGAAACAATATCATTCTAGGACCTGCCACATGTGTCAAGAACAAATAAAAATGTTAAAGGTTTCTTTCACAAATATTAGAAAAAGCTTTAATCTATTGTCACTTAATCAAGTAACTTTAACTTATCCATCTGCCAAAAACACAATTTTGATCTAAGTATTCTTTTATAAACTAGTGAGTTTTGTATTATTACACCTGCCTCCTGGCTAAAATTTTAAAATAAAAGCTATAAGATCTCTGTTTTCATCTAGCTGTGTGTGTATGCATATGTATATGTGTATACATATACACATATATACTCTAAATGTGTCATATTTTTTCTACCTCTGAATGGTATTACCAAAATTAATTTATCAAGACCTCTATTTAGACTTCCAGCCAAGATGGAGGTGTAGGCAGATACACTTTTCCTCCTACCACAACCAAGAGAAGGACAACAATAAATTTAAAAAAAAAACAACCAGATCTGCCAGAAAATTGAACTGTATGAAGTCCAACAACCAAGGAGTTAAAGAAGAAACATCCATCCAGACTGGTAGCAGGGGCAGAGATGAGCAGTAGGGGTGGAGGAGACGTGCAGAAAGGCAGTGGCTGGATGGCAGGTGGTGACTGGTGGTCCCACATTTACATGCAGATAAACCAGATGGAACAACTGGGGAGTGAGACAGACTGTGTAACTCAGGGTTCCAGTGTGGGGAAATAAAGCCTCAAAACTGCTGGCAGTAAAAACCTGTGGGGGTTGTGGTGGCAGACAAAACTCCCAACTTCACAGGAGAGTTCGTGGGAGAGACACACAGTGTCTGGGAACATACACAAACCCACCCACCTGGGAATCAGCACCAGAAGGGCCAGATTTACTTGTGAGTAGCAGGGGAAGTGACTGAAAGCAGCCAAGAATGGAACAAGCAACATTGTTCTCTTTCTGACACTTCCCCCACAGACAGTGGCACAATTAGGCTAGGTGAGTTGTACCACCCTGGTGATCACCTAAGGCTCTGCCCCTTACAACCTAACAGGTATGCAGAGACAAAAAAAAAAAAAATATATATATATATATGGCCCAAATGAAAGAGCAGAACAAATTCTCCAAAAATAGAATGAAGCAATGAAGAGAGGGCCAACCTATCAGATGCAGTTTGAAACACTGGTAATCAGGATGCTTAAAGAAATAGTTGAGTATGGTTGCAAAATAGAGGAAAAAGTGAAGGCTATGAAAGTGAAATAAAGAAAAATATATAAGGAACCAAAAGGGAAGGGAAGAAAATTGGGACTCAAATCAACGATTTGGAGCAGAAGGAAGAAATAAATATTCAACCAGAACAGAATGAAGAAATAAGAATTAAAAAAAAAAATGAGGCTTGGGAACCTCTGGCACAACTTTAAATGTTCCAACATCTGAATCAGAGGGGTGCCAGAAGGAGAAGAGGAAGAGTAAGGAATTGAACACTTATTTGAAAACATAATGAGGAGAATTTCCCCAATCCGGCAAAGGAAACAGACTTCCAAGAAGTCCAGGAAGCTCAGAGAGTCCCAAAGAACTTGGACCCAAGAAAGCACAAACCAAGGCACATCATAATTACGTTAGCCAAGATTGCAGATAAGGAGAGAATCTTAAAAGCACAAAGAGAAAAGGAGACAGTTACCTACAAAGGAGTTCCCATAAAAGTGTCAGCTGATTTCTCAAAAGAAATTTTGCAGGCAAGAAGGGGCTGGAAGGAAGTATTTGAAGTCATGAAAGGCAAGGACCTACATCCAAGATTACTCTATTCAGCAAAGCTTTCATTTAGAATGGAAGGGCAGATAAAGTGCTTCCCAGATAAGGTCAAGTTAAAGGAGTTCATCATCACCAAGCCTTTATTATATGAAACTTTAAAGGGACTTATCTAAGAAAAAGAAGATCAAAACTATGAACAGTAAAATGACAACAGACCCACAACTATTAACAACTGAATCTAAAAAAAGAAACAAATACAAAAACAAACTAAGCAAACAACTAGAACAGGAACAGAATCACAGAAATGGAGATCATATGGAGGTTTTTCAGCAAGGAGAGGGAGGCAGAAGAATGAGGGGAAAGGTACAGGGAATAAGTAGCATAAATGGTAGGTACAAAATAGACAGGGGGAGGTTAAGAATAGTATAGGAAATGGAGAAGCCTAAAAACTTATATGCACGACCCATGGACATGAACTTATGTGTGGGAATGATGGTGGGAGGGGGAGTACAAGGTGGAGGGGAATAAAGGGGAGAAAAAAATTAGACAACTATAATAGCACAATCAATAAAATACACTTTAAAAAATAAAATTATAAATGTAATATAAAAAGACCTCTATTTTATTAGCTTAAAGACAAGCATTCATATAAATCAAGTATATACCCTCAGAAATATAAAGACTATCATATAAAGACTACTAAGAACACATTATAATGTTAAAAGTATACTTATGTAAAACTAAAACTTAATTTTCTTTCATCTGCTAAAAGGACATAGTATAATTGGACTATTGGTTTGCTCTTGATAAGAGATTGTGGAAGGTATATTTTTGCTTGTTTGTTTTAATTTTTAATCTCCATGGAAAGCAAAAAAAAAAGTCTTACAAATGTTTCTAAGGTCACCTAGGTGACCTAGGATAGGTCTAGGATGTTTATAAGGTGATCTAGGATAATCTTCAGTAAATCAAAGCTAGTTTGAGTTTGTTCATTTACACAAAGCAAGCATATTTTTAGAGTTATTGGAATTAAATATTACACTTTTATTTCACCTAGGTTTACTGAAAATCAAATAAGCTCATGTTATCTCTATTTTAAATTTATAAGCAAGAAAGATACCTACAGATAATGGTTAGTTGTACACTCAGAAATTTTCATGACTGATCTAAACATAATTGTTAATAGCAAATAAATTAAATATATGCAAGATAAAAGCTTATAAATAAGAGTTTCAACAGTAATTATGTTTTATAGGATATCTAACTAAAAATAGTTTCACAAAACGTTTTGGTAACTCAAAACCTCAGAGTTATACTGAGATAAGTTAAATGATGGATAGTCATTAAATATCCAGAGTATTTCCAAATGAGATAAAATACAGAACACAATTTTTTCCACCTTTGGCTTCCTTTTATAGAGGAACTAAAGATATTTGAGTCTATTTGTAAATATGTTTTCTGCTGTATTGGAAAATTTACTATTAGGAAGAATATGCTTTTAGAAATTATGAAATGTATTTATAAATTTGCTAGTCCATAATTGCTACTTAGTTTTACTGGGAGTTAGGGATTCTAAGGGTTAATGATACTAATTAACACATGTAATTATACTATTAGAAATAATAAAAGTTTAAAAAATACTCTATAGTATCAATAGTATACTTACATAAAACTAGGATTTTTTTTTTCAGCTGCTAAAAGGATAAAGCTTCCCTGGACTATTAGTCTGCTCTTGATAAGAGATTGTGAAAGGTGTGGGGTTTTTTCTTATTGTGTTTTGTTTTGTTTTGTTTTGTTTTACCTTTAATCTACCTGGAAAGCAAAGATTTTTCCTTACCAAACTAATTTACTGTGCTTCATGTTGCCTTTACCAGGCCTTTGATCACTTAAGAAAATGTTAATATTTTCAATATTAAAAGAGCTAAGTTTTGTTCACAACTGTGTAACATTCTGTGCTTCATTAATATTTTCTACTCAGTATGGTTACATAGATATTTATTATTTCATAATGATCTGTGATCCTATTTAGTTAAATATTCAAACCTTTTGATGTTTTTACAAATGTCCCAGAACCAAATTCTAAATTAAACTTTTTGGACCTTCAACTCTAATATTCCAGAGGGTCCCTGGAACATCTCAAAGGATTTCTTCATTCTTCTTATGAAATGATGTTAAATAAATTTAGATATATTTGATACATTAAATTACATAGAGAGCCTTATCAAATAAGAAGTAATATTAAACTTTTTTACCTTATTGCTGTATGGACATATGCTATTAATATGTGTTCAAGAAAGTGAATAAAATTCCCAGAAATCTGACATTTCATATAATAATATTAGTCATAATTTCAGTTACTTAAAATGTTATGTCACAGAAATAATGAGTTTTTTTGCCAATTCCATCATAATGAACTCTCATTAATCTTCCCCCCCTTTCATGACCAAATCAGAATTATAACTAAATTATAGAACAATCTACCTGAATGACTAACTAAATAAAAGCTGAAAAGATGTCATATAACCAAGGAAATAGAGAAGTCACCTCAAGACTGATAGAAAGGACAGAGACATGAAAATGGCTGGCCCCACACCCAGGTGCATTGGTTCAGATTCTGGAGATATATTGCAACTGCAAAGGTCCCACCTGAGGAGAGAGAGGTCTCATCCCAAACTGGACTCCCCAGCCTAAGGCACCAGTGCTGGGGAGAAGAACCCACATGTCATCTGATTGTGAAAATCAGTGGGGATTTCACCTGCCAGAGTGAAACAAGAGACTGACAGAGACCCAAGTGCCCTCATAATTGGTCAGCACACAGAATCTCATTTGCAGCCACTCACCCTTGGTTCCAGCAGAGGAACAACATCTCAGTGCAAATTCAAGTCAAATAGAAACAGGTTGTGTGCTTCAGGAAGACAGCTGGGGGAACACCCACATGTCCCTGTGCTGACCCTCTCCCACACCACCCACAGATGCTATCTTTGCTGGGTGGAGCCCTCCCCTCTCTATGGCTTCATCCTGGGGAGATGCACTAGCCCCACCCTCACAGCTCCCTGTGGCCTGTCCCTGCCAAGCTCATACCCTGCAAAGGAATAAGCTAGTGGCTACCAGGCTAGGCTCATAGTGCAGTCTCTCTGGCAAGGCTGTAGTGGCGGTCTGGGCAGGCTCGGGGTGTCAGAGGCACATAGGGAGAGACTGAGTTGTGTGGCTCTAGGGCAAAAGCCATGTTTCCCCTGAGTACCCTGACTGGTGACACCATTCCTGTGAAGAGCCCTCTTTTCACACAGCCAAATCTTAGTACCTTTTAGCCTGATGAACTCTACTGACTCTGATGACTCCCTGAGACCCTGGCCCCACTGCACAGGTCTGCAGGCCTCAGGCAGGTGCTGGTTGTGGTGTAAACTGAAACTTTTCCTGAGCAGCCTCAGACCCAGCACTGATGCTTAGTTTGAATCTGTATTAACCTGGTGAACACCACTTGCCCCTACCTAACAACTCAATGAGAATCTACCTCACACAACTTACTTACTGACAGATGCCCTTTCAGTGACTGAGCCTAACAGGCAGCCAGCAGGAGAAAGCAGATCTTGGTGTACCTTGGGCCTTTTGCTGACCAGTCCCAAGCTTGGTATTGGTGAAAGCCAGCCTTGGTAAGTAGCTTGGCCCTTCGCACATGCACCGAGCAGAAGCGCCACCAACCAAGGATCACTCTGTAGCTCCTAAAAAGTAGCCCAGAGTTATTCACAAGCAGTATCTGAGATTGACCTGCATGAGAGTTCCTCCCAAGAGGCCCCAGAACCAACACACCTGGTGGTACGGGTCAGACCACTTTAGAGCATGACCAAATGAGCTCCATAAGTGGAACACCCAAAGGGAGATCTCGGCAGGCACCAGACACTGTTGGGGCAAATTCCACTTCATGGAGGCAGCACCACACAGCAGTGGTCAACCTCACCCATATAGGCCAACAGCAATTAAGACTCAAGTATAACAGGAGGATTCACATAACAAACACAAGTGACATTGCTGTAGTACCTAGCTCTGGTGATCAGGGAGACCATGCCACTGAGCCGCACAGGACACCTACTACATAAGGCTACCATACCAAGACTGGGAAACAGAACAACTGTACCTAATACACAGAAACAAATACAGAGAGGCAGCCAAAATTGGAAAACAAAGAAACATGCCCCAAATGAAAGAACAGGAGAAATCCTCACAAAAAAAATACCTAATGTTTGGAGGCAAGCAATCCATCAGATATTGAGTACAAAACAATAGCTATAAAATACTCAAGGAACATAGGGGAAGAATGAATAATCTCAGTCAGAACTTCAACAAAAAGATAGTAAGAATAAAAAAGAAAACAAACATTCAGAAATTGGTTGCATTTTTCACTTCCGGCCAAGATGGCGGCATAGGTAGATGCACTGTGCCTCCTCACACAACCAAGATAGGGACAACAACAATATAGAAACAAAATAACAACCAGAACTGACAGAAAATTGAAGTGTATGGAAGTCGGACACCCAAGGATTTAAAAATAGACACGTTCATCCAGACCAGTAGGCGGGGCAGAGTCAGGCCAGGCGAGGGACTCAGAGCAGAGAGCTGTTCATCCAGACCAGTAGGAGGGGCGGAGTCGGGCCAGGCGAGGGACTCAGAGCAGAGAGCTGAGCAACTGGGGCGGCGCGCAAGTCTGCAGAAGTCAGACCCTGGTCGCACAAGCAGTGGTGGCTGGCGGGCCCTGGCCTGGGAGTGGCGACCAGCAGACCCAGCGAGGCGGCCA